>JAQQAC010003584.1:14401591-14730766 GCA_029783875.1 Phataginus tricuspis | reverse complement strand
GGGGGGGCACGAGGGGGACTGTACAGCTCAGAGAAGACAAGTAGTGATTCTCATCTCACTACACTGATGGACAGTGACTGTAATAGGGTTGGTGGGGGGGACCTGATGAAGGGGGTAGTTTAATCATCACAATATTGCTCATGTAATTGTAGGTTAATGATACTAAAATAAAATAAATTGTAAAAAAAAAAAGAATATGGTTCAGACAAAAATCTCACAAACCCCAGAAAGAGGGCCAAATGAAACCAAACTCACCAATCTTCCTGAAAGAGAGTTCAAAATAAAAATTATAAACATGCTCATGGAGGTACAGAAAAATATTCAAGAACTCAGGAACAAATTTAAGTTGGACATTCAATCATTAAGAGATACCATATATGAAATGTAACATACAATGGAGGGATTTAAAAGCAGATTAGATGTAGTAGAAGAGATAGTAAATAGAATAGAAATTAGAGAAGAGAAATACAAAGAAGCTGAGGCACAGAAAGAAAAAAAGGATCTCTAAGAATGAAAGAATATTGAGAGAACTGTGTGGCCAATCCAAACGCAACAATATTTGCATTATAGGGGTACCAGAAGAAGAAGAGAGAGAAAAAGGGATAGAAAGTATCATTGAGGAGGTAATTGCTGAAAACTTCCCCAATCTGGGGAAGGAGATAGTCTCTCAAGCCATGGAGGTGCACAGATCTCCCAACACAAGGGACCCAAGGAAGAAAACATCAAGACATATAATAATTAAAATGGCAAAGATCAAAGATAAAGACAGACTTTTAAAAGCTAGAGAGAGAAAAAAGATCACATACAAAGGAAAACCCATCAGGCTATCATGAAATTTCTCAACAGAAACCTTACAGGCCAGAAGGGAGTGGCATGATATATCTAATGCAATGAAGCAGAAGGGCCTTGAACCAAGAAC
The DNA here is from genome assembly GCA_029783875.1 of Phataginus tricuspis. Classification (NCBI taxonomy): domain Eukaryota; kingdom Metazoa; phylum Chordata; class Mammalia; order Pholidota; family Manidae; genus Phataginus; species Phataginus tricuspis. The sequence continues at coordinate 14,729,847 of JAQQAC010003584.1, read as the reverse complement.
ACTCTACCTGGCAAGGTTATCATTTAAATTTGAAGGAGGGATTAATCAATTTTCAGATAAGTAAAAGCTGAAAGAATTTACCTCCCACAAACCACCTCTACAGTGCATTTTGGAGGGACTCCTATAGATGGAAGTATTCCTAACGCTAAATAGATGCACCCAAGGGATGACACAGAGTACAGAATATGATTCATAACATACAAAGAATGGAGAGGAAGAAAAAGGAGGAAAAAAAAAAACCAACCTTTAGGTTGTGTTGTAATAGTATATGAAGGAAGTTAAATTAGACTGTCAAATTATAAGGGAATTGCCCTTGAACCTTTGGTAACCACGAATCTAAAGCCTGCAATGGCAATAAGTACGTACCTATCAATAATCACCCTAAATGTAAATGGTCTGAATGCACCAATCAAAAGACATAGAGTTACTGAATGGATAAAAAAACAAGGCCCATCTATATGCTGCCTACAAGAGACTCACTTCAAACCCAAAGACATACACAGACTGAGAGTGAAGGGAAGGAAAAATATTTCATGCAACTAATAGGGAGAAAAAAGCAGGAGTTGCAATACCTGTATCAGAAAAAATAGACTTCAAAACAGAGAAAGTCACAAGAGACAAAGGACATTACATAATGATAAAAGGGCCAGTCCACCAAGAGGATATAACTATTATAAATAGCTATGCACCCACATAGGATCACCTATATATGTGAAACAAATACTAACAGAATTAAAGGGGGAAATACAATGCAGTGCGTTCATTTTAGGAGACTTCAACACACCACTCATTCCAAAGGACAGATAAACCAGACAGAAAATAAGTAAAAAAACAGAGGCACTGAACAACATATTAAAACAGATGGCCCTAACAGACATCTACAGAAAACTCCATCCAAAAGCAACAGGATACACATTCTTCTCAAGTGCACATGGAATATTTTCAAGAATTGATCATATATTAGGCCTCAAAAGAACCTCAGTAAATTCAAAAAGATTGAAATTGTACCAACCAGCTTCTCAGATCACAAAGGTATGAAACTAGAAATAAATTACACAAAGAAAACGAAAAAGCCCACAAACACATGGAGGCTTAATAACATGCTCCTAAATAATCAATGAATCAATGACCAAATAGAAACAGACATCAAGCAATATATGGAGACAAATGACAACAATAATTCAACACCACAAAATCTGTGGGATGCAGCAGAGGCCGTGCTAAGAGGGAAATGTATAGCAATACAGGCCTACCTCAGGAAAGAAGAACAATCCCAAATGAACTGTCTAAACTCACAATTAATGAAATTAGAAAAGGAAGAAGAAATGAGGCCCAGAGTCAGTAGAAGTAGGGACATAATAAAGATTAAAGCAGAAATAAATAAAAGGGAGAAGAATAAAACAATAGAAAGAATCAATGAAAGCAGGAGCTGGTTCTTTGAGAAATAAACAAAATAGATAAACCCCTAGCTGGACTTATCAAGAAAAAAAGAGAGTATACACACATAAACAGAATCAGAAATGAGAAAGGAAAAATCACTATGGACACCACAGAAATACAAAAAATTATGATGAGAGAATACTATGAAAACTTGTTTGGTAAAAAACTGGATAACCTAGAAGAAATGGACAACTTTCTAGAAAAATACAACCTTCCACGGCTGACCCAGGAAGAAACAGAAAATCTGAATAGACCAATTACCAGCAAAGAAATTGAATTCGTAATCGAAAAACTACCTAAGAACAAAACTCCTGGACCAGATGGTTTCACTGCTGAATTTTATCAAACATTTAGTGAAGACCTAAAACCCATCCTCATTAAAGTTTTCCAAAAAGTAGGAGAGGAGGGAATACTCCCAAACTCATTCCACCATGCCAACATCACTTTAATACCAAAACCAAGCAAAGATACCACAAAAAAAGAAAATGAAAGACCAATGTCCCTGATGAACATAGATGCAGAAAACCTCAACAAAATTAGCAAACCGAATTAAAAAATACATCAAAAAGATCATCCATCATGATCAAGTGGGATTCATCCCAGGGATGCAAGGATGGCACAAATTTCAAAAATCCATCAACATCATCCACTACATCAACAAAAAGAAGGACAAAAACCACATTATCATCTCCATAGATGCTGAAAAAGCATTCGACATAATTCAACATTCATTCGTGATGAAAACTCTCAACAAATTGGGTATAGAGGGCAAGTACCTCAACATAATAAAGGCCATATATGACAGACCCACAGCCAACATTATACTTAACAGCGAGAAGCTGAAAGCTTTTCCTTTAAGATCGGGAACAAGACAAGGATGCCAACTCTCCCCACTTTTACTCAACGTAGTTCTGGAGGTCCTAGCCACGGCAATCAGACAACACAAAGAAATAAAAGGCATCCAGATTGGCACGGAAGAACTCAAACTGTCCCTGTTTGCAGATGACATGATATTGTACATAAAAAACCCTAAAGAATCCACTCCAAAACTACTAGATCTAATATCTCAATTCAGCAAAGTTGCAGGATACAAAATTTATACCCAGAAATATGTTGCATTCCTATACACTAACAATGAACTAGTAGCAAGAGAAATCAGGAAAACTAAATTCCATTCACAATCGCATTGAAATTAATAAAATACCTAGGAAAAAACCTAACTAAGGAAGTGAAAGCCCTATACCCTGAAAACTACATGACACTCTTAAAAGAAATTAAAGAGGACACTAATAAATGGAAATTCATCACATGCTCTTGGCTAGGAAGAATTAATATTGGCAAAATGGCCATCCTGCCTAAAGCAATCTACAGATTCAATGCAATCCCTATCAAAATACTTACAGCATTGTTCAGTGAACTAGAGCAAATAGTTCTAAAATTCATATGGAACCACAAAAGACACCAGATAGCCAAAGCAATCATGAGAAGGAAGAACAAAGCAGGGGGAATTACACTCCCTGACTTCAAGCTCTACTACAAAGCCACAGTAATCAAGACAATTTGGTACTGGCACAAGAACAGGCCCATAGACCAGTGGAACAGAATAGAGAGCCCAGATATAAACCCAAGCATATATGGTCAATTAATATATGGTAAAGGAGCCATGGATATACAGTGGGGAAATGAGAGCCTCTTGAACAGCTGGTGTTGGCAAAACTGGACAGCTACATGTAAGAGAATGAAACTGGATTACTGTCTAACCTCATACACAAAAGTAAACTCAAAATGGATCAAAGACCTGAATGTAAGTCATGAAACCATAAAACTCTTAGAAAAAAATATAGGCAAAAATCTCTTGGACATAAATATGAGCAACTTCTTCATGAACCTATCTCCCCGGGCAAGGGAAGAAAATAAAAAATGAACAAGTGGGACTATATCAAACTAAAAAGCTTCTGTACAGCAAAGGACACCATCAGTAGAACAAAAAGACATCCTACAGTATGGGAGAATATATTCATAAATGACATATCCAATAAGGGGTTGACATCCAAATTATATAAAGAGCTCATGCACCTCAACAAACAAAAAGCAAATAAGCCAATTAAAAAATGGGCCAGGGAGCTGAACAGACGTGCCTCCAAAGAAGGAATTCAGATGGTCAATAGGCAGATGAAAAGATGCTCCATATCACTAGTCATCAGCGAAATGCAAATTAAAACCACAATGAGATATCACCTCACACCAGTTAGGATGGCCCCCATCCAAAAGACAAATAACAACAAATGTTGGTGAGGATGGGATGAAAGGGGAACCCTCCTACACTGCTGGTGGTAATGTAAATTAGTACAACCATTGTGGAAAGCAGTATGGAGGTTCCTCAAAAAACTCAAAATAGAAATACCATTTGACCCAGGAATTCCACTTCTAGGAATTTACCCTAAGAATGCAGCAGCCCAGTTTGAAAAAGACATATGCACACCTATGTTTATTACAGTACTATTTACAATAGCCAAGAAATGGAAGCAACCTAAGTGTCCATCAGTAGATGAATGGATAAAGAAGTGGTACATATACACAATGGAATATTATTCAGCCATAAGAAGAAAACAATTGCTTCCATTTGCAACAACATGGATGGAGCTAGAGGGTATTATGCTCAGTGAAATAAGCCAGGCAGAGAAAGACAAGTATCAAATGATGTCACCCGTGTAGAGTATAAGAACAAAGAAAAAACTGAAGGAACAAAACAGCAGCAGACTCACAGAACCCAAGAATGGACTAACAGTTACCAAAGGGAAAGGGGCTGGGGAAGAGAGGTGGGAAGGGAGGGATAAGTGGGAAAAAGGGCTATTACAATTAGCACACATAATGTAGCAGGGGTGTGGGTGGCGTGGGGGGATATGGGGAAGGCAGTATAACACAGAGAAGACAAGTAGTGATTCTATAACATCCTACTACGCTGATGGACAGTGACTGCAATGGGGTATGTGGTGGGGACTTGATAATAGGGGGAGCCCAATAACCATAATATTGCTCATGTAATTGTATATTAATAATAGCAAAATAAAAAAAAGAATATAGTTGAGAATGAAGCCTGTATTGGTATTAAAGATAACAAAGAGGAGAGATTTAGGAGGGAAATGGTGGGATTAATTTTTGACATTGGTAATGTCAAACTGAAACAACAAAGAAATTATTAGTGATTTCAAAACTTACTTCTCCTATTGCTAATTAAAATCACTGTTTCTGGTTTGTGTAGCTCAGAAGTGTCAGACTCTCCAAAGCATGAATAGTCATTTGGAAGCAGTGCTAAAAGAGAAGAGGTCCCTCAGGCAAAGACTGTTGAAACCCTTGTGCCAGGAAAACTTGCCTATTGAAGCTGTTTATCACAGGTTAGACTAAAAAGTAGAAATTAAAAGTTATACATGTTTTCTGAGGGTAGTTTTTGTTTAGACTAGTCGTTTATCATATCATGATTCATTAAACAACATATTACTGATTTTATCTATTAATATTATAACTAATGCTGATACATTAAGCTAACAGAAAACCCTTTGCTTTTAAAGAATTAGAACTATGGTGAAGAGAAAGGCATTCCTTTTGCCCATTGGGTTTTGGGAACTATTGATAATAACTTTAATGAAAGAGATTAGATATATAATGTATAGTAAGCTAGGTAAAAATCATTTTTATTATGTATAAACTTTTCTGTTAAGTAAATTTGTTGTTGTGTTAATGTTGTCCATACATAAGAATTCTGTTGGGGAAGTTTAAGCAAGGACAAATGAAAACAATGTCAACTAAAGGAGGAAAAAAACAGCTCTGGTCTCATCTCTGCTATTTGTATACCTCAAAGCGTTGGGCAAATGATTTAAGTTTTTGCTTCAGTTTCCCAGTTCCCAAAATGTAGTTGCTTTCTTTCCATTGCTCTTTTCCTCCTAGAGCATTGCAAATATAATACTTAACAATGAGAAAGCAGATGTCCAGGGATCTGATTGCTAACTTTCTCCACCAGGGCCTTACTAGCTGACCCTGTGGTGATCAGTATCTCTCTTAAGGTCAGGTTTTTCATCTTGTAGTGAAATAATAGATACACAAATCCCATTCTTGTGGATCTATTCAGTATCTAGTTAGAATAGTATATAATACCATTAACATATATGTTGTACATTACATATATCAGAAAAACTTAGTAATGATTCTAAAGCATTTGCAAATGCAAACATTCAAAGTAGTTTTATGTGAGGAGTATTCCAGTGAAGTATATTTATCCTTATTTGTTCTTCACCAAGAGTGAGTAGATTGAAACAGAATGAGGTTTTATCTAGGACAATTTCTTTACTTATGTAAGAAAATTGTTAACGTTAAAGTTTATCTACCATTAGCTTGGGATTCAGATATGATTAGTGATGCCTCTTTGTGTTTATGTGTTTGAATGACAAGTTAATTCCTGCTTAATTAGAAAGTGAAAAAGAAGGACCTTTTTACCACTGATATTTCCATGAATGCAGAAAGGTTATTATTTGCTCTTTGGGTTCACTGTAATTCTCTTATCTTGTATTAAAAGTTCTAATTAAAGTTAAAAAACACAAAATAACTGAACAAAAAAATAGTTGACTTTTTTCCACCTCCTTCAGATGCATGGTACATTTGCTGGAGTTGGCAGTGACTTTCATTGAGAGATTAGAAAACCATCTTGAAATAATTAGAAGTATCCCTCATGTAGAGGCAAATCTAAAGAAAATGGTAAGTATTAATAGCATTTATGTACCTCATCAACTCCTGTCATATTACAGTTGGCTCTTTAATTCTTTTGTACTACAATCTCAAATGTATGATCTTGTTTAACTTGTTGATGGCCAGTATTATGAACAAATTATTATTTTTTAATCAAGATGCCTTTTCCTTTTTTACATAATTTTCTTTAGAAGTCATTTTACATTGTTTATATTCCATTATTTAATAAACACATGGTATCTTTATTGTTCAAGGGACAATGCTAATAGGTATGATGAGAGATACACAGGTATGATCAATCCCTGCCCTCAAATTCTCAAGGTTTGGTGAGAGAGCTGTAAGATACTCTCTACTTCAATTTGCACAAGTACAGCAGAGAATTATAAAGAAGACGCTATTAAGCACAGAAAAGAGAGGGATTATTTCTACTATAGAGAGATTGAGAGTAGGATGAGTGTACGAATACTTCAAAAGTTTGATATAGGAGTTTGTAATGAGCTATATCTTAAAGAATTAGTGAAATCTGGACATGTGGCAGAACAAATAGTCAGCCAGAAGCAACAATGTGAAGAAAGACATGAAAATTAGCACAGGTAGTTTAGGGGAATAGTGGACTTCACTTTGGCTGATGTTTAAAGGTATTTCTGTTTTAAAAGAGGGAGATTAACTTTAGTTTATGCAATGCCTCAAAAATAAGACTAAGAAGTTTAGACTTTTCTGAGTACTGGGAAACCACTGAATGGTTTTTGTTTTGTTTTTTAGAAAGGGCACAGAGGAGTCACTTGACCAGAGCTGTACCTTAGTTGTGGACAAAATACTGAATAAAGACTGAGCTTTTCCATTCAAAGTATAGGCAGAGAACATTAGCATCACTTGGAAGCTCGTTAGAGATGTGGAATTGCAGGCTTCATTCATCTTAAGACATTCAGAATCTCAAGCTGTATTTTAACAAGATCCTCATGTGATTTAAATTTGATAAGCTGTAGGTTAGAGAACTAGGCAGATGAACCAAAGGCAGAGAAAGTTGGAGAATAAATACAGGCATTCAGATGAGAGATTTAAAGCAAAGGAATACAAAGGATTATGTAGACTTCTAGTTTTGACATCAAAATTCTAGAACATGCCTACTATTTGGACAAGGGACACATCCAAGTTAATGAAGTTTCTAACCTGATGACTTGAGGGTAAGTAGAATCAAGAGATTAAAGAAGTTAGTGAGTTTGTTTTTTGACATGTCTTGCAAATAATAAGTGTTCAGTCATTGTTGAACTGCAGTTATATTAAGTTTGAGATATTGATTGTATGTCCAGATGAGATTTCCAACAGACTGAAATGTGGAACTAAATTTTAGGAAGAAGATTAGGTTTGGCAATATAGATTGGCAAGATTAGGCTTGACAATATAGACAATATGTGCAGTGAAGCAATAACTGAAAACAAAGGAGAGGTGAATTCACAAAGAAGTATGTACTGTAAGAAGTGGGAGAGCACAGTTTTAAGGAGGCTTTGTATTAAAGGGCTGGAAAAGATCAGGTGTTAAATTTTGGTATTATTGGTATTATAAGCATATTTGATATAATAATGACATATTAATGACAGATGCAATTTCTCTCCCTATTTTCCCCTTCCTCAAATGTTACAGAGCAAGGCTTTAGCAAAGATGGATGTTTTGGTGTCTAAGACAGAAGAACTGGCAGAGAGCATACTCAAGTGGCGAGAACAACAAAAGGAAGTTTCCTCTTGTATCCCCAAAATATTAGCTGAAGAAAATTATCTTCACAAACATGATAGTATAATGCCTCCTTTACCTTTTACTTCTAAAGTCCATGACCAAACTAGTAATTCCCAGTGATTATCAACTTGCTTATTTTTACTTAATTATATAGACTCATGTGAAGTCCATTTCTAGTCAGTCATAACATGAGTACTTATAGGCTTGACCAACTAGCAATACTGAAAGAGCCTTTATATTGAAGTACTAAGATTCCAACTTCATTAATAGCAAACTGAATTTTCCTTTGTTTTTCATATATTTTCATTCTACTTTTTAGTAAAACTCATGAAGATCAAATATAACTTACATTCATTAGCATTAACTATATCTCAGGAAGCAGACTCTATTACATCTTTTTTTAAAAAATTCTTGTTTCTGAATTATAAGAGTCTCCTTGAATCTAAAACAATGTTGATTATTCCTATGGATAGTCACTAAGTGCAGAAAAGGTAACATAGCAGGCCTGACTGCTATCCTTTAAAAGGCATTCTTGCAAGTTTGGTCCTTGGCTGGTGTCTGGGAACTCAGATTTCAGAAGGGTCCCCTCCATTCTCACTGATAAGAGTTGCTCACTGTGACTAAGGTGTTTTTGTACAATGTGGTTTGTGTTGAACACCTGTATTCCTTCCAGAGTCTAGCATTTTGATACATGCTAGGCAGAAGGTACCTATGTAACTAGCCCCCCAGTAATAGCCCTGGGCACTGCATCCCTAATGAGCTTTTGTGGTAGACAACATTTCACACATGTCACAACTCCGTGGCTGGGGGAATTATGCACATCCTGTGTGACTCCATTGGCACAGAGGACTCTGGAAGCTTGTGCTTGGTTTCCCTGAGATTTTGCCCCATGCACCTTTTCCTGATGCTCCTATGCTTCACGATTTTGCTGTAATAAATCATAGCCATGAGTACAGTGATATGCAGAATCCGTGAATCCTCCAAAGATATTCTCAAACCTGGAGTGGGGAGGTGGTATGACAGTTTTGGGAACCCTGACACAGTAAGCAATTCCTGAGGTGTTCACTGGCCACCTTAGGAATAGGCAAAGAAGAAAGAGCAAAGAAAAGAAGGGGACACATTATAGTGACCCTTTTAGAGGTTTATAAAATGCTCAGATATTTTACCTGAGTTATTGTGCATAAAAAAGGGAGTGGTGTACTAACACTAATAGTAAGCCTCAGGATGTATACATTTATATCAGTACCATAACCTCTGCTGGCTTATTTTCAGACTTGGGGTTCTCTTTTTCTTTAAAATGTGTGCATCAGTATTTTTATACTGTATCATTCTCGGTATCAAAGGGGTTCACTGATCCTTGTACTTAACACACTCCTTAACACAAGAAAACCTAAATACAGTGGATGAGTAAAATAGTTGTTTGTGAGGAAGCAGTATCATTTCCAAAAAATATCCTGCTGAAGCAACCAGGGATCATGTTTGAAGCCTACTTTGCTAACTTGTGAATGAGGCATAGAAGAGAGGTCATAATATCTCAAACATTCCATAACATTGCCTAGGTATTACAGCAAAACATTTTAATTGCATTTCATCAGAAATCTGTTCAAGGGGCCAGCCTTGGTTTCAAACACATTGTTATTCTTTCTCTCCATGTGATGTGATTTCCTTTATTAGTTTACATATATAGTGTCACAAATATTGATATACCTGGTTTTGTTTATTTTATTTTATTGTCTTTTTCAAAATAAAAAAAATAAACCTGTTAGTTTTTAACCAAAATTTTGTGGTTCTTGTCTGAATCTTATGTGATAGAAAGAAAGGATTCTCTGTTTAGCTTACACAGTTAAAATATAGGTACACAGGCTATCTGACCCACAAAAGCTTAGATAAAAAAGAGAGAAATTGGATCTGAGGTGTACTTCAAAAAGAAACAAATTTAGTACTATGCTAGAGTCCTTAAGTGCTGATCAATTTTTTTTCTTATTCAGCTTTTAGATATATGAATACCAAAAAAATAGTTGGCTCTGGAATGTTCTTCTACTTACAATAAGAAGTGTGTGAGGTTTGTGAATTCACTTTCAGCATAATTATGAAGCCATTTTGTAAAGACTATTCTGGAGGAATTGAAATGCTATCTGGTTTTTCTGTAATTTTTAGTTTACTCCTTCTGATCTATAACTCTTCCAGACTGACCCTTGTTATCCCTCAAACCTTTAATAAAGTCAGGAATATAGTCTTGAGGAATAGGAAATCCCAAAGGGTTTATTGACATGCAAAATATAATTGCAATACTAATAAAACTAATTAATATGTTGTAGAATTTCTCAAAATGTCTGTAAAAACTCTGTGGTCCTGAATCTGAATTGAAAATATCCAAATGGAAAAAAGACCTAAAATCAACAACCCAATAGCAATGAGCACCAAGATTATGGTCTCTAAAGAGCTTTTACCCTTTGTATCTCTTCATCTGCCTATTGATTTGTATCCTTTACTATGCTTTGTAATAAACTGGCAATTAAGTGAGTGAACTCGTTCCCTGAGTTCTATGAGCTACTCTAGCAAATTAGTTGAATCCCAAGAGGAGATTGTGGGAACCTCTGACTTACAGCCAGGAGGTCAGAAGTATGGGTAACAACCTGGACTTTTGACTGGCATCTGAAGTCTACTTTAGCAAATTAATTGAACCCAAGAAGAGGTTTGTTGATATCTCCAATCTGTAGCTGGTGGTTCAGAAACATTGGTAGCAACCTGGGCTTGTGACTGGCATTGGGAGTGGAGGGCAGTCCTGTGGGACTGAGCCTGTGGAATCTGATGTATCTCTGGGTAGATAGTATCAGAATTAAATTGAATTGTAGCATACCCAGCTAGTGTTGGAGAATTGCTTAATGTTGTGGGGAAACTCTTCCCCCGTGTTGGAAATTGGGTCCAGAATCTTTAAACCTCTAATGAACTGATGAGCTAATGAGCTCACAGGATGATCACTAGAGGTTGTAAATAGCACAAAAATACAAGCCCTGATTGATTTATCAAGACTCTGGATTGAATTACCAACTGAGAAAATACAGAGGATAGAAAAACATTTAAATATCACCAAGGGGTAAATCTTCAAAGTCTGGTCTGTGTGAAATGGACAGGAAAATGGCCTGGTTTCTTTAACAAATACCAGTGGGGACAAAAGAGAGGGACAAGAAAGCTACTGAGTAAAAGATTAAAAGACATATTAACCAAACTTTATTTGGATCTTGAGTCAAAGAGACTGTTGAAAACTTACTTAAGGGACAATCAAGGAAATTTGAAATTTGAATATTTGATGCTGTCAAGGAAATTATGTCCTTGGTTGTGATAATGGCATGGTTATGTTAAAAAAGGAGTCCTTATCTTTTAAAACACATACTGAAATATTTGTGAGTGATAAAATTTAAAAAATACAGAATACTGTCAAGCCAATTTCTCCAAACCGAGGATAGAAATATATTAATACAGTAATACTTTTCCTGCTTTATTGAGATATAATTAGCATATAACATTATCTAAGTTTAAGATATACATGATTATTTCATACATGTATATATTGTGCAATAAGCACCACAATAAGATTGATTAATAGAGCATTCACCAATTTTTGTTGTGAGAATATATAAGATTTATTATTTTAGCAACTTTCAGGTATACAACAGTATTGACTATAGTTACCATGCTGTACATTAGATCCCCAGAACGTATATGTCTTACATCTAGGTTTGTATCATTTCCTCCATCACTAGCCCTGGGAACCACCCAACTACTCTTTATTTCTATGAGTTTGAATTTTTAGATTCCACATATAAATGAGATCACACAGGATTTGTCTTTCTCAGACATTTCATTTAGCATAATGCCCATTCATGTTATTGCAAACAGCAGGATTTCCTTTTTTATGGCTGAATAATATTCCTGTGTGTGTGTGTTTCCTTCATCCATACATCATTTGATGGACTTAGGACTTAGCTTGTTTCCATGTCTTGGCTAATTGTAATGAACATGGTGGTGCAGATATGTTTTCAAGATAGTGATTTTACCTCCTTCCAATTATGTACCCAGAAGTGGGGTTGGTGAATCATAAGGTAGTTCTATTTTTAATTTTTTTGAGGAATCTTCATACTGTTTCCCTAGTGTGGCAGTTCTTTTCACTGCAAAGCAGAATGAGTAGAGAAGCCATTCGGAAGACTAGGGTTCCAGGTGAATCTGAATTGTAAACAAGCTATCCCAGTACTCTAGGGAAGGGTACTTTCACATAGAGGAGGGAGGGGAGATTGGATAGGTAAACTGCTGTTGAATCTTGCCTGACACACACACATCCAAAGACTTTACTGTGGCTTCATGTACCCCTATGAGCCTCCAACTCTGTCACTCCATTCTACCCCCACTGGCGTTCAGTGTTGCTGTTCTTCCAACATTCCAGGCTCTCTCCAAGTTCAAGCCCTTTACACTGGCCTGTCCCTGGCACCTGGGATGGTTCTTCCTTTCAGTGTGACTCTACATCTTTCACATTTTTCTCAAGTGTCATTCTCAGTGAGGCCTCCCTTGGTCATATTATCTAAAATTTCAACACCTCTCTACTCACTTTCTATCCCCTTTCCTGCTTTATTTTTTTCTCCTAAACTAATTTGATATACATTTTACTTAAATTGTTTTATTTATTTTAGTTTCTCTCACCAAGCTCCATGAGGTCAGAGGTTTGCCTGTTGTCTGCACTGCTATGTCCTTCCTTCTTAGAAACAAAGCCTGTTGTCTGCACTGCTATGTCCTTCCTTCTTAGAAACAAAGCCTGTTATAATAGGTGTTTACTTAGGAAATACTTGTTAAATAAATGAGTATCTCCATGGCTCCCTTCCTCACTTTCTTCAGATCTGGTCAGGTGTCATCAGTGAAGCCTTTCCTGAAGATCCTATATAAAACAGCACCTTCCCCCTACATACACACACACAGATCATTACTATATCTCCTTATACTGCTTTTAAAAAATGCACTTAGCATCATATACTATACATTTAGATTTATTGTCTCTTTTTCCTTCCTGTAGATTCTAATTTTCACGAAGGCAAGGACTGTATCCTCAGCCCCTCAGAATAGCATTTCTCTTGGTAGGTATTCATTAGTTATTTTTTGGATGAATGAATGAACCGGTTCTGCCCAACAGCATTCCCTCCACGGTCACAAACCCTACCAGGTGGCCATGAGGTCCCAATCCAGAGAAGCTCTCCAGTGAGCACTGTAAACGCCTTCACACACTAACTGCCTCTTTAAAGAGAGACGCTGCTCCTTGCTGGAAACTGAAAACATCGGTGTTCCCCACTTTCTTTTGCCCCTAAAATTTAACCACAGAATTGACATCTCAGACCAACGCAGAGAAGAAGAATATTTTGCAAATTACTCTGTAAACTGCTGGCATTAACCTAAAGTTAACGGACTTACTTGACTCTACAGAGCACTGACCGTCAGCAGTCGGAGAACAAAAGCTAGTTTCTAGTCGGCAGGGACTGCGCGGCCCCGACCAGCCCTGCGCCTCCTGCCCGCCGGGCCCAGGATTGGCCCAGAATCTGCAGGCCCCGCTCCAGCCGGACGGTGGCGCGCGCACGCTTGGGGGCCGTCGGGGAGGGGGCGGGGCAGGGCGGGGCGGGGCGGGACCGGGCGAGGGGGGCCAGGCAGTCCCGTGAGGCGCGTGGGACGGGCGGGGTCCGGCCGGAGCCGGGGATGTTGCCGCTGAGCCGAAGAGCCAGGCTTGGGCGGTGGCCGCGGGATGGCGAGCGTGCGAGTGGCCCTGAGGGTCCGGCCCCTCAGCAGGAGGTGAGTCTGGGCGGGAGGGGGCGCCTGAGGCATCAAATGCGGAGGAGGGTGAGGTCCCCGCCTCTCCCTTCAGGGATCCTGGCGCCGAGAAATCAAACGCCAAGTGCCCCGGGGGCTGGTGTCCGGAAGCCGTAGAGGCCTGGCGGGACCAAACCTCGGCTCGGGCTTTCGCGTCGTGCTGTGGGGGAGGGCGGGATGGCCCCGGGGGTGGGCTGACCTATTCCGGGTCCCTGGAGGAGTTTGGAGGGACCGCGGCGCAAATCTTTCTGCCCGGGTGGGGCTTTTCTCCCCGGGTGCGTTGAGAAGGACTGGCACAATATCTCTCCGCGGAGGGAGGGATCGGAGCCCCATCTCTCTTGGTGGCTCTGGTTTACCAGCACTAGGGCAGAGTTGTGTGGTCCCTGGGTGCACGTGGCTTTCTCTACGAAGATGAAGAAAAAGGCAGATTATAAAGCGTGAGAGGGAAACTGAGGCCCAGACTTGTGAAGTCGCGGGGAGTAATGCTAACCCGTTACCTCTCCGTCGTTCAGTGCCCGTTTCCTCATGGGTGCATCTGATGGGGCGCCTCTCAGCTCTTGAGGCAGCCAATACCAGCCACATATTTTCTTCCTCGTTTCACTGATTTTCCACTCTTAGGTTTAGAAAGTCCGGAAAGACTTCATTCACAAGGGCGGTTGCCCTGTTGTCTAAAGAGCTATGGAATTGGCTGGCAGGTGGGCGTGTAGAGAGCCCTCTGTGTGAGAACACTGAAAGAAAGACTTAGGCTATTAAAGAACGTAGGTTTTGGTTGGTTGGGGAAGAGTGTGTGTGGAAGGAGCTGAGTGATAGGAGATAAAGCTGGTAGAGTGTAGTTTGAGATCAGAAGCCACATACTGGAATTCTTTGGGAGGTTTAAAAATTTCCAGGACACAAGGTGGATTAAAAATTGGGCAGAAAGGTAAAAAAATTAAAATAAAAAAAAGGCATCGTCTCCCATAATAAAATTTGGTTCCCGCAAAATTTGGTTTGCCTGATATGGAGGTGATTGGTTTTAAGTCATGCAATTGACAGAATAAGGAGACGAGCCATGTGATGAAGGCAGGAAACAAGAAAAATACAAAAGAAGGTGGGAAAAAGGCAAAAGGTACAATGACAAAAGGAGGAAAGCAGCATGTGCCGGAACTGCTGTGTTTAGATTGGCAAATGGCTTATGTCATCTGGCTTCTCATTGCTCAGGGTGGGGTGTTAGGGTTGGGGGTTTTCGTAGGTGCGGCTGCCACCCTTGTAGGTAGCCTCTGGCAGATCTTTTTGCAAAACTTCTTTGGGGCTCTCAGGATAACAACATTGAGCACTCCTAACAATAACTTCTCAGTTCCTTGGGAGTGAGGAATTTATAATATCATGGATTAGATGAAGAAAATGCTGTTGAAATCAAGTCGATTGTAGCCACACTAGAGCGTAATTTATTACACAAAAGTGAGGCGAAAAGAAGAGCTCAGAAGCTATTTACTTTTATGTCAAGTTAGGAGCCTTGACTAGCAAATGGTAGAATGCCAAAACAGCAGACATGCAGGTGGGGGCAGATTATAGCAGGCTGAACTTCAGGAGCAAATATGGATAAATGCAGTGTGACTCCAGCCAAGAAGTTGAGACCGCTCCCCTCTTCTCACTGGGTCCTGCAGAGGTGCAACAGTACTCCAGGGTTTAACTTCTACTACCATCTTCACTGAGGCTCATCTGAATGTAGGGAATCTGCTGATGATGTGGTTTGGTCCAACCTTCACTTAAGTCATTGGCACAGACTCAGTTTAACAAAGTCATTGGATCTGATGTTGTACTTGGAAGGAACCTTGGACATCATCTGGTCTCAACTTCCATTTTTTTGTTTTTCCAGATGAGAAAATGATCTTGTTGAGGTCTAAAAGTAGGTAGAGCCAAGATTCAATTCTCCAGACCAAGCTGCTGCTTCCTGAAATTACAGGAAAGTGCACTTCTTTCTTAAGCAAATGCCTGTTTGCTCAGGAGTAGAACTGACCATTAGTAAAATGACAATATGGGAAATGGTTTTGATGCCCTTCCTCTACCTCACAGTTGTTTCCCATAATCAGAAGGTTGGTATCTCATTATGTAATGCTGCCCTTTGTCTATCCAAAATCGTGCATCATTGATGGAACATGTTCTCTTCTGCCAACACTGTAGGCTCTGGAACGCTCCCCACTGCCCTAAAGTTACTTTTCATACACTATATTCCCTTTCTGTGCTTTTATTTTTTCAATCCATAAAATAGGATAACTTCTTCAGTCATCTTTCATGAAGATAACCGAAAGAATACATTTGAAATATTTAGAGCCTGGCTCATTTGAAGTGTCCCATAAAGTGTTAGCTATATAATTTTTAACAACTATTTTTATTCCTCATTATACTTAGCTGTCCGTTTTTCTAAAGTTTTGCAGATGAATACATAACAAGTGGTAATGGGTTGGTTATTTCCCGCCCAGGACAGTGATTCTCAAATTATGGTATGCATACAGTTCACCTGGGGAGCTTGAGGTATTGCAGCTTGTTAACAGGAATTTGAATTAAGTAGCCCCACCATCTCCCTAGTGAAGGTAGCCTGGATCACACCTTGAGAAACACTGTCCTAGGAGTAAGTGAGTACCTGAGGATTTGTCCCTGTGCAAAACCTTTAACTCTAAGGAAAGAATGCCTGTTGGTAGAACTTAGGACCCACAGGCAAGTGGTAGTAGTGTCACTCTTGTCACGTGTAAGACTCCGTCTGACTTTTTTTGAGCTCTGTGTGGCCAGCTCCCCGGCTGAGGTTGGTTCCCTTTCTTTCTGTCCTACTCAACATTAATTCACCCTCATTTTGTTTTAGTGCATTTGCAACCACTAGCTTTCCCGTGGCCGTGGACCAGGCATGGGAGGAGCATCTCACCCTCCTATAGTGCCATATCTTTCCGCCAAGAGGTCAAGTTCAGGACTTTTTTTTTTTTTGGGGGGCTGCTTTATGCCAGAGAGTCCTAGATGAATCCTCAAGAAAGGGAAGACTTTTAAGAATTAGATAACAGATTTGGAAAAGTTTTAGATGATTTTTTCCCTTATTTTCTTTGTTGTCCAAATTTACCTTAATCTATGTATTACTTTTATAATGGCTGGAGGGATAACAAAACCTACTTTAAAATGCAGAAAGGAAAAAAGATGTTACTCTGCAAAATGTTAACACCAAAGATGGTGATTTTCTTTTGGAGAGCTGAGGACTGGGGGACAGTTTTTGATCCTTGGGAACTAGACTATTTCTGTTGCCTTAAGTAGCATCTACTATGAAATGTGAAAGAAAGATAATCAGGGCCATGAGGAAATGTAACAGAAATGTTATTGCCTGAGGGAGGGAAGGTTTCTATCCAGGGCTTTATCCCAGATTCACTGACAGGTTTAAAAAAAAATCTTAAATCTAAGGACCCTTGTCTCACCATACACTGCTCCCAACAGCCCCCAGTCACATCCTGGGAACCCCAAAGAAGGTTAAAAATGAGACCTAACGTATTTTCTCCACTTTCAGTCCCCAGGCTAGGAGTGATTCAATTGATAACTTTCATTGTAGTGGAGGAAGTGTTAATGAATTTAATTCTCATCTGTTAACATTCTGGCCTTGAGCACTTTAGCCTAAAACGCTTTATGTTAATGAAAAAGGATTTCCTATCTAGAGTGGAGTATATGCCATTCATTTTGGGCATCAGGTATATGGGTTGCTTAGATTTAGCCCCGTAAAGTGAATTTTGGGTCTGGTTGTTAGCAGTGTTATAGCGTAACTGCAACATAGGAAGATTTTCAAGGATTTCGATTTAGGAAGGTAAAAGGAAAGCATTTGGGAAATATGTTCTCAGGATCTCAGCAGAGAGGACTTCCAAAATCTTTTTCATCCCTACCTGTGCTAAAAATCTCAGAGAAAATCAGAGGTGATGCCATGTTTGGCGAGCTAAGGACACACTCCAGGGTTTCCAAGCCTGTTCTAAAGTATACTTAAGAGTCCAGGCTTTGAATCTGGGTTTAAATCTCAGCTCTGCCGCTGCTAGTTGTGTGACTTCGGACAAGTTACACAGTTTCTCTCAGCTTTAGTCTTCCATCTGTAAAAATGAACATATGATAGGAAGTCAGGAGGGCATAGTAGGGGGAATTGCATAAGATGAAGGACAGTACGTGCTGTACCTAATACAGTGCCTAGCACATGGAGGGTGCTCAGTAACGGTGACTCTTGGCTGTTGCAAAGCCAAATTCAAATGATCTGGAGAAGCATGCCAGCTAGGGGACTGCTTGATGTGATGCTTGCAGCTATCTGTGGAGGCAAACTCCAGTTCCAGAGTTGTCCCTGGAGTGCTGGTCTCAGCGCCTCTTTTCTTGATTAAGAAAAAAAAAAAGCAATGTTTCTTCTCATATGGGTTTGGGTCTTGTTTCTAGGGAGAACAAAGAAGGGGGAAGAATTATTGTGGAAGTTGATGGCACAGTGGCAAAAATCAAGAATTTAAAGGTAAGCCTGAAATCCTTTTCCTTTATCTTTCCGCTGAGGAGCTAGTATTGTGACAGGGCCTCCAGTGGGATAAAGGCGTGTATGTAAATGTGTTTAGAGTGCGGGAGTGGAGGAGTGGGAGAGGAAGGGGAAATAAGGGCATTTGTGGGAAGAGCTTCGGCCAACTGCAAAGCAAATATAAAAATACATCAGGAAAGAAGTAAAGGGCATGGGACTGATATAGCCTATGTTCTTTCAAACAGGCACAGCCATTTGGAAACTGATCAGTAACTGCTTTGAAAGTAAACACAAGGCAGGTTACAGGGGCCATGGCTAGCTTAAATCATGCTGGGCACACCCATGGGTATCTTTAACTTAGCTGACCACCAGTTAGACTTTGTCCCTAGCCTCTCTTTGATAGCACTTCATCTAGGGGGATCACTGGGAATTTTGGTATCCATTTGCTTTTGCAGTATTTGTATTGGCCATAGTGAGGTCCAGGTGAAAGCCTTCAGATCCCAGAAGTGAGTTGGCCATTGGCCTGAGTTTTGCTACAGATTTGCTTCCGTAGATCCGACTGGACTCTGAGTCACAGTGGACAAATTCTGGGAACTTCCTTTACGACCCCTCACCTCCTCTCAGGGCTAATTTCCTCTGTCCCATCCCTGCATTTACCAGGCAGTGGAAGTGGAAGGGAATCATTCTTTGTGGACCAGAGACTACAGCTTACAGGTGGTATTCAGCATTCCTGAGTGCTGAGGGAGCTCACTTGCAGGAGTGAGGGTTATCTGGACCCCAGGCCTCCTGGCCATGCCCACTTCCATGTTACTCCTGTGATGTGATCTGTTTCCTTTGTCGCCAAAAGAGAATGGGACCTGCCAAACTTTCAACAGGAACTCCCCAGGGACAAAAGACCTTTTATTTTTTGCTTTCTCTTATTTATATCTCTGTTGCCTAATCACTTCAGGAGCTTTGTTCTGAGAGTGCATATATTTGGCTCTTAAGAGTAAATCCTTGCCAAGATCAAACTCTAACCTGTCCCCTGCACACCTTCCTAGCTGCTTACTTCCCTGAGCTCAGTTATCCACTAAGAATTTACTAGGCATTCTGATAGCCTTCTCCTACTGTGGTTTATGGTGGCTGATGCTGGGGATTGTCTCACTCTGTCTGAAGTCTAAATTTTACATAGTAAGACAAGGCATTTCTAGGAGTAATGCCATTCTCCCCAGTACCTGGAGGTTAGTGCAGTTTCAGACTCTGGCTTGCTCCTCAGGCAGCTGGATCGATCCTAGCTCTTCTGTCTAGCATACTTCCTAAGTCACTGGGGATGGATACCAGGGACTAAAGAGGAAGACCTAGGTCAATAGAGCCTGTCAGGCCCAGGACTGAACTACTAATGTGCTCCTGGAGCCCTGTACGGAAAATGGATAGAAAAAATGACGGTGATCAGACGATGCCCAGAGCGGTAAAGGCTTTCTCTCCCAAGCTGTTCTACACCTCGGATGACTGGTTCGTGAGCAGGCAGATAAATGATAGTATGACAGATAGACAAATTTAATTATCTGGGGCTTTATTCATACCAAATGAGATGGGAACAGAGGTTACTTTTTTCCCCTTTTCTGGTAGGTATCATTAAGAGTCTTGTGAGCATTCCAGGTCTCTCTAGCTACAGCAGAGCGGAATAAAGTGCGACTGACCATATAATAGAGAAGACACTGGATTCTGTGTTTGATTTTAGGTGGACAGCCGGCCTGATGGCTTTGGTGACTCCCGGGAGAAGGTTGTGGCATTCGGCTTTGATTACTGCTACTGGTCAGTCAACCCAGAGGACCCCCAGTATGCATCTCAGGAAGTGGTAAGACCACTTTTTCCTTAGCTCTTCTCAGTTCTTCATAACTGGATAATTACTGGGAGATTTACATGAGCCCTGGCTATTTTTTTCTTGTGATAGTTTGCTCAGAAAATAATGGTGTTTTGATTTGAGAAGTGGCAGTGAGAAGTATCAGTTGTAGAAAGAGCAAAGGAGCTGGGAAGAGACTGCTTGCTCAGGGCATGGAAGCTGGCTCGTGTCCCTTTAGGCTTGGGCCTCAGCGTAATTCAAGTGGGTACAGCTTAGTTCAGGCAGCATTCTGCTCACTGCAAACTTAACCTTGTGTTGTATACAGCAGAAGGGCCCATGAATCATAGAGAGTAGTATCTTCTGTGAGCCTTGGGCCTGTGCTTGTGCTCCTAGGCTGAGTGTAAAAGGGCTGGACAGCTAGTCTGCCAATATGTAAGAAGTGAAATCTGTTGATCTGTGGAGGATTCAGAGGGCCAGCCAAGGCTTTGTCATTTAAGGCTATTTGGTCATGCTTTCTGTGTCTGGTAGTTCTACTTAGCTTTCTCACAAGTGTCCACGTTAGCAGGTCTGACCAGATGGGTCTACACGGCTTCTGTTTCTGTGAAGCAGCAGCATGGTCCTCATTTGAGCACCATCAAAGATGATGCGTTCAGTCCCTGTCATGGCCAGGAAAGACTTGCCTCATTCTGTTCTCTGACCTCACCCTAGCAGCTACCAGGGTACTCTCTGTGAAAGCCCAGCTCTAAAAGTAGAAAAAATAATTCATTTGGCCTTTTGTGGGTTAATATCATCATACTTACATATGCAAGAAAACACTGTAGGAATATGTCTTTAGGAAATGGAAATATTTTGGGGGGAACCCTGGACAACCATTGCCTATCAGTCTGTATATCTTTGAATAAAAAGCTGAAGTGTGCTTTCTGCTAAGTATTTTAGTCTTTTGTGAAACGTTTTCTAATTATGCCAAAGGAACAACGTTATCAAGTTTGAGTGACTGAAGACAGTACCGATTTTCTGCTGATGCAGACTTCTGAAGATGATTGGATAGTTTGAAACCATGGAAGTGTAATTGCCCCATTCTTCCCTGGAGGAGAACATGTGGAAACAAAATCCTACACCACTGTGGCATTTGTTGTCTCTGTGGGCCCCTTCTGTTATAATAGTAGCACCGTACCTATGTGGTCACAGTGCATTTGCTGTAAATACTCAGCAAAGAAGGGCAGTGTGGATGTTACGAGGCTCCTCCCAAATTCTGTCCTTTTAAATATGAGGCACTAGCAGGTCTAGGTTTGCCTGTGGCCCTTGATTTTTATCCCAGCACTGGAGTGTATGTGAGGTATCTGATTACTCAGAAGGTGTCTGCAGCTGTTCCACTGAGATCCTCCAAGAGGCAGGAAAGGCACTGACTCTCAGATAAGAGGATGGGACTCCTCCAGCGGTTCATTGTTGTGGCTGTACTTGTGGCGTGAAGACAGTGGTCTTTTATTAATACAAAGTGTGAGCATTCTTATGGCTGTTTCAGTTCTCCCTGGCCATGGCATACCCGGACTGTTCAGTACATAAGAAAAATGAACTATTTTGTATAACATTTGAACAATAATTTGGGAAGTGTGTGTATGTGTGTAAATAAAATAAAACTACATATCTATATCTATATTCTGGTGAGGCTCCCATTTTACATTTAGGTAGTGTAAGTATATAAAAATAATCTAGTGGAAGCCCAGAAGTCCATAGAGGAAGGGAATTCATAACTGATTCTTCTTCTGTTGCCGGATTTGAAGTTCAGTGGAGAGATCAAATGGGATTTGGACAGGAAGCCTGTGTGGAGAGATAAAAACAGTGTCTACCTGAGGTTTATTCTGCTTGTTTATTAATTGTCCAAGGCCCTAATTGGTCCTATAGGGAGTCAGGATAGGAGAGAGAAGGAAGGGAACCTCTGTCAAAGGCTGGAGGAGGGTCCGAGATCTCAGAGTGGGGGCAGGACTCATATCCACGTGGTTTGGTCAGAGGACTCATCGTTTTAACACAAAAATTGGAGCCCAGGCTTAATCTTAATTGCTGTGGCTCTGAGGTCACCAGGGGCAGGCAAACTGACATAAAATCACAGGCCTAGTGGTGGGAAAGAATTTAGATGTTACCCAGTTCACTCTGCCAGAGTGCAGCAATCCTCTCTACAGCATTTGTGATCATATTTTGGCAGGTGGGTGGGGAGGGCTCAGTCTTATTGAAGATAATTTAGATACAGTAAAAATCACCTTTTTAGTGTACAGTATGGTTCCATGAGTTTGGACAAACACATACAGTTGTGTATGTGTCATTACAGTCAGTATATAAAGCAGTGCAATATCCCCAGAATTCCTTCATGTCCCTTTGTATCAAACTAGTCTAAGCTCCAACCACTGGCAACTACTGATCTATTTCTGCCCCTAGTTTTGTCTGTTTCAAAATGTCATATAAATGTAACAAAACAATATAGAGTTTTTTGAGTTTGGCTCCTTTTGCTTAGCATGATGTATTTGAGACTCATCCCTGCAGTTGTGCATATCATATCTTTATTTATTTATTTATTTATTATAATTATTTTGGTATCATTAATCTACACTTACATGTGCAATATTATGGTGATTAAACTACCCCCTTCATCAGGTCCCCCTCACCAACCCCATTACAGTCACTATCCATCAGCGTAGTGAGATGCTGTAGAGTCACTACTTGTCGTCTCTGAGTTGTACAGCCCTCCCCGTGCCCCCCCCTACATTGCGTCTGCTAATCGTAATGCCCCTTTTACCCTCTTATCCCTCCCTTCCCACCCATCTTCCCCAGACCCTTTCTCTTTGGTAACTATTAGTCCGTTCTTGGGTTCTGTGAGTCTGCTGCGGTTTTGTTCCTTCAGTTTTTTTCTTTGTTCTTATACTCCGCATATGAGTGAAATCATTTGATACTTGTCTTTCTCTGCCTGGCTTATTTCACTGAGCATAATACCCTCTAGCTCCATCCATGTTGTTGCAAATGGTAGGATTTGTTTTCTTCTCATGGCTGAATAATATTCCATTGTGTATATGTACCACATCTTCTTTATCCATTCAACTACTGATGGACACTTAGGTTGCTTCCATTTCTTGGCTATTGTAAATAGTAATGCAATAAACATAGGGGTGCACATGTCTTTTTGAAACTGGGCTGCTGCATTCTTAGGGTAAATTCCTAGGAGTGGGATTCCTGGGTCAAATAGTATTTCTATTTTGAGTTTTTTGAGGAACCTCCATACTGCTTTCCACAATGGTTGGACTAATTTGTATTCCCACCAGCAGTGTAAGACGGTTCCCTTGTCTCCACATCCTCGCCAACATTTGTTCTTGTTTGTGCTTTGGATGTTGGCCATCCTCACTGGTGTGAGGTGATATCTCATTGTGGTTTTAATCTGCATTTCTCAGATGATTAGTGATGTGGAGCATCATTTCATGTGCCTGTTGGCCATCTGAATTTCTTCTTTAGAGAAGTGTCTATTCATGTCCTCTGCCCATTTCTTAATTGGATTATTTGCTTTTGTTTGTTAAGGTGGGTGAGTTCTTTATATATTTTGGATGTCAACCCTTTATCAGATGCATCATTTATGAATATATTTTCCCGTACTGTAGGATGTCTTTTTGTTCTACTGATGGTATCCTTTGCTGTACAGAAGCTTTTCAGGTTGATATAGTCCCACTTGTTCATTTTTGCTTTTGTTTCCCTTGCCCGGGGAGATATGTTCATGAAGAAGTCGCTCATGTTTATGTCCAAGAGATTTTTGCCTATGTTTTTTCCTAAGAGTTTTATGGTTTCATGACTTACATTCAGGTCTTTGATCCACCTTGAGTTTACCTTTGTGTATGAGGCTAGACAGTAGACCAGTTTCATTCTCTTACATGTAGCTGTCCAGTTTTTCCAACACCAGCTGCTGAAGAGGCTGTCCTCTCCCCATTGTATATCCAAGGCACTTTATCAAATATTAATTGACTGTAAATGTTTGGGTTAATGTTTGGATTTTCTATTCTGTACCACTGGTGTGTGGGTCTGTTTTTGTGCCAATGCCAAATTGTCTTGATTACTGTGGCTTTGTAATAGAGCTTGAAGTCAGGGAGCGTAATTCCCTCTGTTTTATTCCTCCTTCTCAGAATTGCTTTGGCTATTCGGGGTCTTTTCTGGTTCCATATGAATTTTAGAATTATTTGTTCCAGTTCATTGAAGAAAGCTGTTGGTAGTTTGATAGGAATTGCATTAAATCTGTAAATTGCTTTAGGTAGTATAGCTATTTTGACAATATTTATTCTTCCTAGCCAAGAGCATGGGATGCATTTCCATTTGTTAGTGTCCTCTTTCCTTTCTCTTAGGAGTGTCTTGTAGTTTTCAGAGTACAGGTTTTTCGCTTCCTTCGTTAGGTTTATTCCTAGGTATTTTATTCTTTTTGATGCAATTGTGAATGGAATTGTTTTTCTGATTTCTCTTTCTGTTAGTTCATCGTTAGTGTATAGGAAAGCAACAGATTTCTGTGTGTTAATTTTGAATCCTGCAACTTTGCTGAATTCAGATATTCGTTCTAGTAGTTTTGGAGTGGAGTCTTTAGGGTTTTTTATGTACAATATCATGTCATCTGCAAATAGTGACAATTTGACTTCTTCTTTACCAATCTGGATGCCTTGTATGTCTTTGTTTTGTCTGATTGCCATGGCTAGGACCTCCAGTACTATGTTGAATAACAGTGGAGAGAGTGGGCATCCCTGTCTTGTTCCCGATCTTAGATGAAAAGCTTTCAGCGTCTTGCTGTTAAGTATGATGTTAGCTGTGGGTTTGTCATATATAGCCTTTATGATGTTGAGGTACTTGCCGTCTATACCCATTTTGTTGAGGGTTTTAATCATGAATGGATGCTGAATTTTGTCAAATGCTTTTTCAGCATCTATGGAGATGATCATGTGGTTTTTGTTCTTTTTTTTGTGGATGTGGTGGATGATGTTGATGGATTTTCGAATGTTGTACCATCCTTGCATCCCTGGGATGAATCCCACTTGATCATGGGGTATGATCCTCTTGATGTATTTTTGAATTTGGTTTGCTAATATCTTGTTGAGTATTTTTGCATCTACGTTCATCAACGATATTGGTCTGTAATTTTCTTTTTTGGTGAGGTCTTTGCCCGGTTTTGGTATTATATATCATATCTTATTTTGACCTTGATTCACACTTACTTAAGTCCTCTTGCCCCAGAGGAATCTCGTGGCTTTGGAGGCACTGATTCTGACTACAGAAAGTGAGGGACGAAGCCCCTGGAGGACTGTGTCCCCTTTATCCCTGGGTCTCCTCTGTTGTGAAGGGCTGTCATCACCCTCAGAAATACAGCATTGTCTTCCTCCACTGGCCTTGTGGGGATATGGAGCAACATCACAAGCCATTGCTTGATAGATATTGACAAGAATACCACCTATTCGGTGTTGGTGTTCCTCATCACAGTCTCTTAGAATGTTAGAACTCAAAGAGAACCCCGCAGTCATCTGGGCTAGGGTTTCTCAGCCTCAGCACATCTGATATTTTGACCAGATAACTCCTTGTTGTGGGGGACTGTCTTGTATACTGTAGGATGTTTTGCGGCATCCCAGGCCTAGCAGATGCCAGTAGCAGTCGCAGTTGTGACAATCAAAAGTATTTCCTGACACTGCCCACTACTCTAGGCCAACCTCCTCGTGTTCTAGATATAGCCATGTGACTATTATGGGATTATGTAGGCAGTTAATGCCCAAGTGGGGCTGGACTCATGCTTCCTATGATGGTCTTGACATTGCTTGTACCGCTCTAACACCCTCTTTTTATATTTACAGTCTTAAAGATAGGTTAAGATGAAAATGCCCTTGTGCTTTAGTACTTCCTGGGCCTTAGTGATGACACACTTGAATAAATAGATCAGGTGTCTCTAGAGAACAAGTCAGCTACTTCGAGTCCTACTGTGAGGCAGCTTTATTTGTTAAATATCTATATAAATTCTTGATATTTATCATTTCCTGTGTTCTTCTCCCAGATTTATTACATCTGTGTTATATACTCCATTTTATAGATAAGGAAACTGAAGTATAGAAAGATTATAAGAGTTGTCTAAATTACTGAGTGGTGGAGCAGGGATTCAAATCTAAGACTAACTCTAAACTGTGTGCCATTTCTACAAAGCTTCACGGACTCTGAAAGTTAAAAAAAAATCCCATTTAGACTACTAGTGACCTGATCATCTTTTTATACATATTATCTGATTTAATCCCTTCAGTGGTCTAGAAGGTAGAAGATTTTTACCTTTTATAGTTGAGAAAATTTACGCTTAGAAAGGTCACATGATCTGCTCAAAGTCACACAAGTAGAAATGAGTCTTAGATTTGAACACAGGATCATCTGAATGCAAAGTTCATATTCTTCACTACACTGCAGTGTAAAAGGGAGAAAAAGGGGATATAAGAAAAGGAAGAGATGGAAAATTAGGGAGGAAGATAGAGGGTGAAGGGGAAAGAGGGATAAAAGACCATAGTCAATGGACTGTACAGGATCATATCACCTGTCTTGTCCACTACCCAAAGAGTCCTCAGTTGCCCATTCTTAAGGAGGCTGTTATTGGTCTAAATTGTGTTTTTAGTCTTTGTTAATATTTGACTTGCAGCCAAGGCTTTTCTTCAAATTGGCCTGCATTTTGTCTGGCTTGAGTCTCCACTGAAGTTAGATGCAGATTTGAATTTAGGCACAGCATGTATTAGCCACTTAACCTCTCTGAGTACCAGTTTCTCCAGCTCGAGTTATTGTGAGGAGAAAATGAAGTTACTACATAGTGTCCAGCCCAGGGCTTGGCAACCAGTTGAATAAGTGAGGTCATGAGTACTATGGCTTGGGGCCTTGTTGGGATTATCACTCTCCCGGTAGGAGAGAAGCGGAGGTCCCTGATTCTTATTCAGAGCTGAACTAGATTTGGAAATCTCTTCTTTGCATCTGGATATGATCTCTGCTGTGATCAGCATGCTTCGCTTGGAAAATGAACTCCCTTCCCTTCCTTCTGTGGGAGCGGGAGTCCTCTGCTCAAGCGTATTGTGTTTGGGTGATTGTGTGTAAAAGTTTCCATGAGGAGCATTAACTCAGCTTTACCCACCAAGGACTGAACGCTGCTGTCAAAACAAGTGCAGACTGAGTCAACAGAAAGCACGTTCAGGAACAAAAAGCTACCCGCCCTCCGCAGAAAGCAACTGCTCTATTCTCCTGGGAATCTGTTTTAAAATGGGCCATTATTTGGCTAAAACACTTGTAGATTTTTCGGATTAAAAAAATCATGTGAGTAAGCATGGGGTTTCCTCCTTACAGTCACTGAATCCAAAACTGAAATTATAGCAGCAGTGTGATTGTGCTTGTTGTTATTTTAATATTTTAGTCTCCATAGTACGCTGAACACCAAAGAACACACAGAATGCCTCATTGCCTTCCCTCAAAAAGCCCTGAGGAAAGGGTCGGGGATGGGAGTGTTTGTGTGTGTGTGTCACAGGGTCTTCGGTGAGTAATTTCTCTAGTTTTGGACTTCAGCTGGAGGATGTTAGGAACTTGAAGAGGCTTCAGAGGAAAACCCCATATACCCACCAAAATGATTAAAGGGCTTGGTGCAGGACCCAAGAGGAAAGCTGCTGTCAGCGTGGTGCACCTTGGGTCCATTCCACATGTGATTATTTAATGAAGAAATGTTGGTCCAGAGATGGAGAGACAGAGAGGTAAAGATAATGCTCCGCAAGTACAGAACATGATCATTTTAACAGTTTATGGAGCATTAGAACCAGTTGGTCTTCATTTCCATGAGGCTAAAATAGAGGATTATTATTTTTTTATTTTTTATTATTTTTATTTTGCTATTATTAATATACAATTACATGAGCAACATTAGGGCTACTAGACTCCCCCTATTATCAAGTCCCCACCACATACCCCTTTACAGTCACTGTCCATCAGCGTAGTAGGATGTTATAGAGTCACTCCTTGTCTTCTCTGTGTTATACTGCCTTCCCCGTATCCCCCTATCCCACCTCCACCCCCGCTACATTATGTGTGCTAATTGTAATAGCCCTTAAAATAGAGGATTTAAAATTAAATTGCAGAGGATCATATGTAATCGGCATGAAGAGTAACTTGTGCAAAAGTTTTGAATACTGATATGTGGTAGTTAAATAGTTCGACTTTAGAATTCCAGAATGTTGATATTAGAATAAATACCAGAGACTATTTAAGACACTTACTTTAAAGATGAAGGCCTGGAAAGGCAGCATTAACAATTAAAGATATTTTTTCTTTTTGTACTTCAAGCCAGTTGTACTTGAAGTTGCAGGGAAATGCCTGTTACTTATTCTAGTGACAGGGGCCATGAACTGCAACACAGAGGTGCCTGGATGGCAGGATGTGCTGCTCAGCAGAATCCCAGGGCAATATCTTGTTCCTTGGAACAGTCCTATGCCTGACTCTGTACTCAGTCAAGTTGAGGAAATTGCGCTGCAGCTGTCTAGTAGTGTGGGGGAGTATTGAGAGTTATTTTATGGGTTCTCTAGTGTGACTAGGCTGTGATCAGACACTGCTGCCACAGAAACAGCATTTCTCTACGGGGACCCCAACCTGCTATAAGCTGAAGACTGTCTTCTGCCTGAGAAGCTAACTGGGGTGAGGTGGAGAGGAGTGCGAGCATCACACCTGTTCTGCCACACGTGTTTGTATCTCCAGAAGTTGGAGTGTGAATGAAGGCTTTGGGGGAAGAGTAAAGAACTGGGAGAGTTACTGAAACTGATGAGGGACCTTAGAGCAGCAAGAGGAGGGGGAACGGGAAGAAGAAACTAGGGTGAGAAGGAATTTGAGAGTTTGCAGAGGGGGAGATGCTGTTGGGGTTATATCACTTTTTACAGCAAATAGTATCTCCATTTTAGGGATTGGAACTGGCTCAGATAGGTTGAAGAGCTTGCTTTAAGGTCACAAGTGATGGGACCTGCATTCAAACACTTGACTGTGTGACTCCGAAGTCCAAGCTCTCAAATGCTGCACCACACACAGCTCTATTTATTTCTGTATTTCCATGGCTGCATATCTTAAATGACCAATTAATGGGTACTGGATTAATTATTCAATTTATGGTTCAGTGGGTGAGAGCAAGTTAGCATTCTGCCTTCTTGACTCTTGCTGTGTGTTTTGAGAAGGCCCTGCTGTTTGCCTAAGTTAGAGAACCACTGACATCTGTCAGCATCGCTGTGAGTCCCCTTTTCCTCAGGCATGTATATGCTGGGGAGCTAGGGAGCGTGTGGGTGTCAAAGCATTTTCTCATGAATATTTGCAGAGCTGTGTACATTCCATCACTAGCGCTGTTTCTCTCCTACCAAGATGGAGACAGACGTAGAAGGGAGAAGAGTTTATAAGAAAAAGCCTTTTTGTGCAGTAATTGGATGGGGCTCTGCAGGCATAAATGGGGGAAGGGAGATCGCCGTGAATGTTTCATTTCAGTGTGTTTCCTCCGCCAGCAGCACAGCTGCTAAGCTCCACAAGCGTGTCCATGGCTGGATTTTAAAGGAATAAGGTCATTCTTTTGGCTCCATGTAACTCATTTTTCCCTTCTCTACAAACTTCATTATGAATCTTGAAAGAGTAGCTTTCAGATTCAGAAAAATATGAAGAACAGAGATGCTTGGCACTTAATGTTTGCTGCTGATGCTGGATGCCTGTGTACAAATGAACAGCAGAAACTAGAGAGACTTTTAAAATGCAAAAGCATGTTTAGATTTTTTTCCTCTCTTTTGAGAGCCAGGGTAACAGGAATTTCTGATAGTACCTGGAGTCCTTGGGCTGTAGGGTGGAGAGAGAGAGGTTGTCAATAAGGGAGGAATATCCAAAGCTTGATAGTCAGTTGCAGACCTGAGGCAGGCTAAGTATAAATACAGAGAAACTAAGACAGTTGTCCTTGACTTTACCCAGAAGTGTTCTTGCTTGCATCTGCAACATTGAGAGGTTGCCCTATATTCCCACTCCCTTTACACTTCACTTTGTCATGGGTTTAAAAGGATTGTCAGTTAATTGCTTGAAGAAGAGAAGTGTGATGATGATGGGGACTTTGAAGGTCTTTGGAAAAACTGATTTGCAAAATTATCTAAATAAGAGGATAGAAAATATAAAGCAGCCTTTTAAACAAAAAGTCTGTGTGTCCCCTACAGTGGACAGGCATGCACAGCAGAGTGATAACAGTAGGCTTCTCCAGAGAAAGCCACCTGGTCTGCCTTGCCAGGTGCTAAATTCTCTTCCACATGCTGCACAGTAAGCCTGTGTCCAAGTACCCTCTCAGAACAATTTCAGTGGTACTCTGTTTGGGGGAGCCAGTCCAGCCGACCAACAAAAGGCCCCTTCTAAGTTCAGTGTTCTGAGAAGAGTTCAGAAAGTGTGGGGAAAGAAATGGGACTGGTTTCTAGTTCTGTGCTCAGTAGCAAGTGGACAACTGCATACAAAGTGTCAGCAAATTGATTAGCTTATTAAAATATTTTGCTATAAAGGTAATATAAGTTAATTACAAAAAATTCAAATAGTATAGAAGGGTATATTGTAATAAGTGAAAAAACCCTCCCCTTCCATGCTAACCCACCAGTGTCATTCTCTAGAGGTAACTACTATCTACAGTTTCTTTGGTGTCCTTCTAGACATTCTCTAGAAAGAAGCAAGCATATATTATATATCCTTTAAAAATGCAAAGGGGCTTACACTATACATACTGTTTTTCAACTTGTGTTTTATTCTACTCGGCTTATTTTGGCCCTGATTTATTTGCTGTACATATAATTCTATTGCTTTAATGCTATGTAGTATTAAAGTATTATAGTTTAACTAGTTCTCTACTAATGGACTGTTGGATATTTCCAGATTTCTGCTATGATATACAACCCTGAAATGAACATCTTAGCTTTTTTGCAAGTATTAAGTGCATGATTTCTAGAAGTGCAGTTGCATGTTCAGGGAATTTGCATATTTTAAATTTCAATAGATTTTTGCCTGATTGCCTTCCAAAAGGATTGTACCAAGTTTACTCTTAACAATAATGTATCAGAATACCATACCATATCCCTTGTCAACTGTAAGTGTTATCAAACCTTTTCATCTTTTTGCCCATCTGATAGGTAAAAATAGTATCTTGTTGTTGGCTTCACTTTCCTTTTTTTATAATTGAGATCGAACATCTTTTCATGTTGCTAGGCCATTTGTATCTTTTCTTCCTTATGAATTACATGCTCATATATTGTCCCCACTTGTCTGTGGTATTCATCTTTTTCTTACTTTTTTTTAAATTTTGCTATTATTAATATACAATTACATGAGCAAAATTATGGTTACTAGACTCCCCCTATTACCAAGTCCCCACCACATACCCCCATTGCAGTCACTGTCCATCAGCGTAGTAGGATGTTATAGAATCACTACTTGTCTTCTCTGTGTTATACTGCCTTAGCTGTGTCCCCCCACCCCACCCACACCCCCGCTACATTATGTGTGCTAATTGTAATAGCCCTTTTTCCCCTTCATCCCTCCCTTCCCACCCATCCTCCCCAGTCCCTTTCCCTTTGGTAACTGTTAGTCCATTCTTGGGTTATGTGAGTCTGCTGCTGCTTTGTTCCTTCAGTTTTTTCTTTGTTCTTATATTCCACAGATGAGTGATATCATTTGATACTTGTCTTTCTCTGCCTGGCTTATTTCACTGAGCATAATACCCTCTAGCTCCATCCATGTTGTTGCAAATGGAAGGATTTGTTTTCTTCTTATGGCTGAATAATATTCCATTGTGTATATGTACCACATCTTCTTTATCCATTCATCTACTGATGGACACTTAGGTTCTTCCATATCTTGGCTATTGTTAATAGTGCTGCGATAAACATACGGTGCATATGTCTTTTTGAATATGAAAATTTGTATTCTTTGGGTAAATTACCAGGAGTGGAATTCCCAGGTTGAATGGTATTTCTATTTTGAGTTTTTTGAGGAATCTCCATACTGCTTTCCACAATGGTTGAACTAGTTTACGTTCCCACCAGTAGTGTAGGAGGGTTCCCCTTTCTCCACATCCTCACCAACATTTGTTGCTGTTTGTCTTTTGGATGGTGGCCATCCTCACTCGTGTGAGGTGATATCTCATTGTGGTTTTAATTTGCATTTCTCTGATGATGAGGGATGTGGATCATCTTTTCATGTGCCTGTTGGCCATCTGAATTTCTTCTTTGGAGAAGTGTCTGTTAAGCTCCTCTGCACATTTTTAATTGGCTTATTTGCTTTTTGTTTGTTGAGGTGCATGAGCTCTTTATATAATTTGGATGTCAACCCATTATTGGATATGTCATTTATGAATATATTCTCCCATACTATAGGATGTCTTTTTGTTCTACTGATGGTATCTTTTGCTGTACAGAAGCTTTTTAGTTTGATATAGTCCCACTTGTTCATTTTTGCTTTTGTTTCCCTTGCCGGGGGAGATATGTTCATGAAGAAGTTGCTCATGTTTATGTCCAAGAGATTTTTGCCTATATTTTATTCTAAGAGTTTTATGGATTCGTGACTTACATTCAGGTCTTTGATCCATTTTGAGTTTACTTTTGTGTATGGGGTTAGACAGTAATCCAGTTTCATTCTCTTACATGTAGCTGTCCAGTTTTGCCAGCACCAGCTGTTTAAGAGTCTTACTTACTTTTAAGAGCAATTAGCATGTTAAGAAAATTGATCCCTGTCACAGATGCTGCAAGTATTTCCTATTTTTACTTTTGATTCTGTTTATGGTAATTTGTGTGTGTGTGTATGTGTATTTAAATGTAGACAAATTTATCAACTTTTCTCTATGGCTTCCTGACGTGTTAAGCTTAGAAAGGCTTCCATTCTGAGATTATAAAAATATTCTCCATGGGTTTTTATTTTCTGGTATGCTAGTGGCTTTATCTTTTTAATATTTAAATATTTGATCTATTTGAAAATTTCCAGCGTAAGAAGTGAGGTAGGGCTTCTGTTTTATTTTTTTCTGCAGATAGCTAGCCATTACCATTTATTGAATAGCCATCCTTTCTCCACTGATATGAAAAGCCACTTTTATCATTTACAAAATTCCTGTATATAATTAAGGGTCTCTTTTAAAACTCTGTTCCACTGATCTGTTTGTATTATTGTGCCAGAAAAATACAGTTTCAGATATGTTCAAATATACATAAAAGTATATACCATAGTGTTTCACTACTCTTAATATTGGGCAGGACTAGTCATTTCTCATTTCTTTCTCAGGCTACCCTGGTTATTTTGGTTATTTCTCTCCCCAGAATGCTGTATACTTTCCTGCTTTTGTTCACAGTGGCTCCTCTTTTAAAATATATTAAAATATCTCACCTCCCCAGTTCCTGCCTTTTGAAATGCTGTTCTTCAGGAGCCAAAATGGTATTTCCTTCTTGACGTTAATTCCATCCCTTAGATTTTCATAGTATCTTGTTACTCTCATGTCCCTTTCTGTATATTAACTAAAATGAGTGCTCTTTGGGTACATGATTTACCTATTTTATCAGCTGAGTTGATCCTTGAAGGCAGACTAGGCATCATCCATCTGTGAATACCCTACATTCCCTAGCAGAATAACATTTCATTCATTCATTCAGCGAGCATTTAGGAATCAACTAGCATCTGCAACACAATAGGGTTGAGTGCTGTGGGGAATATGGAGTGCTATAAGATGTGATCCTGCCCTCAGAAAGTCTGCAGTCTTATTGGAAATATTAGTCCATAGGCACATAAAAATAATCAACAATACCAAGCATTCAAGTGTTAAATGAGTGGCACTTATAGTAAGTACTTCAGGAATCCAGAGGAATAAAGTACTATCCACTGATTGCTTTTAATGAATTCAGGGGAGGTCATTTCACTTTGAAGGAAAGGCATCAGCAAAGATTATTAACCAAGAGTGTACAAGATGTGTCTGAGTGGATTAAGCAGTGTCAGTCCAGGGTGAAGCTAAGAGAAGGTAGTCACAGGACCCATATCTCCAAGTGTTCTAGGAGGCACCTCTCCCACTTTCCACCTCTGCACTGCTCTAGACTCCCAGGGGATCTGGAGGCTAATCAATCTCGATTCTCTGGTATAGTGGCATGGTGGCCTCAGGAGCAACATCCTGGATACTTAGCTGAGTCCAGCAGATACAGACCATGTTATCACTCACATTTCAGAAGCAAGAAAGGGAGGATGGGTACTTTCACTTTAGATAGGGGGCCATGAAGATTTTAAACCTAAGGGTTGAAGGTAGAGTATCCTGAGTTATGAGGTTACAGAAACAGAAATCACTCAACATTTATGTATTTTATGCCAGGCATACAAACTGTGTCTATGTATGTGTATGTCAGAGGCAGAGTTTTGCTGTTTCTTTACCTCACCTAATGGATCTCCTTTTCTACAGATGGGATTTAGAGCAAATCTAATGTCTCATTCAAGGTTCCTTCTTTTCTAGAGATTGTATTAGGCTATAGTGCCCATATCATCTTTCTGTCCAGTGTTGCTTGGATATCACTGCCTGCCTTTTTTTCTAGATCCTGGGCTTGGGGCCACAGTATCTTCATATTTGCTGATCTCTCAGGAACCTGTGTATGGGACATCATAACAGATCTATTCTTGTTCCAGAATGGTGGAAATGTTCTCACTTTAACATATAAGCTACTTTCTTATAGAAAAATAACCTCCCAGGAGCAATTACTGGTTTTTCCTTCTGGGTGTTCCTATTAAGCTTTACTAAAGACTGCATGTCCAGGGGCCCCTTTATCATGAGAGGAAGAGGATGTACTTCCTATTTTTGGTGAACTCAGACATAGAGAACCTGCCTTGCTACTCAATGTATGGACCTTGGTATTGCCTAGAGCTTGTTAGAAATGTATACTTTCAGACCCAACCCAGATGCAGTGAATCAAAGTCTGCATTTTAAAGAGCTTGCCGAAACTTCTGGGAAGATGGTGGCGTGAGCAGGACAGTGGAAATCTCCTCCCAAAACCATATATATTTATGAAAATACAACAAATACAACTATTCCTAAAAGAGAGACCAGAAGATACAGGACAACACTCAGCCTGCAGCTACACCTGAGAGGACTCAGCACCCCACGAGGCGGGTAAGATACGGAGCCATGTCCTGGCGGGACCTGAGCACTCCCCCACCCCAGCGCACTGGCGGGAGGAGAGGATTCAGAGCCGGGAGGGACTGGAAGTACAGGCCCGCCAAATGACCAGCCCTCGTGATCTGCGCCGGGAGCGCTGACACACACTGCGTGGTGTATGGGAGACTGGAGAGACAGAGGGTGCATGATCTGAGATGGAGAACGCAAATGGGCCCTCTCAGCCGGCTCCCCGGGACAAAAGAAAAGCGTGCGTTTTTTTTTAGGGGTCTTAAAGAGACAGGGGCCCGAC
Organism: Phataginus tricuspis; assembly: GCA_029783875.1. NCBI lineage: Eukaryota > Metazoa > Chordata > Mammalia > Pholidota > Manidae > Phataginus > Phataginus tricuspis. The sequence continues at coordinate 14,694,317 of JAQQAC010003584.1, read as the reverse complement.
GGAGGAGCAGGATTGTCCCAGCGCACTCAGCCAAGCAGGCTGGGAGTCCTGGAGAATTTCTGACCCCTTGGCCGTGGCTGGGAAAAAGCAGCTGCCACCCATTCATTCCCTCCCCGGCCAGAGTCTCAAAGGGCTAGGCGGAGCGGCCGTGGCTGCGGAATAGTGGAGCAGCAGCGCCCCCTACAGCATCCTCACAGAATCTACACCTGGCGGGCATTTTGCTTTTTTTCTTTCTTTTTTTCTTTTTCTGATCACTTCTATCGCCATGAAAAGACAGAGGAATATGGTACAAACAAAACTTAGCCAGACAACCCCAGACAGGGTGCCTGATGGGATGGACATGCACAATATTCCTGAAAAAGAATTCAGAATAAAAGTCATAACCATACGATGGATCTACAGAGAAATATGCAAGAGCTGAGGGAGGAAGTGAGGGAAGTGAGGAAAGACAATGCAGAAATGAGACAAGCCATCGACGGGCTCAACAGCAGATTGAATCAGGTTCAAGACACGATCAAGGAATTACAAGACAGGGAAGAGGAATACAAAGAAGCTGAGGCAGAGAGAGATAAAAGGATCTCTAAGAATGAAAGAATATTAAGAGAACTGTGTGACCAATCGAAACGGAGCAATATTCGCATTATAGGAGTACCAGAGGAAGAAGAAAGAGAAAAAGGGATAGAAAGTGTCTTTGAAGAAATAATTGCTGAAAACTTCCCCAAGCTGGGGAAGGAAATAGTCTCTCAGACCATGGAAGCCTACAGATCTCCCAACACAAGGGACCCAAGGAAGACAACAGCAAGACACATAATAATTAAAATGGCAAAGATCAAAGATAAGGACAGAGTATTTAAGGCAGCTAGAAAGAGAAAAAAGATCACCTACAAAGGAAAACCCATCAGACTATCATCAGACTTCTCAACAGAAACCTTAAAGAGCTTGCCAAGTGATATGTATACATGTGAAAGTAAGTGAATTTAGAGAAGCAGATTCAGATTCAAGAGGTCTGGGGTGGAGTTTTAAGATGCTTCTGGGTTGAGAACTACATCTTTAGTAACAAGATTTTAGAGTACATGTTATCCCACCTTAACTTATTCAACTCTGAATTAATGACTTCTTGTCCGAAGGCCCAGTTAACTGTGCTTTTGCTTTTGCTGTAAAATATGGATTATTCACTGATCAATATTCTTTTATTTGGCTGACTGGCTGACTCAAGAAAGAAGCTGTATTAGACTGACATATCTACTTACAGAACTGCCGTCTGAGCCAAACTTTAATGGCTTTTGGTCTGTTGGAACAAGCTTTTTATATTATATGGTTTAAATAGCCTCAGTTTTCTCATCTTTCAAGAGGGAGTAATAATTCCCCACTTCACAGGAATATTATTAGAATAAAATTAAATATTAGGTTTGAGAGGATTTTGGAAAATGAGAAACATTAAATATCAGTTGGTATTACTACTGCATTAAATTTTGTTGTTTCTGTATTAAGATAATCTCTTTGTAGAGTTCTATATGTGGCCAATGAGAGTATCTTCCGCTCTTAATTCTTTACAATATTTTTAGAAGAAAAATATTTGTATTAATTTATTACTTTGAAAAAGTAATAATTTATAAAAATTAATTTATAACTTTGAAAAAATAGGCAATATATACACATGGCAGAAAAAAACAGTACAAAGGATAAAGAGTGAAAATTAAATCTCTTTTATATCCCTAGCCATCTCCTTCCCTTATGCTGAGGCAACCATTATTATCAATTTCTTGTATATATTGCCAGAGAATTCTATGCACATGTAAGATTGTAATTGTGTATTTCTTCTCTTTGGAAAAATGGTAGCACACACACTATTTTACAGCTTGCTGTTTCAGTTAATATATCTTAGAGACATTTTCATACCCATATATATAGTTATCTTTTTTTTGATGGCCACAGAGTAACAGTCTATGTGGGTATACTGTAATTTATTTGCCACTATCAACTTTTAAACTTCATGTCTTTATTTTTATAGTGAATTTCTTGTTGGCAGCATGTATGTAATTGGATCTTGCTTTGTTTCCTAATCATTACCATCTCTATCTTTTAATTGTGATTATTTAGACCATTTACATGTAGTATAATTACTGATACAGTTATGAAATTTTGCTATTTGCTTATTATTTGTCCCATTTGTTCTATGTTCCTTTTTTTGTATTTTCTGTTTCTTTTGGGTTGAATATTTTTTATGATTTCATTTTATCTTTGTTGGTTTATTTGGTGTAACTCTTTGTTTTGTTAGTGGTTGCTGTAGGGCTTCTAGTATACATTTCTAACTTATCATGGTCTACCTTGAAGTAATAACATACTACTTTCCACATAAAATAAGATACACTAGAATACTTCTTTTTCTCCTCCTGTATCAGGTCATACATTTTAAGTCTACATAAGAACTCCATAATATTAATATTTTTGTTTAAAGAGGAAATTATCTTTTAAAGAATTTAATAAGAAAAAATTTTATGTGTTTACCCATGTAGTTACTAGTATTCTTCATTTCTTTTTATAGATCCATATTTCCTTTGATGTCATTTTCCTTCTGTCAGTATATTCTTTAACTTTATTTCAGTTATCATATTTTGTACTGCAAAGATGGAGACTGATTCATATCCCGCAAACCATATAGCATTACGTCTGGTGTTCAGCAGACGATCCACATTGGTTTGTGTTTTGCTCTGACTGTAACAGAGCAAATTTTAATAGTATTTATCTCCTAAACCAAAAGCAATCAGAGCCTTTGTCAGGCACCATCAGTATGTTGTGGTTTCTAGAGCATGGACAGAAGCCTTTTCCTTATACACTAGAGCCAAACAAATCATAGATTGATAATTTACTATGAAACATTTTGTCGCATTTCTAATTGTAGGTCTTGGCTACCCAACATCCTGTTGCTGCTTGTTCTTTCTGAACCTCCTCATTTCTTTTCTAAGATCTGAAGTTGGGGTGGTTTTAAGGTATATTGGCCCTAACTATTCTGTGGTGCACATATATTTACATAAGCTCAGCTTCCAGGAGAAATAGCCTTTTTAGAAATCTGAGTAGGTGTGGGGATAGAGAAAACAGTCTGTTTATTTCTTTGTTTTGTCTGTTTCTACTTGGTTGGCTCCCTTTTCTCTCACCTATCCCCCTTAAGTCAACATTCAGTTTGATGTTTCTTTTATTTGTGGAAGCTCATATGTAATTATTTTACCTTGTTCATTCATTCATTCAACATACATCTACAGAAAAATGCCAAGAATTCCAGTAGGCACTGGAAATAATCAATAAGAATTGGACATTGTACTTACCCATTAAAAATTCATAGTTCTTAAAACAGCAGCAGTCTCACAGAACCCAAGAATGGACTAGTGGTTACCAAAGGTAAAAGGGGTTGGGGAGGATGGGTGGGAAGGGAGGGATAAAGGGATTAAGGGGTGTTATGATTAGCACACATAATATGGGGAAGTCACGGGGAAGGCAGTATAGCACAGAGAAGACAACTAGTGACTGTATAGCATCTTACTATGGTGATGGACAGTGACTGTAATGGGGTTTGTGGTGGGGACTTGATAATGGGGGGGAATGTAATAACCACAGTGTTGCTCATGTGAAACCTGAGCATAAGATTGTATATCAATGATACCTTATAAAAAAAATTTCATAGCTCTTAAGGGAGACAGATATGTAAAGAGATAATTACTTCACAGAGTGGTAAATACTATAATAAATATTTTAATCAAATTTTTGAAAAAACTTGAAGAGGGAGGTAGGCCTTTTTTTTGGAGGTGGGGATAGGAGATTGTCAGAAAATCTAGTTCACAACATGATTGCTCTATTCAGGATCAAGTAGGATTTAAGCCTGTGGTTCTTATCCAAAGGCAGGAAGAATGTTTCTTTTAAGACTTGAAGGTGGTGCTTGACACACACAGATTTATCCACATAGCTTGGAGAGTTTCCAAAAAGATCAGAGGCTTCTCAAAGCATCATATGAATAATTTCACTAATTTTAGGTTGGAGCTCCCTCCTGGGCTTCAGTTTAGCTATCACTTAGTCTTATAATAAAATAGGTATATGAATCATTTGATGGAAGCTGGCTACTTAGCTTATTAAGTTGATGTGTGATTATTAGGAAGGGAACTGGGTTTGGTGGAAACCTCTCTTCTCTCTGCAGGAAAGACAGAGTTGATAGTTTCTCATTTTTTCAAGCGTGAGGCAGAGGAGCACAAGCTATTTATAGACTCACTTCCCCCCTTAGACTGAACACAATAGAAGCCTGAAATTGAATGGTGACCAGATGTGCCCAGACGCCCCCGGTTTGTTTTTAGAAGTTGGAAAATGCAGAGCACTTGGAAGTTGTCTCTGGGCGGAAGCAGATGGACGCACAAGATCATCTTAGTACATGAACAGTCCCTTACAGCTGGTCCCCAGGAGTGGAAGGGGTAAACAAAAATATGTGTTCAAAATTTTCTTGCTTCTCTTCCTATAAGTGGGACATTATTTCTTTGTCATTTAATTGCTTAACTCTTGCCTGAGGCAGTGAGACAAAATACAAGTGCTTTCATCTTACTACGCTGATGGACAGTGCCTATAGTGGGGTATGTGGGGGGGGACTTGATAATAGGGGGTCTAGTAACCATAATGTTGTTCAAGTGATTGTACATTAATGATACCCCCCCAAAAAATACAAGTGCTTTCTGGGGTTCTGTGCTGAATTTGTGTAGGAGAAAGAATTAACACAACTTCATGCAGCTTGTAGAGATTGGTCTGCTCAGATGAGATGCGGTCTGACAGGAATGGAAACCCTTAATTTACTGTTCCTCCCCTATTAAACTAATCCCATCCTATTTGTGGTGGTGTTGTGGTTTAAAGCACAAACATGCAGTGCTTTCTGGCTGGTATTGCTTTTCCTTTTCTCTCACATCAGAGATTTTAAGAAATAACTCTGCCTTCAGTGTCTGGAAGCATTCCTATGTAGTTTAGACATTTGATTTCAGGGCTTGAAAAAGTTGCACTTAATTTTGGAAAATTTAGTGGGACCAGCTTGCTGAAGTGGGAAGTGAGAAAAGAAAATACCACTTTTGAGAACCTACTCTATTGCAGATACTCAAGTACCTGCCTTATTCACTCTTCTATCCAGTATACAATAGAAAATATCATCTCTATTGGGCAGACATGAAAACAGAGGCTCAGTGGGGTTAGGTAACTTGTTGGTGTGATTTTAGTAGCCACGCTTCTAAGAGGTGGAGCCCAGATTGAAACCCAGATTACTGCCTCCGAAGCCCTTGCTCTTTCTACTACCCTCTGCTGCCTGCTGTGTGAACTAACTCCTCCTATGCGCTTGCCTCTGATATTTAAAGTATGATGTGAATTAGTTGACAATTGGAAAATTTTGGACAGTTAAACTCTGCATTTGCTGTAGGGAAGGACCCAGGAGTCATGAATAAGGAACATGTGTTTGCAAGCATCCCTGTTGATGCCTCTGATATATGGAGAACACCACCTGTTTTTCGTTTTGTATCTGAAGTAAGTGCATGTCTACAGGAGCAGTCGGGGTGTTTCTGAATTTCCTGAATAACCCTAATTGACTAACCACTCTAAAATACAAAAACAGACTCACATTTTATGGTAAATGGATGCTTCATTTCATGTATTCTGACCCAGGGGCCAGGTTTTGAAATGGACTTTAAAAGTGGTGAAATACAACCAGAGGTGACATGAAGGAATCTGGGATCTTTGCACTAACTCTGCTAGCTGGTATTCTCCTTTTCCTTCCTTGCACAGCTCAGCATTTCCTGCTGCCTCTTTTTCTGAGTAGGTCCTTTCTCTTCTGTGAAGTGCCCTCAGGAGTCCAGTTTCATACTGGGGAGGGAAAGTATGGATGCAGGACCTCCAGATTGAATCCGGAAATATCTTAATATATGTTTTCAAATTAAATTAAATCCTACATCGCTTTCTAGGTTTATCCTAAGATATTAGGATAAATAATATCCTAATTTTACTTTAACTTCCAACAGCTTTAACTTCCAAAATATATATTTTTGGCAACAATGACCACATCTACTCAGTGGAAGCACACAGAAGCATTTATACGCTAGAGAGAATAAATCTCAGGCATTTGTCAGATGTTAGCGTTTTTAGAGGTTTATTAACTATGCTTCATTGAAAATTAGTCCCAAGTTCCAGAGTGACTGTCCAGGTTTGTGTCAGTGCATCTCTTGGCTGTCACCAGCAGGTAATTGTTGTGCCGAGCACTTATTACTGTCAGGTCTCTCTTCCACTTATTTTTTTTGTCTTTTGCATGCTCTTTGGTGAAGTGGCTGTGATGACCCTGAGAGGCACCTTTGTGCCAGGGCTATTGGCTAAGGCTGGAGTCATGCTTTGTTTATTTGATTGAGGTGACTTGGTATGAGGGGCTGAAGCACAAGAAGTCCTCCAAGACTAGTGTGGTTAGAGATCTTGTCATTCTGACATGCGGCACTTCTCTTCTGCAAACTAGTCTTCAGGGTTAGAGGAGGGAAGTGTGGTTTGAGTGAGGCAGGCCTCTGTCAGTGAGATGCATGAGGCAAATACTGTTGAGATCAACACAAAACTAATCTCTGTAACTAGATTTTGGATTGCTGGGAATGACACGGGCTGCAGCTGGGCCCACTGAATCCCGCTATGAAACCAGAACTGTCTTGGGGGCTCAGCTCATTTGCTTCTCCAGCATTAAGATTGGTCTCTAGAGACCCATTCAGACTAAACAATATTAAAAACAGGAAGTTTTCTCCTAGCAGCATGGTTGCAGGAAAACTTATCCACTTAAGTAGGAGGAATGAGAGTTAAAAACAGAAACTCCATTCTCCAGGCTTTTTTTCTATTTATATGAAAGTATTAGCAACTCATACAACTTGAAGTGGCTTTGTCCTACTTGACTGCTGTCAGAAGGCTGCCTGACAGGACCCATGACAGAAGATGGTAAAGAGGCTCCTGAACACATTTAAAAGAAAAGAATGAAAACAGTACTGTGTGGAGGATACAGACCTGGTGATCTCCATCTTGGCTAAAGATCAAATATGTGGAATTGATGCAGGCAGGATTTAGGGGAGACCTAGAGAAGAGCCATCATTTAATTTTATTCAGCATACATTTATTGTGCATATTCTGAATCAAGTCCATAGATGATGCATCATTTATTCAGTCAGTGTTAACCGAGTGCACACTGTGTGTTGTGAGTGGTTGATGTGTCCCAGCTGCACCCTTAGATGTGTGGTAATCCTTTCCCTCTAGTACCGCAGGGGCCTGCCCAGGTTTGCCTATGATAGCCCAGGGCATCCCTGGGTCTAAGGATCCAAGTCCTGGGACTGCTGCTCTTTTGCATGATTTGCTGCTGAGGTTAGTAGGGAAGGACTGGGGACAAAGAGAAAGCTAAAAGCTAGGGAGTAAATACTCTTCTTTCCTTCCTCCTCTGCTGTGAAGTCATTGTGCCTAGTAGTCCAGTGTTGAAGAAGGCTTCTGCCGCTGTCAGCGAGCATGACCCGAGCCCCCTCTGCTCCCTGAGCCTCTCTTCACCACTCCTGGTCTGGCTCAGTGGATGTGTAATGAACAAGCTTCTGCAGTAGAAGACACTGTGTGGTCAAAAGATTATTTAGCCGACGTGTGTCACTATTTTTTGCCGGTGAGAAAACGGAACTACTCTTTTAAAACTTTTATTGAAATACACATACAGAAAAGGCACTTATAAGCGTACAGCTGAAATTTTCCATCCACTTGAATTTTCACAAGCTGAGCATCCAGATCAAGAAATAGAACATTACCAGCACCTTCAAAGTCCCACTTGTGTTGTGTTAAAATATATTTTAAAGCTCTTTCCTGGGGCTTTCTTCCAGGGAATGCTCTGAAATGTTGCGAAGTGATGTGTCTCTTATCTGCGCCCAACAGTGATGCTCATCAGGCTGCTTTCTAGTCGATCAAGCAGAGGCTCTGGTAAAAATGATTGAGAATAGTCTCTGCTTTTTCTTACGACCCTATTAAATGGCACAGTGTGGAACAGTGACAGAGTTTGGTTGCAGGGGTTACCCTTACACGTAGTCTTAGAGTTTGCCTGGTGAAGAGAGCATGAAGCACCAGCAGTGGAGGAGACCCTGTGCACAACAGACCCAAGAACTACCAGGATGGTGTCCTAAAGGTGCCTAAAAGTGCAAGTGGATAGAAAGTTTGGCTATAGGTGTAAGTCTTCCTTCTACCATTAACTTGCTTTATGACACTGAGCAATTTACTCCTCTCTGTCCCTACCTATCCTGCTAATTTCTGACTCTAAGAGAATGCAGATGGGCCAGATACTGCACTCCCAGCTTTCTCCTCAACTTTTCCTTCTTTTTTTGACTTCCAGAACTGTGTGTAGACTTCTTGAACAACCTTCTGCTGTGACTGAAGATCCAAGAGACATGCTTCTTTCTCTCTCTCTGTTTTATTTATGTTTATATTGTGCTTTCTCTATGTGGGGTGTTAATGGGATTAGACTGATCGCTGTACAGTACCCTGTTAACCTTCTTACATCTAGCCCTCGGCTGGTTTCTAGCTATAGAGATGGATTTTAGTTTTTTCTTACTTTGTGTTACATTTATAAAATATGCTTAAAGTTAAAAAGTACATTTCTTTAACAAATGTACATGTCATGCAGAGTATCTTCAAAATAGAGTTCACTGTTTATCACCCCACCTCAGTTCTGGTACTGTTCAGATAGACTGCGTGTCATATTTAATAGTTGCATGTAGGATTGTATTACAGCCTAGCATTACGAGTTCTTATCCACATGTGGGCAGGGTCATTGGCAAGCTTCCTGGGAGCCATTCTGTGCTTTGGGCTCACTCCACAATTGATCCACACAGGAAAGGAAGATACATAGGGGAGCAAATAAGAAGAAAGGTCATAGAGTTAGAATTTTGTAAACTGGGCAGAATTTTAAAAGATCACCCATCATGCAATACTATTTTTGGTTAAGACTGTGGACTGTAGAGCCAAACTGCCCACCTCTGACATTTACTAGTTATGTGATTCTTGGCAACTTTCTGGCTTCATCTGTAAAATGAAGATGATAAAAAGAATACTGTCTACTTCATGGGTTATTATGAGGAATAAATTGTTAATGCATGCAAAGTGCTTTGAATATTGCCTGGTACATTTCAGTAGTGAATAAACTGTTGTTTTGTTACATTAACATCATGACACTGGACTGGCAACTATCTGAAACTTTTTTTTTTTTTTTTTTTTTTTTACTAAATGCAAGTCAGTATGGGATTGACATGGAATATAGTTTCCTCTACAGATGTTTTCTTTACAGTCAACTTTTTTTACACTTGTCTATTTCCTAAGATGAGGGCATCCATTACAGGGAAAAGAAAAATCTCACAATCAGTTTTTTTTTTTTTTTTTTTTACCAAAGTGTCATTGATACACAATTTTATATTGCTTTCAAATGTACAACACAGTGGTTCAACCATAACCCATATTGTTAAATCCTCACCCCCTCTAGTGTGGTTACTATCTACCAACATAGAAAGATGTTACTGAATCATTGAATACAGTCTCCATGTTGTACTACTGTTCCTGTGACCAACTTATATTGTGACAGTGAATTGCTGTGCCCCTTTATCCCTCTCCCTCTCCCCCTTGGTAACCACTAGTCACTTAACAGTGTGTATGAGTCTACTGCTGTTTTTGTTCATTCTGTTTTGCTTTGTTTTTATGTTCCACTAATAAGTGAAATCATATGGTATTTGTCTTTCTCCACCTGGTTTATTTCACTGAACATAATAATACCCTCTAGCTCCATCCATGTTGTTGCAAATGGCAGGATGTCTTTTTTTAATGGCTGAATAATATTCCATTGTGTATGTGTACCACATCTTCTTTATCCATTCATCTATTGATGGACACTTAGGTTGCTTCCATATATTAGATGTTGTAAATAATGTGGCAATAAACATAGGGGTGCATATATCTTTTCGAATCAGGGATTTTGTTTTCTTCAGGTAAATTCCTTGAAGTGGAATTACTACATTGAATGATATTTCTATTTTTTAGTTTTATGAGGAACCTGCAGACTGCTTCCACAGCAGTTACACCAATTTAGATTCCCACCAGCAGTGTAGGAGGATTCCCATTTCTCCACATCCTCACTAACATTTGTTATTTCCTGTCTTTTGGATAGTGGCCATTCTAACTGGTGTGAGGTCGTATCTCATTGTGGTTTTGATTTGAATTTCCCTGATGATTAGTGATGTGGAGCATCTTTTCCTATGCCTGTTGGCCATCTGTATTTCATCTTTGGAGAAATGTCTGTACAAGTCCTCCACCCATTTTTTTTTTTTTTTTGGAAGCAGAATGAAGTTTTATTTGAATACACTCCAAGGAGGATCAGGTCAGAGTCAAGGTTCGCAAAGACAGGCTACTTACTGTGAGACTTCTTTTACAGGTTTTTTTGGCAGGACAGAAAAGTCCTTGATTGACAATCTTTGGCCTTGGAGGTCTTGTCTAATTGGTAAAAAGAAGACTTGGGCTGTGCTCTGATATTTGCTGTGCCTGTCTGCTGATATTTTCTTTATCTGGGGAGTGTCTGTGCTTTGGAAGCTTCTCATCTGGGAAGTTGTTTTTCATCTGGTGAGTGTCTGGACATTCTGCATCACTCCTGGTCCTTGAAATTTCACCTAATTAACTCTGAGTTGATTCTCTGGTTTTATCTGGTTAACTCTTTGAGTCCCTTTTAGTGGGCTCCATTGGCCTTGTTCTCTCTCCGCCACCGTATGTTTGTCTTTCTGCCTAACACTCTGATTGCAAACTCATTGACTGCCCTGTGGCTGGCCACTTCCCAGGGGCTGTACTTCCTGGGAAGTGGGGTGGGGACTGACATCGTTACATGGCCTGGTGTGTGAGGCCAGCCTTTGGATCACTGCTTGGATAACTGTGGCTGTCCAAATTACTTGGGTGAATTCCAAAAGAAATCAGGTCTCCAATCTTTGCAATTCTGGCTTCATAAGATTCAGTGGTGCCTGAGAGTATGTATTTAAAAAATTTCGCAAAGGTAATATTTGGTATAGTCAGAGTTGGGAGATACTGATATCATTTACTTCTGAAACCAACTACTGAAGAGTTGCATTTCATATTATTATTTTTTTAATTAAAGTATCACTGATATACAATCATATGAGGGTTTCACATGAACAACATTGTGTTTTCAACATTCACCCATTTTATCAAGTCCCCCCACCCCATTGCATTCACTGTCCATCAGCGTAGTAAGATGCTATAGAGCCACTACTTCTCTTCTCCGTGCTGTACTGCCTTCCCCGTGACCTGCCTGTATTGTGAGTGCTGATTATAGTGCCCCATTCTCCCTCCCTCCCACCCTTCCTCCTCAACCCCTTCCCTTTGGTAATCGCTAGTCCCTTCTTGGAGTCTGTGAGTCTGCTGCTGTTTTATTCCTTCAGTTTTGCTTTGTTATAATCCATGAATGAATGAAGTCATTTGGTAATTGTCATTCTCTGCCTGGTTTATTTCACTGAGCACAATACCCTCTAGCTCTATACATGTTGTTGCAAATGGTAGGATTTGTTTTCTTCTTATGGCTGAATAATCCATTTTATATATGTACCACATCTTCTTTATCCATTCATCTACTCATGGACACTTAGGTTGCTTTCATATCTTGGCTATTGTAAATAGTGCAGTGATAAACATAGGAGTGCATATGTCTTTTTTAATCAGGGATCTTATTTCCTTCGGGTAAATTCTTAGGAGTGCAATTCCTGGGTCAAATGGTATTTCTGTTTTTAGTTTTTTGAGGAACCTCTATACTGCTTTCCACAATGGTTGAACCAGTTTACATTCCCACCAACTGTGTAGGAGGGTTCCACTTTCTCTGCATCCTTGCCAGCATTTGTTGTTCCTTGTATTTTGGATGTTGGCCATCCTAACTGGTGTGAGGTGATATCTCATTGTGGTTTTAATTTGCATTTCCCTGATAATTAGCAATGTGGAGCATCTTTTCATGTGCCTGTTGGCCATCTGAATTTCTTCTTTGGAGAATTGTCTGTTCATATTCTCCGCCCATTTTTTAATCTGGTTATTTGATTTTTGGGTGTTGAGGCATGTGAGTTCTTTATATATTTCGGGTGTTAACCCCTTGTCGGATATGTTGTTTACGAATATATTCTCCCATACTGTAGGATGCCTTTTTGTTCTGCTGATGATGTCCTCTCTATTGTGTTCCATTGATCTGTGGTCTGTTTTTGTACCAGGACTATACTGAATCTATGATCTGTTTTTGTTCCAGGACCATACTGTTTTGATTACTGTAGCTTTGTAGTAGAGCTTGAAGTCAGGGAGCATAATCCCCCCAGCTTTGTTCTTCTTTCTCAGGATTGCTTGGGTATTCGGGGGCTTTTGTGGTTCCGTATGAATTTTAGGATTATTTGTTCTAGTTTATTGAAAAATGCTGTTGGTATTTTGTTAGGAACTGCATTGAATTTGTAAATTGTTTTGGGCAGGATGGCCATTTTGACAATATTAATTCTTCCTATCCATGAGCATCGGATAGATATCCATTTTTTGGTGTCTTCTTTAATTTCTCTCATGAGTATCTTACAGTTTTCAAAGTAAAGGTCTTTCACCTCTTGGTTAGGTTTATTCCTAGGTATTTTATCTTTTAGATGCAATTATAAATGGAGTTATTTTCCTGATTTCTCTTTCTGCTACTTCATTGTTGGTACATAGGAATGTGACAGATTTCTGTGTATTAATTTTGTATCCTGCTACTTTTTGGTGGAGTCATTAGGGTTATCTGTGTATCATACCATGTCATCTGCAACTAGTAACAGTTTAACTTCCTCCTTGTCAATTTGGATGCCTTTTATCTCTCTGTGTTGTCTGATTGCTGTGGCTAGGACCTCCAGTACTATGTTGAATAAAAGTGATGAGAGTGGGCATCCTTGTCTTGCTCCTGATCTTAGAAGAAAAACTTTCAGCTGCATGATAAAATTTCACTTCCTGATTCATTGTGTGAGATTGGATTATATGATTAATTCTTTTCAGTGTGTTATTAGCAGAAATGGTGTTTGAGCATTCGTTGCCTGGAGTATGACTTTCCAAAGCCCGTTTTCTTCTGGCACCATAATCAGCAATACTCGTGAGAGGTTATTCTGTCATTTGGGTCCTAGAGAAGCTATAACCATTAGAACCCCCTACTGACCTACATGTAGAATGGGCCAGAAATAAACTTGTGGTTTTAAGCTATTATGCTTTGGAAGTTTGCTAAAATAACCCAATTTAGCTTGTCCTGACTGACAGACTAGTCAATGTTGAGGTTATTGAATGACTTTAATTTTGGTACAATATTATAAGAAATTTTGGCACAGTTATTGTAAAAAAATGTGTTAACATGACTAGTACATGTACTTTCACTTTATTTTCAAAATCTAAGAATTAGGAGGCCTTTCACTTATGCAAGACTCTCTTTAGACTTGCTTTGTTCCCTTTCCTCTTGGATTTCACAAACCCATTTATATTTCTGAAGAAATTGTCTCTAAAAAGGACTTTGCCCAACAGCAGGGCCAAAGCTGGCCACCACCTGTTTTAGTAATTTTATTGGTACATAGCCATGCCCATTTGTTTACATAATGTTTATGGATGCTTTTGTACTACAAAGGCAGAGTTGAGAAGTTGTTACAGAGACCATATGGTCCACAAAGGCTAATATATTTGCTCTCTGGGCCTTAGTAGAAAAAAAAAAATTTGCTGACCCCCTGCTCTGTATGATCCTTAATTATTAGGAATGGAGATGTCCCCAGATGATTTGCCTCAATTACTGCAGATACCCTATCTCTTAGAAGTTCTACCCGATGGAATGAAGGCCTTCTGTTGGGTCTCCAATGTCTCTTTATTTTATATACTATCCTTAAGGCAGTGGTACTGCTTACCCCCCTCTTGGATTCTGCCTATGACTAAGTAAACCCTGGTAATCAAGCCATCTTCCATATTGCCACCCTCATTGTCTTCGTCTAGGCGATCTGCTGGACAAGGCCACCTCTCATTTGATCACTGCTCATTGTTTTTGCTTTGTGCTTGCTTCTGCTGATGCTTAAACTTGCCATTTTGATAGGGCTTTTTCAGGATGCATGGAAGAGAGGTGATCAGGTTATCTCACATGATGGGTCACAATGTAAAGCTATGTGAAGGAATAAGGAAACTGTCAGCAGCAGACACTGGAACATTCTTCATTACTGCTCAGAATTCAACAGTAACTGTCAGAAGCCAATGGCAGCTCTCTGTCTTCCATTCAGAGCTCCCCAAGAGAGTTGATCTTGTCAGTTAATCTTTATCCAATTTGGCATTCCCTTATTTTTTAAAGTTTTTATTTGGGTCATCTAATGGCTGACAGTCTCTCTTATGCCCGTGCTGAATGTGCTGGCTTTTTCTTGGGGTCCAGTCAGTTAAGGCCTGGAAAGCAAGGTCAAATAATGTAAAACATGGCAAATTATGATCAAGGAATCACTTGTGGTTGTCTTTAGAAGGTGCTGTGGGAATGGTAAGAACTTAGTCTTTGGACTCTGTTCTAATAAAGCCATCTTTCATCTTTTCTCACAAGATCCTGCCTAATGAATACATCTTTTTTGCAGGGAAGAGCAAAGCATTAGAACTAGATATCTATGTCTCTGTTCTCATAATTCATTGCTTATGTCCAGAGAATAGGACAGCCCCATATGGGACCTACCAAATCTCACATGCCACTTGGACAATTGTCCATGGGAACATTCTTTAGCAAAAAAGCATTGCTAAAAATAGCATAATCTTGTATAGACAAAGATGTGTTTTGGCAATATCAAAGCTTAGTATTCTTGGTTCCTTCAGGAACCAGGGGGCTTAACCAGGGAAGAAGAATTTATGTTTCTCCATGCATGGAAGTCTATATAAGTACATATGTGTATCTATTACCTCTATATGAGTGTTGCTGCTATGTGCAATTTTCTTTTTCTTTAATTTTCAGAAAAAGAAGTCCTGGACAAATGGACTAAGGGACTGCATAGAGACAGACAGGGATTTCTGTTTTTATCTTTTGATAAAAGTGATAAAGAACTGTATTTAGTTAGGGTATATTTTAAGGTCTGATACCAGAGAGACCCTACACTCTCCGTCTTGACACTCCATCTCTTCCCTAGATGAAAGGTGGTAAAGTATAGTGATTAAATGTAAGACTTATTTTTCAGATTCACAGATTACTGGCTGTGAATCTGAGCTAGTTGCTTAGTGTCTCTCTGTGCTTCAGTTATCTCATCTCTAAAATGGGGGTAATAATGATACTTACCTCAGAGTGTGATTACTAAATGAGTAAAAAAGAGAAAGTGTTTAAATAAATGCTATGTAAGTGTTACCTATTGTTACTATTATTATTAACTTCTCTGATACATGACCAAGATCTTATCCAGCATACAATAATTTCTCCAACCCCTTTTCCATTCAAGATAATGTATCCCTCTGTCCTCCCTGGTAACATGTACATTTTTATAGGAGCACTGTCAAGTTAAAGCTAATGTAGATGAATTACTCTAACAGAGAGAATTTCTAGTATTCTACAGGATTGTGGGACAAATCATTTGGGGGCATATTGTGCCAAGAAGTCAAAGAACCAAAGGAAATCACATGCTTAGGGAATATCTAGACAGATGGAGACTTGAATGAAACTCAGCTGCTCTCCATTCTAGCCCCCAATTTTCTTTAGTCAAGAAAGTATGGGGTCTGTACTGCCTCCTGACTCTCCCTTTGTCTCACAACTATGTCCACCAACACAAATGCTAACTCACCAGCCGCCTACCTTGACAGATTCAAGAACAAGGGGAAGGATAATGCAGAAATGAGTCAGTTCCAAATAGAAGTTAATGTGGGGCTGAAGAAAGCTAAGAAGGATGACCAGATGCTGAAAAGGAGAAATACAAGCTCATATCCTGATGACACTACTCTTCCACTGCAAGAAAACTATATAAACCAGGGTCCTGTAAATTGGTCTGTTGATGACAGTGTCAAAGACATAAGCAGAAACAATTTGGAAAGCCAGCTTCAAGCTATTCAAGCTGCAAGCAAACTGCTTTTCAGGGAAAAACAGCCCTCCATAGACAACATAATCTGGGCTTGTTTGATTTCAAAATTTGTGTCCTTTTTGGGCAGAACTGATTATAGTCCCATTCAACTTAAGTCTGCATTAGTGCTCACAAACTTGGCTTCCAGGACATCAGAACAGAGCAAAACTGTGGTAGATAGTTGTGCTATTCCAGCATTCATTTCTCTGTTGGAATCACTCATATCAGTGAACAAGCTGTATGGGCTTTAGGAAACATTGCAGATGATGGTTCAGATTTCAAAGACTTGGTTATCAAATACAGTGCATTTGATTCACTGTTGCCTGTTCTAGAAGTTCCTAACATGTCATCTTTAGCATGTGGTTACTTGCACTATCTTATGTTGACACTTTCACACCTTTATTACAACAAAAATCCTGCATCTCCATTAGATGCTGTTGAGGATATCCTCCATACTTTAGTTCATTTCCTACATCATGATGATCCAGAAGTATTAGCAGATACTTACTGGGCCATTTCCTACCTTACTGATGGTCCAAATGAACAGTCCAATGAAATGATCATGAAAACAGGAGTTGTGCCCCAAGTTGTGAAGTTTCTAGGAACTACTAAATTGCAAATTTTGATTCCTGCACCAAGAGCCATAGGAAATATTGTCCCTGAACAGATGAACAGATTCAGATTGTAATAAATTCAGGAGCACTTCTGTCTTTCCCAGTCTGCTAGTGAACCCACAAACAATTATTCCAAAGGAAACTACATGGATAATGTCAACATTACAGCTGGCAGCCAGGACCAAATACAACAAGTTGTGGATTATAGATTAGTCCCATTCCTTGTTGGTCTCCTCTCTAAAAAGGAAGCTGTATGGATTGTGACCAACCATGAAAGTAGTGGAGTGGTTGAACAGGTTGTATACCTCATTTACAGTGACGCAATAGAACAGTTGATGAACCTCTTAACTACAAAAGATACCCAAATCATTCTGATTATTCTAGATGCCATTTCAAATATCTCTTAGGGTACTGAGAAACTAGACGAAACTGAAAAACTTAGTATAATGATTGAAGAATGTGGGGGTTTAGATGAAATTGAAGCTCTCTGAAACCATGAAACTGAGTCAGTGCACAAAGCTTCATTAGGCTTGATTGTAAGTATTTCCCTATAGAGGAAGTGGAAGATCAAAATGTTGTGTCAGAAACTACCTCTGAAGGCTCTACATGCCAAGTTTAGGATGGTACTCCAGGGACCTTTAACTTTCAGATTGTACAACTGAGGCATAAAGTTGTTTTTTGTATACTATGTTTGGTATAAATTTATCCTACTGTTTTTATACCAAGGACTCTTTAAATGTGGTTCATCATTGTAGCATTTTTACAATGAAACTGACTATACATACAGTATGAAGCTTCTCTTTTCAATGGGTTTCTTTTTTCTATGTGGAATTTTTTATCTTGCAGTGTTCTATAAATAAAGATTAAATTCCACCATTTCCTTCAAACAAACAAACAAAAAAGCAGCAGCAGTGACTTTGGGGTCAGCAGGAGGTCAGGGCCTGGAGAGTTTGGGGGGAGGCCCCACCTTTGTTGCAACTGTAGTAGAGGAAGCGGGTAAGGATCTCACACAGACCTGGGAACTGGTGTGGAGGGTCCAGAGGCAAGGCCTGGAATGTGTGTGGAAAGTTGGTAATGGTCAGTCACGCCTTCTTGGTACTTACACAAAGGAGTTAAAAACTTATATCCACATCAGAACCTGTGCTTGAAATGTTTATAGCAGCTTTATTCATAATTGTGAAAACTTGGAAGCAACTAAGATGTCCTTCAGTAGGTGAATGGATAAATTGTGGTACATCCAAAAATGGAATTTTTATTCAGAGCTAAAAAAGAAATGAATTATGGAGTCATGAAAAAACATACAGGAACCTTAAATGCATATTACTGAGTGAAAGAAGCCCATCTAAAAAGGCTACATACTATATGATTGCAACTATATGACACTTTGGAAAAGGGAAAACTAGAGACAAAGATATCAGTGGTTGCCAGGTGTTCAGGGGGAAGAAGGAGTACTCCCTCCTTTGCAGGGAGATTTTAGGGCAGTGAAATTATTCTGTATGTTACTGTAATGATAGATACATGTTATACATTTGTCAAAATTCATACAATTATACAATACAAAGAACCCTAACATGACTTAAGTTAATAATAATATATTAATATTGGCTCATCAGTTATACTTGTAATTGTAACAAATGTACCACAGTAATACAAGATGTTAATAATAGGGGAAACTGAGGAGGGAAGGGGCTGAAAGGGAACATGGGAACTCTACTTTCTGCTTAATATTTCTGTAAACCTAAAACTGCTCAAAAAATTGTCTTTTAATGTGAAAAAGTCAATAGATTTGGGAGAAAAAACAATTGCAATACATCAATCAGATATAGAACTACTGTTTATTATATACTAAGAAGTCTTCATTGTTTACTATATACTAAGAAGTCTTTCATATTGATGAAAAACTCTAATAGAAAAACAGGCAAAGGATATGTATAGGCCCATGACAGGAGAGCAAGTCCAAATAGCCAAAAAGTGAATGATTAGTTCAAATCCACTGTGACTAAAGTAACAGTGAGGTCTGAGTTTGTATCATTCAAACTGGGAGCAGTTAAAAAGAGCAGTAGTGCTGATTGCTGGTAGGAACATGAAGAAAAGAATTCTTTCATACATTTTAAGTGGAAATTTAATTTTTACAGCTTTTTGAGAAAATACTTTGTCAATATTTATGAAAATAAGAAATATTTTACCTGTTGACCTAGAAGTCCCATTCCTGAAACTTACTCTATACAAATAAAAACACCAGTACATAAGGATATATGGTCAAGGATGTTTATTGAAAGATTGTTAGTAAGGGATAAAATAGTAAAACAAAAGTGATTGCCCATTCAGAGGAGAATGGTTGAATCAATTTTGTTGTGTTTACACCATGGAATATATTGCAGTAACTTAGAAGAATATCCATGAGAATGGTGTTGACTGAGAAAACCAAGGTGTATAACATCCCGTTTTTGAAAAGAAGTAATTAAAATCCATAAATATGCGTGTGTGTGTGTGTGTGTGTGTGTGTGTGTGAGAGAGAGAGAGAGAGAGATTGTGGGAAGAACAAGAAATGATACCAGTTGTTAACATGTTACCTGAAGGTGGGGATTCATGTAGGAGGAAGGAAAAGAGGAGGGGAGAAGAGGGAAGGGAAATAAAAAGGAGACAAGCATTTCTCCACAACATGAACAATACTCCTATTATTTTAAATGTGTTTGTGTAACTGTGACTTTGTGTGTGTGCATGAAAAAAGGAAGAGTTACATTTATGGCAAATAACCTATCTATATATTAATGGTGTATTATCTGATGAAAAGCAAGTTGCAGGTTGATGTATATTATATGTGTCTCTTGCAGTGAAAATGAACAAAAGCAAAGAACTGTATGTCCTTGTACATGTGGAGAGAGGTATGGAATGACATCCCTGTCGGGTAGATCCTTCCTTACCTTGGCACCTGGGGTATACCTGTTGGGTATTTCAGTGAGTGAGATTATGGGTGAGGTAAGGGGTGGAAGTTTAGCTTTTTCTTCATGCATTGTTTTATTTTTTCACTTGGTACAAAAAGTGAGCATTCTTTGTAATTTAAAAAATAGCAAAGAAAGAAAAAATTTTAATTGTGTCTGTCTATAATGAGCTTCAAATTCTGATCAAATTTAATAATGGCAGTGTGGGTAAATCTTAGGGAGGAGATTGCAGTTCTCTTCATGTGCAAACCAAAAGGTTAATGGAGTAAAAAGGCTCTAAAAGTCATTAACAAATGACAGTAGAATCAGATTTTATTGCTTTTGTCCAAAGACCATGACAAAATATTACTGAAACTGCTATTCAGAAATACTGTAAGGGAGACCTGGTAAAGTCTCTCTCCCTTCATAAAGCAAAACAACAGGAAGTAAGGAAAACCTTGAAGAACAATTTTAAATTGTAGGGTAATAGCTTAATGTTCAACTGATAAGATTTGCCTTTCCTGATAACTCTGAGAGCAGTTATTTTGTTAGCGGCAGAATATCACAGTGGTTAAGAGCAAGAGCTTTGTTTAAAACCACTCACTACTTATAGGACTTCAGTTTTCCCATGTGAAAATTAGAGAAATAATAGTTGCTACTCATAGATGTATTATGAGGATTAAATGAATTAATAATATTCAAGGTACAAAGAAGAGAGCCTAACGCAAAATAATTGCTTAGTTAATGCTACTAGCCATATGGATCTAAGACCTGGTTTTTCATAAAACACTTGTAATGAAGTGTTCATTTTGCAAAGTAATCTCAACAATTATCCTTAAACAGTATGAGCGGTTGCCAGCACAGTATTTTGTTTTAGTAGACACTCAACAAATATTGATTTGGTTGAATAAATAATTTTAACTTCTTTCATGTGATTTTCTCAGAGTTTCTGATTAGGTTAACATTATTTCACACATTTCTATTTGTTTTCAAAAAGTAAAAGAAATAATACTCCTATAGGGTGATAATTTGGGTGAATCTTAATCAATGGATTCAAGAATAAAAGATTCCTTTGTATTTAAAATACACACAGATTTCAATAGGTGAATATGAGGGTACTAATTTGTATTTTAAAAAATCATTATGGAGGAGCGGATTCTGGGAAACTAGCAGAATAGGAAGCACCAGGAATTTGTCTCCCCCACCCAGACAATTGCACTGGCAGAATACATCTGATGTAACTGTTTTGGAACTCTGGGATCTATTGAAGGCTTGTGACTTCCACAGGAAGACTTGAAGGATAAACTGCAATTAATTTCAGTCAGTTTCACTCTTAGCACACTGGCAACTACCCTTCCCCATCCCCAGCCACATAGCAGGCATCTGCGCACTAGAGCATCTTGTACACAGCCTGCAGGTGTCAGGGTGAGCAAAAAGGACCTAGACTTCCAAATATCAGGAATCTGTGCTCTGGTTGCTAATTACTGCTTCTGATCACAGAGGTACAGACAGAGGTGAGCAGCCATTTGTTGTGGCACCTTCCCGTTGTTGGAAGCCCTTCCCCTTCCAGCTGAAGTGACTTCCAGGGTTTTTAAAGGGCCAGCACCCCTTCTCCCCGCCCCACCCCCAACCTGGCTTCATTTCTTCCCCCCATTTAGAGCCAGACATTAAAGACCAGAACATTTCAAACAACTACATACATGGGAAAAATTAGAAAGTGACCATGCATGGAAAGGCTCAGAGAAGACCTGAGAATACCTTAGGTTTACACCTCAGGCTGATCCTCAGCACAGGGACAGCCTACAAAAAAAAAAAAGCAATAAACAAAAATAATAACAAGAAACAGCATATCCTGGGGAAAAAGCAGAAGCTGATATTCAGAGTTACTACATTGTTAAATTCAAGTGTCCACTTTCAACAAAAAAAATCACAAGGTGTACAAAGAAACATGAAAGTATGGTACAAAGGAAAAAATTGACAGAAACCGTCCCTGAAAAAGACCTAGAGGCAGATATACTAGACACAGACTTTAAGCTAACTGCCTTAAGGGTGCTCCCAGAACTAAAGGAAGATGTGGAGGAAATCAAGAAAACAATGTTTGAACAAAATATTATTATTCTCCAGTCATAGCTTTTGCTGTATTTCATTGGTATGAAATGCTGTTCTTTTTATTGCTTTCTGAGTAGTTTATAATTTGTTTTGAGATCCTCTTTGATTCAAGAGTTATCCATAAGTGTGTTTCTTAATTTCTTCACTACCTGATTGTCTTTGTGCTTCTAATTTTTCATGGTGGACAATGGCTCCCCCATCATGTTCCTTGACACTCTGCCATAAGCAATGCAGCCATATTAAGATAAAATAAAACCTAATTCTTAGCATGACCTCAATATCTTAGTCTTATTTCACAACATCTTTGCTCTTTTTCTTTGTGTTCCATACCACTAGGAATTATTAACCTTGAGTTGAAGTTATAAATACTAGTTGCTACTGATGTTTGTTAAGGGGAGTTTGGGGTTTCATCCATCTCATGTTGGTATGAGAATAATAAAATTGTCAACCTCTTTAGGACAATTGTATGAATTATGAACCTCTGAAATCATAATTGTGAAAGTCAATAAGAAAGAAATGTTTAAAATGCTTAAATGTTTTAGGAATATAGTAATGACAAGCAGTACAAGAATGTATATGCTCTGAGTAGCAACCATGTAAGATTTATGTATTTGTAGAAAGACAAAAAAGTACAATGAAAATATATTGTGCTCAGCAATGAGGTTTGGGCAGTTCTTTAAATTTTTTCTTCTTTTAGGATGTTAATTATTACTGATTCTCTTCCTAGGTACCTTATTTGTACTTTGGGAAAGCTACTGTCAAGTGGACAGTGGAGTCTAGCTCCAGCTTAGACTGACTTGGATACCTGACAGTTTGGGGCCATAGCATGCTTTCCCAGTTGGGGAATTAAATAGAAATTTTAAATTAAAATAAAAAATATTAAGTTGTCTAAGCATAAACATAGGGAAAATGACTTACAAATATCAAATAATTATAACAATATAATAAAAACAGGGTTAAGTTTAATATCTTCATTATAGTCAAGTATTCATAATTACTATATTTACATCAGATTTAAAACCTACAAGGACAACATTCGAAAATCCATCAACATCATCCATCACATCAACAAAAAGAAGAACAAAAACCACATGGTCATCTCCATAGATGCTGAAAAAGCATTTGACAAAATTCAGCATCCATTCATGATTAAAACTCTCAACAAAATGGGTATAGACGGCAAGTACCTCAACATCATAAAGGCCATATATGACAAACCCACAGCTAACATCATACTTAACAGCAAGAAGCTGAAAGCTTTTTATCTAAGATCAGGAACAAGACAGGGATGCCCACTCTCTCCACTGTTATTCAACATAGTACTGGAGGCCCTAGGCATGGCAATCAGACAAAACAAAGACATACAAGGCATCCAGATTGGTAAAGAAGAAGTCAAATTGTCACTATTTGCAGATGACATGATATTGTACATAAAAAACCCTAAAGACTCCACTCCAAAACTACTAGAACTAATATCTGTATTCAGCAAAGTTGCAGGATACAAAATTAACACACAGAAATCTGTTGCTTTCCTATACACTAACGATGAGCTAACAGAAAGAGAAATCAGAAAAACAATTCCATTCACAATTGCATCAAAAAGAATAAAATACCTAGGAATAAACCTAACGAAGGAAGCGAAAAACCTGTACTCTGAAAACTACAAGACACTCTTAAGAGAAATTAAAAAGGACACTAACAAATGGAAATGCATCCCATGCTCTTGGCTAGGAAGAATAAATATTGTCAAAATGGCTATACTACCTAAAGCAAACTACAGATTCAATGCAATCCCTATCAAACTACCAACAGCTTTCTTCAATGAACTGGAACAAATAATTCTAAAATTCATATGGAACCAGAAAAGTCCCCGATTAGCCAAAGCAATCCTGAGAAGGAGGAATCAAACAGGGGGAATTACTCTCCCTGACTTCAAGCTCTACTACAAAGCCACAATAATCAAGACAATTTGGTATTGGCACAAAAACAGACCCAGAGACCAGTGGAACAGAATAGAAAATCCAAACATTAACCCAAACATTTACAGTCAATTAATATTTGATAAAGGAGCCTTGGATATATACAATGGGGAGATGACAGCCTCTTCAGCAGCTGGTGTTGGAAAACCTGGACAGCTACATGTAAGAGAATGAAACTGGACTACTGTCTAGCCGCATACACGAAGGTAAACTCAAGGTGGATCAAAGACCTGAATGTAAGTCATGAAACCATAAAACTCTTAGAAAAAAACATAGGCAAAAATCTCTTGGACATAAACATGAGCGACTTCTTCATGAACATATCTCCCCGGGCAAGGGAAACAAAAGCAAAAATGAACAAGTGGGACTATATCAACCTGAAAAGCTTCTGTACAGCAAAGGACACCATCAGTAGAACAAAAAGACATCCTACAGTATGGGAAAATATATTCATAAATGACGTATCTGATAAAGGGTTGACATCCAAAATATATAAAGAACTCATGCACCTTAACAAATGAAAAGCAATAATCCAATTAAGAAATGGGCAGAGGATCTGAATAGACACTTCTCTAAAGAAGAAATTCAGATGGCCAACAGGCACATGAAAAGATGCTCCACATCACTAATCATCAGAGAAATGCAGATTAAAACCACAATGAGATATCACCTCACACCAGTGAGGATGGCCAACATCCAAAACACAAACAACAAATGTTGGTGAGGATGTGGAGAGAGGGGAACCCTCCTACATTGCTGGTGGGAATGCAAATTAGTTCAACCATTGTGGAAAGCAGTATGGAGGTTCCTCAAAAAACTCAAAATAGAAATACTATTTGACCCAGGAATCCCACTCCTAGGAATTTACCCTAAGAATGCAGCAGCCCAGTTTCAAAAAGACAGATGCACCCCTATGTTTATTGCAGCACTATTTACAGTAGCCAAGAAATGGAAGCAACCTACGTGTCCATCAGTAGATGAATGGATTAAGAAGATGTGGTATATATACACAATGGAATATTATTCAGCCATAAGAAGAAAACAAATCTATCATTTGCAACAACATGGATGGAGCTAGAGGGTATTATGCTCAGTGAAATAAGCCAAGCCGAAAAAGACAAGTATCAAATGATTTCACTCATCTGTGGAGTATAAGAACAAAGAACAACAACAACAAAAAAAAAAAACTGAAAGAACAAAACTGCTGCAGACTCACAGAACCCAAGAACGGACTAATAGTTACCAAAGAGAAAGGGTCTGGGGAAGAAGGGTGGGAAGGGAGGGATAAGAGGGGAAAAGGGGTATTACGATTAGGCAGGGTAAGGTTGGGGGGGGAACGAGGGGGACTGTACAACTCAGAGAAGACAAGTAGTGATTCTCATCTCACTACGCTGATGGACAGTGACTGTAATGGGGTTGGTGGGGGGGACCTGATGAAGGGGGTCGTTTAATCACCATGGTATTGCACATGTAATTGTAGATTAATGATACCAAAATAAATTATAATAAATAAAAAAATAAAAGTAAAGTGATTGAAAGTTAAAAAAAATTAATTAATTAAATAAAACCTACATGGGACATTAGATATTATCTAGGAATAGAAAAGAAGTCTGAAAGAGTAAGTTATACACTGGAATCCTAACAATGGTTATCTCAAAATGGGGTGATTATTTTTGTTTATTAGCATTTCTTTTTTTTCTAATTTTAGTATATTTACTTATGTAATAAAACATTTTAAGAATAATTCTTACAGTGAATACTTAAATACTGATCCTTGTCAGTAAAGATGGTATCTATTACTGTACTATGTAGCAGTTTTACTAAAAGGGAAAAAAAGTTTTCTAGTACAATCCTTTTAACAGTGGAGTTATAACCAAGAGAGACAGTAATATTTAAAATCCATTTCAGCAGAATACATCATAGAATTTATAACCATTTTCTCATAAATATTTCTTGAGGCAAATTAACTGAACACGGATGAAGAATTTCTTTTCTGTGTGCAAATCTTAGTTTATATTAGTGATTTCACTTCATGATAGAAATATATGTGTCAAAAGATACAAATTTATAGTAAGTCATGGGGATGTAATGTACGCCCTGGTGACTATAGTTAATACTAGTGTATTACATATTTCAAAGTAGCTAGGAGAGTGGATCTTGAAAGTTATCGTTATGAGAAAAAAAATTTTGTGACTACAGTTATGGATGTTAACTGGACTTATTGTGGTGATTATTTTGCAATTTATAAAAATATCAAATCATTATGTTATATACCTGAAATGAATACAGTGTTATGTCAATTGTACCTCAATTTTTAAAAAGCCAGAAAAAAAAAGGATTCTATGAATGTACTTTCTGTGGGAAAGTATTAAGGGCCAAGAACTTCATGTATGTTGTTGGATAGGTAACCTCCCTCTCAGTGACATGATTTTCATATTTATAAAAGGAAAAGAGTAATTCCTGGCCCTAGGAAACTCTTCAGAATATGAAGAAAGAGTTTTAATTTTTTTTTTTACTTTAACGTTTATGAACATATTTTGGAAATTTTTTAATAGGATAGAAGGTAGGAGTTGTTCAAAACTTGGGACATATTAACTATGTATCTGTATTCAGGTATCTGTTTTCCAGAATAAGTAATGGTTCCCCTTAAAATTTATGGTGGTACCAGAGAGAAAGATGATTCTTTTGAGTAGTCCTTATAAATGGAAAATTTGGAAAAAAAATTTACATGGAAATGGAAAAATTAAGTATAAGAGCAATAAAAGCTTGAAATTATTTAGTGCTTTCTTTGTGCCAGACATTATTCTAAGGCTTTACATATATTACACAGTTAATCCTCTCAAAAACCCTATGAGTTTTAGATACTTTAAAAAATCTTCATTTCACAAGTGAGGAAAATGAAGTGAGGTTTTGAAATGAAAAAGAGCCAGGTTTTGAATCTAGAAAGTTCCAAAGCCTGTGTTCTTAACCATTAAACTATAAGAGTACCTGTTTAGGTGAAAAGAAATTATTCCACGTTCCTTCTCCAGCTCCAGGACCCATTAAGTTCCATGTTTCACATGACTGCTCTTTCTTCAAATCATGGGCCCTGAACTCTACTTTTTATACTGCTACCACAAGTTTGGAGAGAGGATGGGTCAGTAGATCCACAAAGAGTGTAAAGTATAAGTAAGTACAACTCTGGGTTGCTTTTAATCTAAAAATATTACAAAATGTTTCAAGCATACATGACTAAAAATTTCCCACTATTTTGCAGGAAGCACTGTGTATTCAGAAAAAGATTGTATTCAGAAAAATTCATTCATTCAATTTTTTTTAATTTAGGTCTTTATTTATTAATTATTTTTTTAATAAGGTATCATTGATATACACTCTTACGAAGGTTTCACATGAAAAACATTGTGGTTACTACATTCACCCATATTATCAAGTCCCCCACATACCCCATTGAAGTCACTGTCCACCGGTGTAGTAAGATGCCACAGAGTCACTACTTGTCTTCTCTGTGCTACACTGTCTTCCCCATGATCCCCCCAGACACCATGTGTGCCAGTCACGATACCACTCAGTCCCCTTCTCCTTCCCTCCCTATCCGCTCTCCCACAACCCTCCCCTTTGGTAGCCACTAATCCTTTCTTGGAGTTTGTGAGGATGCGGCTGTTTTGTTCCTTCAGTTTTGCTTCATTGTTGTACTCCAAAATTGAGGGGAATCATTTGATACTTGTCTTTCTCCGCCTGACTTATTTCACTGAGCATAATACACTCTACCTCCATCTATGTTGTTGCAAATGGTAGGATTTGTTTTCTTCTTATGGCTGAGTAATATTCCATTGTGTAAATGTACCACATCTTCTTTATCCATTCATCTACTGATGGACACTTAGGTTGCTTCCATATCTTGGCTATTTTAAATAGTGCTGCAATAAACATAGGGGTGCATCTGTCTTTTTGAATCTGAGTTCTTGTTTTCTTTGAGTAAATTCCTAGGAGTGGAATGCCTGGGATAAATGATATTTCTGTTTTTAGTTTCTTGAGGAACCTCCATATTGCTTTCCACAATGGTTGAACTAGTTTACATTCCCAAAAGCAATGTAGGAGGTTTCCCCTTTCTCCGCATCTTTGCCAACATTTGTTGTTGTTTGTCTTTTGGATGTTGGCCATCCTAACTGGTGTCAGGTGATATCTCATTGTGGTTTTAATTTGCATTTTCCTGATAATTAGCGATGTGGAACATCTTTTCATGTGTCTGTTGGCCATCTGAATTTCCTTCTTTACGGAAGTGTCTGTTCATATCCTCTGCCCATTTTTAATTGGGTTATTTGCTTTTAGGGCGTTGAGGTGTGTGAGTTCTTTATGTATTTTGAATATTAACCCCTTGTCGGATGTGTCACTTACAAATATATTCTCCCATACTGTAAGATGCCTTTTTGTTCTGCTGCTGATGTCCTTTGCTGTACAGAAGCTTTTTAGCTTGATGTAGTGCCATTGGTTCATTTTTGCTTTTGTTTCCCTTGCCCTAGGAGATGTGTTCAGGAAAAACTTGCTCATGTTTATATTCAAGAGATTTTCCCTATGTTTTCTTCTAAAAGTTTTATGTTTTCAAACTTACATTGGGGTCTTTGATCCGTTTCGAGTTTACTTTTGTGTATGGAGTTAGGCAATTATCCAGCCCCATTCTATTACATGTAGCTGTCCAGTTTTGCCAACACCAGTTGTTGAAGAGGCTGTCATTTCCCCATTGTATATCCATGGCTCCTTTATCATATATTAATTGACCATATATGCTTGGGTTTATATCTGGGCTCTCTATTCTGTTCCATTGATCTATGGGTCTGTTCTTGTGCCAGTACCTTTATGTCTTGATTACTGTGACTTTGTAGGAGAGCTTCAGGTTGGGAAGCTTAATCTCCCAAGCTTCATTCTTCCTTCTCAGGATTGCCTTGGTTATGTGAGGTCTTTTGTGTATTTTCTCTAGTTGGTTGCAGAATGCCGTTGGAATTTTGATTGGGATTATACTGAATCTGTAG
Organism: Phataginus tricuspis; assembly: GCA_029783875.1. NCBI lineage: Eukaryota > Metazoa > Chordata > Mammalia > Pholidota > Manidae > Phataginus > Phataginus tricuspis. The sequence continues at coordinate 14,665,543 of JAQQAC010003584.1, read as the reverse complement.
ACTGCTTTAGGCAGGATGGCCATTTTGACAACATTAATTATTTCTATCCATGAGCATGGGATGTATTTCCATTTATTGGTGTCTTCTTTAATTTCTCTCATGAGTGTCTTGTAGTTTTCAGGGTATAGATCTTTCACCTCCTTTGTTAGGTTTGTTCTTAGGTATTTTATTCTTTTTGATGCAATTGTGAATGGAATTGTTCTCTTGATTTCTCTTTCTACTAATTCATCGTTAGTATGTAGGAATTCAACAGATTTCTGTGTATTGGTTTTGTATCCTGCAACTTTGCTGAATTCAGTGATTAGTTCCAGTAGTTTTGGAGTGAATTCCTTAGTTTTTTTTTTTTTTTTTTTTTGTGGTATCGTTAATCTACAATTACATGTGCACTATTATGGTTACTAAACTCCCCACTTCATCAAGTCCCACCCACATACCCCATTACAGTCACTGTCCATCAGTGTAGTGAGATGCTATAGAATCACTACTTGTCTTCTCTGAGTTGTACAGCCCTCCCGGTGCCCCCCCTCACATTCTGTCTGCTAATTGTAATGTCCCTTTTTCCCCCTTGTCCCCTCCTTCCCACCCAAACTCCTCAGTCCCTTTCCCTTTGGTAACTGTTAGTCCATTCTAGGGTTCTGTGAGTCTGCTGCTGTTTTGTTCCTTCAGTTTTTTTCTTTGTTCTTATACTCCACAGATGAGTGAAATCATTTGATACTTGTCTTTTTCCACCTGGCTTATTTCACGGAGCATAATACCCTCTAGTTCCATTCATGTTGTTGCAAATGGTAGGATTTGTTTTCTTCTTATGGCTGAATAATATTCCATTGTGTATATGTACCACCTCTTCTTTATCCATTCATCTACTGATGGACACTTAGGTTGCTTCGATTTCTTGGCTATTGTAAATAGTGCTGTGATAAACATAGGGGTGCATAAATCTATTTCAAACCGGGCTGCTGCATTTTTAGGGTAAATTCCTAGGAGTGGGATTCCTGGGTCAAATGGTATTTCTATTTTGAGTTTTTTGAGGAACCTCCATACTGTTTTCCACAATGGTTAAACTAATTTGCATTCCCACCAGCAGTGTAGGAGGGTTCTCCTTTCTCCACATCCTCGCCAACATTGTTGTTGTTTGTGTTTTGGATGTTGGCCATTCTCACTGGTGTGAGGTGATATCTCATTGTGGTTTTAATCTGTATTTCTCTGATGATTAGCAATGTGGAGCATCTTTTCATGTGCCTGTTGGCTATCTGAATTTCTTCTTTGGTTAAGTGTCTATTCAGATCCTCTGCCCATTTTTTAATTGGATTATTTGCTTTTTGTTTGTTGAAGTGCATGAGTTCTTTATATATTTTGGATGTCAACCCCTTATCGGATATGTCATTTATGAATATATTTTTCCATACTGTAGGATGTCTTTTTGTTCTACTGATGGTGTTCTTTGCTGTCCAGAAGGTTTTCAGCTTGATAAAGTCCCATTTGTTCATTTTTGCTTTTGTTTCCCTTGCCCGAGGAGCTTTGTTCATGAAGAAGTTGCTCATGTTTATATTCAAGAGAGTTTTGCCTATGTTTTTTTCTAAGAGTTTTATGGTTTCATGACTTACATTCAGGTCTTTGATGCATTTCGAGTTTACTTTTGTGTATAGGGTTACAGAGTAATCCAGTTTCATTCTCTTACATGTAGGTGTCCAGGCCATCATTTCCCCATTGTATATCCATGGCTGCTTTATTGTATATTAATTGACCGCATATGTTTGGGTTAATGTCTGGACTCTCTATTCTGTTCCACTGGGCTGTGGGTCTGTTCTTGTGCCACTACCAGATTGTCTTGATTACTGTAGCTTTGTAGTAGAGCTTGAATTCTGGGAGCATAACTCCTAGTGTTTTATTCTTCCTTCTCAGGATTGCTTTGGCTATTTGGGGTCTTTTGTGGTTCCATATGAATTTTAGAACTATTTGTTCCAGTTCATTGAAGAATGCTGTTGGTATTTTGATAGGGATTGCATTGAATCTGTAGATTGCTTTATGTAGTATAGCCGTTTTGACAATATTTATTCTTCCTAGCCAACAGCATGGGATGAATTTCCATTTCTTAGTGTTCTCTTTAATTTCTCTTAAGAGTGTCTTGTAGTTTTCAGTGTATAGCTCTTTCACTTCCTTGGTTAGGTTTATTCCTAGGTATTTTATTCTTTTTGATGCATTTGTGAATGGAATTGTTTTTCTGATTTCTCTTTCTGTTAGTTCATCATTAGTGTATAGGAAAGCAACAGATTTCTGTGTATTAATTTTGTATCCTGAGACTTTGCTGAATTCAGATATTCCAGTAGTTTTGGAGTGGAGTCTTTAGGGTGTTTCATGTACAATGTCATGTCTTCTGCAAATAGTGACAATTTGACTTCTTCTTTATCAATCTGGATACCTTGTATTTCTTTGTTTTGTCTGATTGCTGTGACTAGGACCTCCAGTACTATGTTGAATAACAGTGGAGAGAGTGGGTATCCCTGTCTTGTTCCCAATCATAGATGAAAACCTTTCAGCTTCTTGCTGTTAAGTATGATGTTGGCTGTGGGTTTGTCATATATGGCTTTTTATGATGTTGAGGTACTTGTCTTCTATACCCATTTTGTTGAGAGTTTTAATCATGAATGGATGCTGAATTTTGTCAAATGCTTTTTCAGCATCTATGGAGATGATCATGTGGTTTTTGTTCTCCTTTTTGTTGATGTGGAGGATGCTGTTGACGGATTTTCGAATATTATACCATCCTTGCATCCCTGAGATGAATCCCACTTGATCATGGTGTATTATCCTCTTGATGTATTTTTGAATTCGGTTTGCTATTGTTTTGTTGAGTATTTTTCCATCTACGTTCATCAGGGATATAGGTCTGTAATATTCTTTTCTGGTGAGGTCTTTGCCCGGTTTTGGTATTAGAGTGATGCTAGTTTCATAGAAAGAGTTTGGAAGTATTCCCTCCTCCTCTATTTTTTGGAAAACGTTAAGGAGAATGGGTATTATTTCTTCTCTAAATGTCTGATAAAATTTTCAGTGAATCCATCTGGCCCTGGGGTTTTGTTCTTGGGTCGTTTTCTGATTACCGATTCAATTTCGTTGCTGGTAATTGGTCTGTTTAGGTTTTCTGTTTCTTCCTTGGTCAGTCTTGGAAGGTTATATTTTTCTAAGAAGTTGTCCATTTCTTCTAGGTTTTCCACCTTGTTAGCATATAGATTTTCTTCTTTTTTATTTTTATTTTATTTTATTTATTTATTTATTTATTTATTTATTTATTTATTTTAACAATTTATTTTGGTATCATTAACCTACCATTACATGAGCAATATTATGGTGATTAAACTCCCCCCTTCATCAGGTCCCCCCCACCAAGCCTATTACAGTCACTGTCTATTAGCGTAGTGAGATGAGTATCACTACTTGTCTTCTCTGAATTGTACAGCCCTCCCCGTGCCCCCCCTACCTTATGTCTGTTCATCGTAATGCCCCTTTTAGCCTCTTATCCCTCCCTTCCCGCCCTTCTTCCCCAGTCCCTTTCCCTTTGGTAACTATTAGTCTGTTCTTGGGTTCTGTGAGTCAGCTGCTGTTTTGTTCCTTCAGTCTTTTTCTTTGTTCTTATACTCCACATATGAGTGAGATCATTTGATACTTGTCTTTTTTGGCTTGGCTTATTTCACTGAGCATAATACCCTCTAGCTCCATCCATGTTGTTGCAAATGGTAGGATTTGTTTTTTTCTTATGGCTGAATAATATTCCATTGTGTATATGTACCACATCTTCTTAATCCATTCATCTACTGATGGACACTTAGGTTGCTTCGATTTCTTGGCTATTGTAAATAGTGCTGCAATAAACATAGGGGTGCATCTGTCTTTTTGAAACAGGGCTGCTGCGTTCTTAGGGTAAATTCCTAGGAGTGGGATTCCTGGGTCAAATGGTATTTCTATTTTGAGTTTTTTGAGGAACCTCCATACTGCTTTCCACAATGGTTGGACTAATTTGCATTCCCACCAGCAGTGTAGGAGGGTTCCCTTTTCTCCACATCCTCGCCAACATTTGTTGTTGTTTGTGTTTTGGATGTTGGCCATCCTCACTGGTGTGAGGTGATATCTTATTGTGGTTTTAATCTGCATTTCTCTGATGATCAGCGATGTGGAGCATCTTTTCATGTGCCTATTGGCCATCTGAATTTCTTCTTTAGAGAAGTGTCTATTCATGTTTTGTGCCCATTTCTTAATTGGATTATTTGCTTTTTGTTTCTTAAGGTGCGTGAGTTCTTTGTATGTTTTGGATGTAAACCCCTTATCAGATACATCATTTATGAATATATTTTCCCATATTGTAGGATGTCTTTTTGTTCTACTGATGGTGTCCTTTGCTGTGAAGAAGCTTTTCAACTTGATGTAGTCCCATTTGTTCATTTTAGCTTTTGTTTTCCTTGCCCGGGGGGATATGTTCATGAAGAAGTCACTCATGTTTATGTCCAAGAGATTTTTGCCTATGTTTTATTCTAAGAGTTTTATGGTTTCATGACTTACATTCAGGTCTTTGATCCATCTTGAGTTTACCTTTGTGTATGGGGTTAGACAGTAGTCCAGTTTCATTCTCTTACATGTAGCTATCCAGTTTTTTCAAATACCAGCTGCTGAAGAGGCAGTCATCTCCTCATTGTATATCCAAGGCTCCTTTATCAAATATTAATTGACTGTAGGTGTTTGGGTTAATGTTTGGATGTTCTATTCTGTTCCACTGGACTGTGGGTCTGTTTTTGTGTCAGTACCAAATTGTCTTGATTACTGTGGCTTTGTAGTAGAGCTTGAAGTCAGGGAGCGTAATTCCCCCTGTTTTATTCCTCCTTCTCAGGATTGCTTTGGCTATTCAGGGTCTTTTCTGGTTCCATATGAATTTTAGAATTATTTGTTCCAGTTCATTGAAGAAAGCTTTTGGTACTTTGATAGGGATTACGTAGAATCTGTAGATTGCTTTAGGTAGTATAGTCATTTTGACAATATTTATTCTTCCTAGCCAAGAGCATGGGATGCATTTCCATTTGTTAGTGTCTTCCTTAATTTCTCCTAGGAGTGTCTTGTAGTTTTCAGAGTACAGGTCTTTCACTTCCTTCGTTAGATTTATTCCTAGTTATTTTATTCTTTTAGATGCAATTGTGAATGGAATTGTTTTTCTGATTTCTCTTTCTGTTGGTTCATCATTAGTGTATAGGAAAGCAAAAAATTTCTGTGTTTTAATTTTATATCCTGCAACTTTGCTGAATTCAGATATTAGTTCTAGTAGTTTTGGAGTGGAGTCTTTAGGGTTTTTTATGTACAGTATCATGTCATCTGCAAATAGTGACAATTTGACTTCTTCTTTACCAATCCGGATGCCTTGTATGTCTTTGCTTTGTCGGAGTGCCGTGGCTAGGACCTCCAGTACTATGTTGAATAACAGTGGAGAGAGTGGGCACCCCTGTCTTGTTCCCGATCTTAGATGAAAAGCTTTCAGCTTCTCACTATTAAGTATGGTGTTAGCTGTGCGTTTGTCATACAAAGCCTTTATGATGTTGAGGTACTCGCCGTCTATACCCATTCTGTTGAGAGTTTTAATCATGAATGGATGCTGAATTTTGTCAAATGCTTTTTCAGCATCTATGGAGATGATCATATGGTTTTTGTTCTTCTTTTTATTGATGTGATGAATGATGTTAATGGATTTTAGAATGTTGTACCATCCTTGCATCCCTGGGATAAATCCCACTTGATCATGGTGTATGATCCTCTGGATGTATTTTTGAATTTGGTTTGCTAATATTTTGTTGAGTATTTTTGCATCTATGTTCATCAGGGATATTGGTCTGTAATTTTCTTTTTTAGTGAGGTCTTTGCCCGGTTTTGGTATTAGAGTGATGCTGGCTTCATAGAAAGAGTTTGGAAGTATTCCCTCCTCTTCTATTTTTTGGAAAACTTTAAGGAGAATGGGTGTTATTTCTTCTCTATATGTCTGGTCGAATTCAGAGGTGAATCCATCAGGTCCGGGTTTTTGTTCTTGGGTAGTTTTTTGATTACCGATTCAAGTCCGTTGCTGGTGATTGGTCTGTTTAGTTTTTCTGTTTCCTGTTTGGTGAGTCTTGGAAGGCTGTATTTTTCTAAGAAGTTGTCCATTTCTTCTAGGTTTTTCAGGTTGTTAGCATATAGATGCTTGTAGTATTCTCTTATAATTCTTTGTATTTCTGTGGGGTCTGTCGTTATTTTTCCTTTCTCATTTCTGATTCTGTTTATGTGTGTGGATTCTCTTTTTCTCTTAATGAGTCTGGCTATTTTGTTTATTTTTTCAAAGAACCAGCTTTTGGTTTCATTGATTTTTTCTATTGTTTTATTCTTCTCAATTTTATTTATTTCTTCTCTGATCTTTATTATGTCTCTCCTTCTGGTGACTTTGGGTCTCATTTTTTCTTCTTTTTCCAATTTCAATAATTGTGTCTTTAGATTGTTCATTTGGAAATGTTCTTCCTTCTTTAAATAGGCCTGGATTGCAATATACTTTGCTCTTAGAACTGCCTTTGCTGCGTCCCACAGAAGTTGTGGCTTTGTGTTGTTGTTGTCATTAGTCTCCATATATTCTTTGATTTCTGTTTTGATTTGGTCGTTAACCCATTGATTCATTAGGAGAATGTTGTTAAGTCTCCATGTATTTGTGAGCCTTTTTGATTTCTTTCTGAAATTTATTTCTAGTTTTATACCTTTGTGATCTGAGAAGTTGGTTGGTAGGATTTCAATATTTTTGAATTTACTGAGGTTCTTTTTGTGGCCTAGTATGTGGTCTATTCTGGAAAATGTTCCATGTGCACTTGAGAAGTGTATCCTGCTGTTTTTGGGTGCAGAGTTCTGTAGATATCTGTTAGGTCCATCTGTTCTAGTGTGTTGTTCAGTGCCTCTGTGTCTTTACTTATCCTCTGTCTGGTTGATCTATCCTTTGGAGTGAGTGGTGTGTTAAAGTCTCCTAAAATAATTGCATTGCTGTCTATTTCCTCCTTCACTTCTGTTAGTATTTGTTTCACATATGTTGACGCTCCTGTGTTGGGTGCATATATGTTTATAATGGTTATAACTTCTTGTTGGACTGACCCCTTTATCATTATGTAATGTCCTTCTTTATCTCTTGCTACTTTCTTCATTTTGAAGTCTATTTTATCTGATACAAGTACTGCAACACCTGCTTTTTTGTCTTTGTTGTTTGCATGAAATATCTTTTTCCATCCCTTCACTTTTAGTCTGTGTATATCTTTGGGTTTGAAGTGAGTCTCTTGTAGGCAGCATATAGATGGGTCTTGCTTTTTTACCTACTCTGTTACTCTGTGTCTTTTAATTGGTGCATTCAGTCCGTTTACATTTAGGGTGATTATTGATAGATATGTACTTATTTCCATTGCTGGCTTTAGATTCGTGGTTACCAAAGGTTCAAGGGTTGCTTCTTTACTATCTAAGAATCTAACTTAACTTTCTTGTTAAGTTATTGTGAATGGCATCTGATGTTTCTTTATCTCTCCCTTCCTATTCTTCCTCCTCCTTTCTTTATATACTAGGTGTTTTATTCTTTGCCTTTAGTTAGTGTTTGGATGGTCTGCTTTCTTTGCTATGATTTTATTTTCTCTGGTGGCATCTTTTTAGCCTTAGGGGTGTTTCCCTCTAGAGCAGTCCGTTTAAGATATCCTGTAGTGGTGGTTTATGGGAGGCAAACTCTCTCAACTTTCTTTTGTCTTGAAATTGTTTAATCCCTCCGTCATATTTAAATGATAATCGTGCTGGATACAATATTCTTGGTTCGAGGCCCTTCTGTTTCATTACATTAAATATATCATGCCATTCTCTTCTGGCCTGTAAGGTTTCTGTTGAGAAGTCTGATGATAGTGTGATAGGTTTTTCTTTGTACGTGATCTTTTTTCTCTCTCTGGCTGCCTTAGTACTCTGTCCTTGACTTTTATCTTTGTCATTTTAATTATTATATGTCTTGATGTTGTCTTCCTTGGGTCCCTTGTGTTGGGAGATCTGTGGGCTTCCATGGTCTGAGAGACTATTTCCTTTCCAAGCTTGGGGAAGTTTTCCTCAATTATTCTTCAAAGACACTTTCTATCCCTTTTTCTCACTTCTTCTTCTCTGGTATGCCTATAATGCAAATATTGTTCCGTTTGGATTTGTCATAGAGTTCTCTTAATATTCTTTCATTCCTAAAGATCCTTTTATCTCTCTCTGCCTCAGCTTCTCTGTACTCCTGTTCTCTGATTTCTATTCCATTAATAGTCTCTTACACCTCTTCCAGTCTGCTCTTGAGTCTGTCAATCGATTGTTTAATTTCTGTAATGTCTCTCCTGATTTCCTCCCTTATCTCTTGCATATTTCTCTGTAGGTCCATCAGCATGGTTATGACTTTTATTCTGAATTCTTTTTCTGGAAGATTGTTTGAATCTATCCCACCAGGCCCTCTCTCTGGGGTTTTCTGGGTGATCCCTGACTGAACCATATTCTTCTGTCTTTTCATGGTGATGGAATTGGTTGCAGGCAGGTGCCACATGTGTCAGCTGGGAGAACAAAGTCCCTTCCTGCTTGTTGTTCTCTTTGCCCCTCTCTGCAGCCTGTGCTGGTTACCACACACCGGAAGGCAGTCTCTGGGATAATCCCGTGAGCTGTCGCGTGCGGTGCGGCCCTCAGGCTAGCGTAGAGCTCTGCGGGGGTTTTCTGCCATGCTGGGTGTATTCTGCACTGCTTGGTGCCTTCCAGACCTTGCTCTGGCTTCCATGGCCCTTCTGGGTTAGCTGCACGCCTGCCGGGGGGAGACTGTGTGGCTGCAGTGGGTGGGGCCGCTCTCCCACTGTTCCGAGCTGTGGCAGATTCACTGGACCATTTGCGGTGCTGGCCGGGGGAACGAATGGCAGGCTGCTTATCACTGTGAGGGGCTTCGGTGAGATTGGTTTACCGGCAGCCGGTTAGCGGACCTGAAATTCCTCAAGATTCCCAGTCTGCTGGGCTAAGTACGGTGGGATGATTTTGTTCCACTATTGGGCCCTTGTCTCTTTAAGACTTTTAAAAAAAGTGCCGGCTTTTCTTTTGTCCCAGGGGAGCCAGCTGTGGGGACCCGCTAGCAGTCACCGTCTAGGATCCTGCCCTTCCGTTTCTCTAATCTCCAGTACACCATGCGATGTGTGTCTGTGCTCCTGATGCAGATCACCAGGGCTGGTTATTTAGCAGTCCTGTGCTTCCACTCCCTCCCCACCCTGATTCTTTTCCTACTGCTGGTGAGCTGGGGTGGCGGAGTGCTTGGGTCCCACTGGAGTGCAGCTTTGTATCTTACCCACTTCGTGAGGTGCTGAGTTCTCGTAGGTGTAGCTGTAGCCTGGCTGTTGTACTGTATCTTCTGGTCTCTCTTTTAGGAATAGCTCTATTTGTTGTATTTTCACAAATATATATGGTTTTGGGAGGAGATTTCTGCTGCCCTGCTGATGCTGCCATCTTCCCAGGAATCTTTAGGGTTTTTTATGTTAAATATATCATGTCATCTGCAAAAAATGACAGTTTAATTTCTTCCTTATCAATCTGGATGCCTTTTATTTCTTTCTGTTGTCTGACTGCTGTGCCTAGGACATCCACAACTATGTTGAATAAAAGTGGGGAGAGTGAGCATCCTTGTTTTGTTCCCAATCTTAATGGAAAAGCTTTCAGCTTCTCACTGTTAATTATGATGTTGGGTGTCGGTTTGTCATATATGGGCTTTATTATGTTGAGGTACTTGCCCTCTGTACCAATTTTGTTGAGATTTTTTATCATGAATGGATGTTGAATTTTGTCAAATGCTTTTTCAGCATCTATGGAGATCATGTGATTTTGTCCTTTTTGTTGATGTGGTGGATGATGTTGATATTTTTTCGAATGTTGTACCATCCTTGAATCCCTGGAATAAATCCTGATTGATCATGATGGATGATCTTTATGATGTATTTTTGAATTCGGTTTGCTAATACTTTGTTGAATATTTTTGTATCTGTGTTCATCAGGGATATCGGTCTGTAGTTTTATTTTCTTGTGGTATCTTTGCTGGTTTTCATATTAGAATGATTCTGGTCTCATAGAATGACTTTGAAAGTATTCCTTACTCTTCTAGTTTCTGGAAAACTTTAAGAAGGATCGGTATTAGGTCGTCTCTAAATGTTTGATAAAATTCAACAGTGAAGCCATTTGTTTCAGGCATTTTGGTCTTAGGTGGTTTTTTGATTACCAGTTCAATTTTGTTGCTGGTATTGGTCTGTTCAGATTTTCTGTTTCTTCCTTGGTCAGCCTTGGTAGGTTGTATTTTTCTAGAAAGTTGTCCATTCCTTCTAGGCTAACCAATTTGTTAGCATATAATTTTTCATAGTATTGTCTAATAATTCTTTGTATTTCTGTGGTGTCCGTAGTGATATTTCCTTTCTCATTTCTGATTCTGTTTATGTGTGTAGACTCTCTTTTTTCTTGATAAGTCTGTCCAAAGGTTTATCTATTTAGTTTATTTTCTCAAAGAACCAGTTCCTACTTTCACTGATTCTTTCTATTGTTTTATTCTTCTCAATTTTATTTATTTCTGCTTTAATCTTTATTATGTCCCTCCTTCTACTGACTTTGGGCCTCATTTCTTCTTCCTTTTCTAGTTTCATTAATTGTGAGTTTAAACTGTTCATTTGGGATTGTTCTTCTTTCCTGAGGTAGGCCTGTATTACAATATATTTCCCTCTTTGTACAGCCTAGGCTGCATCCCACAGATTTTGTAGTGTTGAATTATTGTTGTCATTTGTCTCCATATATTGCTTGACCTCTCTTTTTATTTGATCATTGATCCAATGATTATATAGGAGTATGTTGTTAAGCCTCCATGTCTTTATGGGCTTTTGTGTTGTCTTTGCATAATTTATTTCTAATTTCATAGTTTTGTGGTCTGAGAAGCTGGTTGGTTCAATTTCAGTCCTTTTGAATTTACTGAGTCTCTTTTTGTGTCCTATGTGATCTATTCTGGAAAATGTTCAATGTTCACTTGAGAAGAATGTGTATACTGCTGCTTTTGGGTGGAGATTTCTGTAGATGTCTGTTAGGTCCATCTGTTCTAATATGTTGTTCAGTGCCTTTGTTGATCTGTCCTTTGGAGATAGTGGTGAGTTGAAGTCTGCTAAAATAAATGTGTTGCATTCTATTTCCCCCTTTAATTCTGTTAGTATTTGTTATACATATGTAGGTGCTCCTATGTTGGGTGCATAGATACTATTTTTTGTGTGGAGGCATACCTTGTTTTATTGCATTTTAAAGATACTACATTTTTTATACATTTTTTATTAAGGTATTATTGATATACACTCTTATGAACGTTTCACATGAGAAACATTGTGGTTGCTACATTCACCCATATTAACAAGCCCTCCCATACCCCATTGCAGTCACTTTCCACCAGTGTAGTAAGATGCCAGAGTCACTACTTGTCTTCTCTGTGCTGTACTGTCTTCCCCATGATCCCCCCCACACACCATGTGTGCCATTCATAAAATCTCTAAGTCCCCTTCTCCTTCCCTCTCTACCCGCCCTCCCACACCTCTCCCCTTTGGAAACTGCTAGTCCCTTCTTGGAGTTTTTGAGTCTGCTGCTGTTTTGTTCCTTCAGTTATGCTTCATTGTTATACTCCACACTAAAGGAAATTATTTGGTACTTGTCTTTCTCTGCCTGGCTTATTTCACTGAGCATAATATCTTCCAGCTCCATCCCTGTTGTTGCAAATTGTAGGATTTGTTTCTTTTTTACAGCTGAATAGTATTCTATTGTGTATATGTACCACATCTTTATCCATTCATCTACTGATGGACACATAGGTTGCTTCCATATCTTGGCTATTGTAAATAATGCTGCGATAAACATAGGGGTGCATATGTCTTTTTGAATCTGAAAATTTGTATTCTTTGGGTAAATTACCAGGAGTGGAATTCCCGGGTTGAATGGTATTTCTATTTTTAGTTTTTTGAGGAGTCTCCATACTGCTTTCCACAATGGTTGAACTAGTTTACGTTTCCACCAGTAGTGTAGGAGGGTTCCCATTTCTCCACATCCTTGCCAGCATTTGTTGTTCCTTGTCTTTACAATATTGGCCATCCTAACTGGTGTGAGGTGATATCTCATTGTGGTTTTAACTTGCATTTCTCTGATAATTAGCGATGTGGAGCATCTTTTTATGTGCCTGTTTGGCATCTGAATTTCTTTTTTGGTGAAGTGTCTGTTCAGATCCTCTGCCTGTTTTTTAATTGGGTTATTTGCTTTTTCAATTTTGAGGCAAGTGAATTATTTGTATATTTTGGAATGTTAACCCCTTGTCAGATATGTCATTTACAAATATATTCTCCCATATTGTCGGATGCCTTTTTGTTCTGCTGATCGTGTCCTTTGCTGTAGAGAAGCTTTTTAGTTTGATGTCGTTCCATTTGTTCATTTTTTATTTTGTTTTTCTTGCCTGAGGAGATGCATTCAGGAAAAAGTTGTTCATGCTTATATTCAGGAGATTTTTGCATATGTTGTCTTCTAAGAGTTCTATTGTTTCATGATTTACATTCATGTCTTTGATCCATTTAGAGATTATTTTTGTGTACGGGGTTAGACAATACTCCAGTTTCATTCTCTTGCATGTAACCATCCAGTTTTGCCAACACCTGCTTTTGAAGAGGCTGTCACTTCCCCATTGTATATCCATGGCTCCTTTATCATATATTAATTGACCATATATGCTTGGATTTATATCTGGGTTTTGTCTAATTGATTCCATTGGTCTATGGTTCTGTTCTTGTGCCAGTACCAAATTGTCTTGATTACTGTGGCTTTTTAGTAGAGCTTGAAGTCGGGGAAGCATAATCCCCCCAGCGTTATTCTTCCTTCTTAGGATTGCTTTGGCTATTCGGGGTCTTTTATGGTTCCATATGAGTTTTAGAATTATCTGCTCTATTTCATAGAAGAATGCTGTAGGTATTTTGATAGGGATTGCCTCGAATCTTTAGATTGCTTTAGGCAGGGTGGCCATTTTAACAATATCAAATCTTCCTATCCACAAGCATGGTATCTGTTTCCATTAATTGGTATCTTCTTTAATTTCTCTCATGAGTGACTTGTAGTTTTCAAGTATAGTTCTTTCATGTCCTTCATTAGGTTTATTCCTGGGTATTTTATTCTTTTTCATGGAATTGTTTTCCTGGTTTCTCTTTCTGCTAGTTCATCATTAGTGTGTATTAGGAATGCAACAGATTTCTGTGTATTAATTTTTTATCCTGCAACTTTGCTGAATTCAGATATAGATGTAGTAGTATTGGAGTGGATTTCTTAGGATTTTTTATATACAATATCATGTCATCTGCAAACAGGGACAGTTTAACTTCTTCCTTGCCAGTCTGGATGCCTTTTATTTCTTTGTGTTGTCTGATTGTCATGGCTAGGACCTCCAGAACTATGTTGAATAAAAGTGGGTGTGTGGGCATCTTTGTCTTATTCCTGATCTTAGAGGAAAAGCTTTCAGGTTCTCTCTGTTAAGAATGATGTTGGCTGTGGGTTTGTCATATATGGCCTTTATTATGTTGAGGTACTTGCCCTCTATACCCATTTTGTTGAGAGTTTTTTTCATGAATGGATGTTGAATTTTGTCAGATGCTTTTTTGGCATCTATGGAAATGATCATGTGCCTTCTTTTTGTTGATGTGGTGGATGATGTGGGATTTTCAAATATTGTACCATCCCTGCATCTCTGGAATAAATCCTACTTCATCATGATGGATGATGTTTTTGATGTATTTTTGAATTTGGTTTTCTAATATTTAGTTGAGTATTTTTGCATCTATGTTTATCAAGTATATTGGTCTGAAATTTTCTTTTTTGGTGGGGTCTTTGCCTGGTTTTGGTATTAGAGTGATGCTGGTGTCATAGAATGAGTTTAGGAGCATTCCCTCCTCTTCACTTTTTGGAAAACTTTAAGGAGGATCGGTATTAGATGTTCAGTAAATGTTTGATAACTATCAGCGGTTAGGCCATCTTGTCCAGCCGTTTTGTTCTCAGGTAGTTTTTTGATTATGCGATCAATTTTGCTGCTGGTAATTGTTCTGTTCAGATTTTCTGTTTCTTCTTGTGTCAGCCTTGGATGTTTGTATTTTTCTAGGAAGTTGTCCATTTCTTCTAGGTTATCCAATTTGTTAGTATATAATTTTTCATAGTATTCTCTAATAATTCTGGCTACATAGATATTTATAATGCTTATATACTCTTGATGGACTGAACCCTTTATCATTATGTAATGTCCTTCTTTGTCTCTTGTTACTTTCTTTGTTTTGAAGTCTATTTTGCCTTGTACAGGTACTGCAACTCCTTTTTTATCCATATTTGTTGCATTAAATATCTTTTTCCATCCCTTCACTTTTAGTCTGTGTATGTCTTTGGGGTTGAAGTGAGTCTCTTTTAGGCAGCATATGGATGGGTCTTTTTTTATCCTTTCAGTGACTCTATGTCTTTTTATTGGTATAATCAGACCATGTACAGTTAGCGTGATTATTGATAGGTGTCTACTTTTTGCCATTGAAGGCTTTAGATTCATGGTTACCAAAGGTTCAGGGGCAGCTTATTTTCTATCTATCAGCCTAGCTTAACTCATGTAGTATGCTATTACAAACCCAATCTAAAAGTCCTTTTTTTCCCCTCCTTTTTCTTCCTCCTCTATTCTTTATATATTAGGTATCATATTCTATACACTTTGTCTATTCCTTGACTGACTTCGGGGGTAATTTATTTAATTTTTCATTTGCTTAGTAATTAATTAGTGTACTTCTTTTACTGTGGTTTCATTTTCTCTAGTGACAGCTATTTAGCCTTAGGAACACTTCCATCTATAGCATTCCCTCCAAAATACACTGTAGAGAAAGTTTGTGGGAGGTAAATTCTCTCAGCTTTTGCTTGTCTGGAAATTTGTTAACTCTCCCTTCAAATTTAAATGATTACCTTGCTGGGTAGAGTATTCTTGGTTTGAGGCCCTTGTGCTTCATTGCATTAAATATATCATGCCACTCCCTTTTGTCCTGTAAGGTTTCTGTTAAGAAGTCTGATGATAGCCTGATATGTTTTGCTTTGTATGTGACCTTTTTCTCTCTCCAGCTGTTTTTTATACTCTGTCCTTATCCTTGATCTTTGCCGTTTTAATTATTATATGTCTTCGTGTTGTCTTTCTTGGGTCCTGTGTGTTTTGGAGATCTGTGCACCTCCGTGGCCTGAGAGATTATCTCCTTCCCCAGATTGGGGAAGTTTTCAGCAATAACTTCCTCAAAACACTTCCCATTCCTTTTTCTCTCTTCTTTTTCTGGTACCCCTATAATGTGAATATTGTTCCCTTTGATTGGTCACATAGTTCTCTCAATATTCTTTCATTCCTAGAGATCCTTTTTTCTCTCTGTGTCTCAGCTTCTTTGTATTCCTATTCTCTAATTTCTATGTCACTTACAATTTCCTCTACTTCATCTAATCTGCTTTTAAGTCCCTCCATGGTATGTTTCATTTTGGATACTGTATTTTTCAAATTTTCTATCTCATTCTTGAATTCCTCCCTGAGTTTTTGAATATTTTTCTTTAGCTCCGTTAGCATGTGTATGATTTTTATTTTGAAATCTCCTTCCTGAAGATCGGTGAGTTCAGTTTCACTTGGCCCTCTTTCTGGTGTTTATGGGATTTTGTTTTGAACCAGGTTCCTTTGATGTTTCATATTTGTATGTGGTGCCCTCTAGTGTCCAGAACCTCTACTCTCTGGAGCTGTTCAGCCCCTGGAGCGATGATGGGGGTCACAGGCGTGTGGCGCTGGTGCCAGTGCCTGCCTCCACTGCCAAGGCCAGTTGGCCTAGCACACAGAGAGGAGCCTCTATGCTATGTAGTTGTAACTGCCATAGGTTGGACTGACGTCTGGTTGGCCTGGTGCAATGGTGGGGCCATCCAGTTTGCAAGCCGGTGCTGGCCGGGAGGAAGGAACAGCATTCTGTGTATTGCAGTGGGGGGTCTTGTAGCTGCATTGCCAGTCAGAGGATAGAGTGCCTGAAGCTCCTGAAAGTTCCCATCCTGCCTGGCTGAGTGCACCAGGACAATTTTGTCTACTTGTCTTTTCTCCTGAACAGTAAGCTCTGTGCAATCATTGTCCCTTTAGCAGCCCTCTCACTGTTAGGAAGTCTCTCAGACTGTCCATCTTTCTTTTGTCCCAGAGCGGCTGGTAGTGGGTACCTGTTCTTCACAAGCAGCTGGAATCTCATTCTCCAAGTATTCTGCCTGTCTTAGCTTTCCATCCCCACTAATCTCCAGAACACCTGTATGTAGGTGTAGGTTCATGCTCCCAGAGCAGATCTCCTGAGATGGGTGTTCAGCAGCCCTAGACCTCCAGTCCCTCCATGTTCCATTTCTCTTCCTCCCTCTGGTGAGCTGGGATGGAGGAAGGGCTTGTGTTCCTCCAGATCAGGGCTTTGGTACTTTACCCTTTTCTGTGAGGTCTGCTCTTTTCCCCTGGTGTAGGCAGTCTGCTGTAGCCTTTTTTCCTGTTGTTCTTTCAGGATTGGTTGTATTTGCTATATTTTCATATTATATATGGTTTTGAGAGGAGGTTTCTGTCTCACCTCTCATGCCACCATCTTTAAGCCATTCTCCATTTCAAATATTCTTAAAAAACTTACTGTATGCTGGGCACAGTGCTAGTCGCTGATGATACAAAAATGATATGGTCCCTGAATCTGGTATGAGAAGGACTGCAGTGACATGCTCTCTACTTTTATTGTTACAGGTGTTCAGGGATTTGGGGACTGAAGTACTGTCTGGTGCTGCCAAAGGCTACAACATATGTCTTTTTGCCTATGGTCAGACAGGCTCTGGGAAGACATACACCATGCTGGGGACCCCTGTGAGTATTGGTATTGGAATGTGGTATCTTCCTAAGGCTACTGCAAGCCTGAATCTTGCATTGTTCTTGCCACTGAAAGATAGAATGTGAGTTTCCTAGTCAGTCAACTTTGATAAAATTTAATGGGCCCTCTTCTGTATTAAGAGTGGGTTTCTCAGCACTTAAATTGAAAGGTAAACTAGGAGTAAGTAGCCCCTCTTATTAAGCTCTGAAGGACCTTAGAATTTTACAACTCGCTTTGATGATGCAGATCTTGTCAGTCCTTCTGAATTTCTTGGATCGTTTCTAAGTTCATCACTTGAAATGTTTTAGTATTTTTACTGCGATCAAGACCGGGACTGAATATTAAGTGCTAGGTAGGGCTATGCAGAAATTGGGCTGTGTGTGTTAGACCTGAGAGTTAGAAATAAGCAGGAGAACTGTTACTGGGATGGGAGCTTTCAGAAAGAGAGTAGGGCTTATGAGAACCTCCGTTTATTATGGAAAATTAGGAAGGGAGAGTTCTTAATACCTCTTTGTTTTAGGTTTGAAAGTACCCTGGTGAGATAAACTGGTGGGGCTGTTGACAACACTACACAGGGACATTCTCTAGAACACAATTCCTCCTGAAAGATTAGTCCTGCTGCCTGTTGCTTACTATGTCCATGTTTAGTGTGATTTCATGTATTCGAAATTAAAAGAAAAAATGCCCACTAATCTGAAACATATGAAGCCCTTAATCTGAGTGTAAGTTAGCACTGGATCCAGGATGAAAAAAGAAACTACTTCTCTCTCAATGTGTATTTTGAGCACCCACATACTCTAGTCCTCCTGTGTGTGCAGGAATGGGAGGTAGGGTTCTGGGTGGGACCACAGTGGTAGAGGGGGTTTATGCAAGAAGGATGTCACCTTCACTGCATGAAAGCAAGTCCCTGGGCTTGGTAGCCTCTCCTCTCTCCCTTCTCACAACATCTCCTGAAAGCCCTGGCCAGTAGTTTTATGCATACCACCAGTGAAACTGCCTGAAGTGAAGAGGCCATCACAAGGAGAAAATGTCCCTATCTTCCTGCTGAGAATGGTTCCTGGGTGTTGGGGGGAGAGCATCTCCATGCGAGAACAGTAAAGCTTTCCTTTCATCTGTTTTCCAGGCCTCGGTTGGGCTGACGCCGCGTATATGTGAGGTATAGACTCTCTTTTGACTGGATCCCCTCAAAGTAGGTTTCCTCTGTTTACTTCCTTCAGTGAAACTCCAGCCCTCTGTTTTGTGCAGGGTCTCTTCATCAGACAGGAAGACTATCCCCCACTGCCTTCCTCCTGTAGGATAAAAGTAAGGTAAGAACCCATCAGGCTCTTGGGCCTAAATTTTTTCTATTTGTACTCCAAATTCTAGCATGTTCAATTCTAGCATTACTCATCCAGAGGAATGGAGAAAAGCCACAGCAGAATTATGTTGCAGTATAAGGAGGTGAGGAACATACTTAGGTCTTTGGGGTATAGGAACTTTAATTCCTGTCATCAGGTTTAACAACAAGGTGAGTCCTGTGGACCCGTTTGCTGCCTGTATGGTTTCTTTTCCTTCGCTTTCCATGTAGTTTCATACTAGTTTTGGGGATTTCTCTTCCACCCCCCGCTGGGTTGT
The DNA here is from genome assembly GCA_029783875.1 of Phataginus tricuspis. Classification (NCBI taxonomy): domain Eukaryota; kingdom Metazoa; phylum Chordata; class Mammalia; order Pholidota; family Manidae; genus Phataginus; species Phataginus tricuspis. The sequence continues at coordinate 14,646,962 of JAQQAC010003584.1, read as the reverse complement.
TCTCTCGGTTAGTAGTTCCCAAACTCTAGTTCCCAGACTTCTGCTGGCTACTCCAAGATGAAGTTTTAACCACTATTTAGTGATAACGTCGGTGGAAGATTACCAATTGCCCTTTAATCTCTGTATTCTATATTTTTTTGTCATTGTTGTTCAAGTTATTTTCTAAAAACAATCTTTAAAAAATGAGGTATAATTCACATAATGTTTATTCACACTTTTAAAGTATAATAGTTCAATGATTTTTTTATATTTACAAGGTTTTCCAATATCCATCCTCATTTTCTAATTTCACTTTTTCATCACCCCCAAAAAGAATAAATGAGCTTTTTAAAAATTAAATGATTATGAACATTATTTTTACATTTTTTAAGTTTTCAAAGTAAAAATTTGCAAATATGGTGTTGTGGATATGTATAAACATACATATATATGAAATGTTTGTCCATGAAATCTTAAAATGACTATTCTAAGAGACATTTGGGGTTCCTGTGTCCAAATATAAGAAAGTTAAGGAAAAACCCTATTGATAAGGAAAATGTGCATACAGTTCAGCTTTGAGCTGGAGTCTTTTTTTCTGGCTGCTGGCTCCACAGGCAAGCATTCATGTTCTGGAGAGGAAGAGCTTCATGTGAGAAGTCAGCTTTCTTGTTTAACAAAAGTTCACTGATTTTAATTAAGAATTTCAGCTATGTTGTTATTTTAAAAAGGAATACAATGCCAGTACATAGTGTAAGATGCAGCATATCTTAAACAAAACCCCAGTGTATATAACAGGTAAAATGGGAACTATCCTGCTTAAATTAGGGATGGGGACCAGAACCCTTCTCACTTAGCTACCCTCACTGCTCAGCAGTGGCCCTTGAGGTGCCTCACAGAACAATAGAGCTCAAAGATCACATTTGAAAACCAAGAAACAGACTTCTGGGAAGATGGTGGCGTGAGCAGGGCAGCGGAAATCTCCTCCCAAAACTATATATATGTATGAAAATACAGCAAATACAAGTATTCCTAAAAGAGAGACCAGAATACACAGGAAAGCGCACACTGTGCAGCTACACCTGAGAGGACACAGAACGCCGAGAGGCGGGTAAGATACGGGGCCACGACACGGCGGGACCCAAGCACTCCCCCACCCCAGCACACCGGCGGGAGGAGAGGATTCAGAGCCAGGAGGGAGTGGAAGTACCCCCGGGAAATAACCAGCCCCGGTGATCTGTGCCAGGAGCACTGGCACACATCGCGCGGTATAGCGGAGATTGGAGAGACAGAGGGGCAGGATCTGAGCGGGGGAAAGCACCAGGGTCCTTGCAGCCGGCTCCTGGGAAGAAAAAAAAAAACAGAAAAGAAAATCACGCGCTTTTTTCAGTGGTCTTAAAGAGACAGGAGCCCAGCGGAGGAGCGGGATCGCCCCGGCACACTCAGCCCAGCAGGCTGGGAGTCCTGCGGAGTTTCAGACCCCTTAGCTGGCGACTAGGAAAGGGTGGCCGCACTTAGACTTCCCACACAGATCAACAGCCTCCGATTCGTTCCCACCCTGGCCAGAGCTATAAAGGGCACTGCAGAGAGGCGCAGCCACGGCTGCGGAATAGTGGAGCAACAGCGCCACCTACAGTATCCCCACAGAATCTACTCCTGGTGGGCGTTTTTGTTTGTTTTGCTTTTTTGTTTTTTCTTCTCTTTGTTTTTTCTTTTCTTTCTTTTTTCTTTTTTTTTCCTTTCTATCTTTTTCTTTTTCTTTTTAAAGTCTTAAAGAGCCCAACTGACATACATGGCAACTACCAGCGACCACTTCTATAGCCATGAAAAGACAGAGGAATATGGTCCAGACTAAGATCAACCAGAAAACCCCAGAGAGGGAGCCTGAAGGGATGGAAATGCATAATCTTCCTGAAAAAGAATTCAGAGTAAAAGTCATAACCATACTGATGGATCTACAGAGAAATGTGCAAGAGCTGAGGGAAGAAGTGAGGGAAGTGAGGAAAGACAATGCAGAAATCAGACAAGCGATCGACGGGCTTAAGAGCAGACTGGATGAGATGCAAGAGACTGTTAATGGAATAGAAATCAGAGAACAGGAATACAGAGAAGCTGAAGCAGAGAGAGATAAAAGGATCTCTAGGACTGAAAGAATATTAAGAGAACTGTGTGACCAATCCAAATGGAACAATATTCGTATTATAGGAGTACCAGAGGAAGAAGAGAGAGAAAAAGGGACAGAAAGTGTCTTTGAAGAAATAATTGCTGAAAACTTCCCCATGTTGGGGAATGAAATAGGCTCACATTCCACGGAAGCCCACAAATCTCCCAACACAAGGGACCCAGGAAGACAACACCAAGACACATGATAATTAAAATGGCAAAGATCAAAGATAAGGACAGAGTATTAAAGGCAGCTAGAGAGAGAAAAAAGATGACCTACAAAGGAAAACCCATCAGACTATCATCAGACGTCTCAACAGAAACCTTACAGGCCAGAAGAGAATGGCATGTTATATTTAACGTAATGAAACAGAAGGGCCTCGAACCAAGAATATTGAATCCAGCACAATTATCATTTAAATATGATGGAGGGATTAAACAATTTCCAGACAAGTGAAAGTTGAGAGAGTTTGCCTCTCATAAACCACCACTGCAGGATATCTTAAACAGACTGCTCTAGAGGGAAGCACACCTAAGGCTAAAAAGATGTCACCAGAGAAAATAAAATCATAGCAAAGAAAGCAGACCATCCAAATACTAACTAAAGGCAAAGAATAAAACACCTAGTATATAAAGAATGGAGGAGGAAGAATAAGAAGGGAGAGAAATAAAAAAGACATCAGACGGTGTTTACAATAACTTACCAAGAAAGTTAAGTTAGATTGTTAGATAGTAAAGAAGCAACCCTTGAACCTTTGGTAACAACGAATCTAAAGCCAGCAATGGCAATAAGTACATATCTATCGATAATCACCCTAAATGTAAATGGACTGAATGCACCAATCAAAAGGCACAGAGTAACAGAATGGATAAAAAAGCAAGACCCATCTATATGCTGCTTACAAGGTACTCACTTCAAACCCAAAGATATACACACACTAAAAGTGAAGGAATGGAAAAAGATATTTCATGCAAACAACAAAGAGAAAAAAGCAGGTGTTGCAGTACTTGTATGAGACAAAATAGCCTTCAAAACGAAGAAAGTAGCAAGAGATAAAGAAGGACATTACATAATGATAAAGGGGTCAGTCCAACAAGAAGATATAACCATTATAAATATATATGCACCCAACACAGGAGCACCAGCACATGTGAAACAAATACTAACAGAATTAAAGGAGGAAACAGACAGCAATGCATTCATTTAGGAGACTTCAACACACCACTCATTCCAAAGGATAGATCAACCAGACAGAGAATAAGTAAAGACACAGAGGCACTGAACAACACACTAGAACAGATGGACCTAACAGACATCTACAGAACTCTGCACCCAAAAGCAGCAGGATGCACATTCTTCTCAAGTGCACATGGAACATTTTCCAGAATAGACCACATTCTAGGCCACAAAAAGAACCTCAGTAAATTAAAAAATATTGAAATCCTACGAACCAACTTCTCAGATCACAAAGGTATAAAACTAGAAATAAATTTCAGAAAGAAATCAAAAAGGCTCACAAATACATGGAGACTTAACAACATTCTCCTAATTAATCAATGGGTTAACAACCAAATCAAAACAGAAATCAAAGAATATATGGAGACTAATGACAACAACAACACAAAGCCACAAGTACTGTGGGACCCAGCAAAGGTAGTTGTAAGAGGAAAATATATTGCAATCCAGGCCTATTTAAAGAAGGAAGAACATTCCCAAATGAATAGTCTAAAGATACAATTACTGAAATTGGAAAAAGAAGAACAAATGAGGCCCAAAGTCACCAGACGGAGGGACATAATAAAGATCAGAAAATAAATAAATAAATTTGAGAAGAATAAAACAATAGAAAAAAACCAATGAAACCAAGAGGTGGTTCTTTGAAAAAATAAACAAAATAGATAAACCCCTAGCCAGATTCATTAAGAGAAAAAGAGAATCTACACACATAAACAGAATCAGAAATGAGAAAGGAAAAATAATGACGGACCCCGCAGAAATACAAAGAATTATAAGAGAATATTATGAGAATCTATATGCTAACAAGCTGCAAAACATAAAAGAAATGGACAACTTCTTAGAAAAATACAACCTTCCAAGGCTCACCAAGCAAGAAACAGAAAAACTAAACAGACGAATCACCAGCAACAAAATTGAATCGGTAATCAAAAAACTACCCAAGAACAAAACCCCCGGACCAGATGGATTCACCTCTGAATTCTACCAGACATATAGAGAAGAAATAACACCCATTCTCCTTAAAGTTTTCCAAAAAATAGAAGGGGAGGGAATACTTCCAAACTCATCTCATTCTATGAAGCCAGCATCACTCTAATACCAAAACCAGGCAAAGACAATACAAAAAAAAGAAAATTACAGACCAATATCCCTGATGAATGTAGATGCAAAAATACTCAACAAAATATTAGCAAACCAAATTCAAAAATACATCAAGAGGATCATACACCATGATCAAGTGGGATTCATCCCAGGGATGCAAGGATGGTACAAAATTCGAAAATCTATCAACATGATCTACCACATCAACAAAAAGAAGAACAAAAACCACATGATCATCTCCATAGATGCTGAAAAAGCATTTGACAAAATTCAGCATCCATTCATGATTAAAACTCTCAACAAAATGGGTATAGACGGCAAGTACCTCAACATCATAAAGGCCATCAATGACAAACTCACAGCCAACATCATACTTAACAGCGAGAAGTGAAAGCTTTTCATCTATGATCGGGAACAAGACAGGGGTGCCCACTCTCTCCACTGTTATTCAACATAGTACTGCAGGTCCTAGCCATGGCAATCAGACAAAACAAAGACATACAAGGCATCCAGATTGGTAAAGAAGAAATCAAATTGTCACTGTTTGAAGATGACATGATACTGTACATAAAAAACCCTAAAGACTCCACTCCAAAACTCTGGAACTAATATCTGAATTCAGCAAAGTTGCAGGATACAAAATTAACACACAGAAATCTGTTGCTTTCCCATACAGTAACGATGAACTAACAGAAATAGAAATCCGAAAAACAATTCCATTCACAATTACATCAAAAAGAATAAAATACCTAGGAATAAACCTAATGAAGGAAGTGAAAGACCTATACTCTGAAAACTACAAGACACTCCTAAGAGAAATTAAAGAGAACACTAACAAATGAAAATACATCCCATGCTCTTGGCTAAGAAGAATAAATATTGTCAAAATGGCTATACTACCTAAAGCAATCTACAGATTCAACGCAGTCCCTATCAAACTACCAACAGCTTTCTTCAATGAACTGGAACAAATAATTCTAAAATTCATATGGAACCAGAAAAGTCCCCGATTAGCCAAAGCAATCCTGAGAAGGAGAAATAAAACAGGGGGAATTATTCTCCCTGACGTCAAGGTCTACTACAAAGCCACAATAATCAAGACAATTTGGTATTGGCACAAAAACAGACCCACAGACCAGTGGGTTAGAATAGAAAATCCAAACATTAACCCAAACATATACAGTCAATTAATATTTGATAAAGGAGCCTTGGATATACAACGGGGAGATGACAGCCTCTTCAGCAGGTGGTGTTGGAAAAACTGGACAGCTGCATGTAAGAGAATGAAACTGGAATACTGTCTAGCCCCATATACAAAGGTAAACTCAAGGTGGATAAAAGACCTGAATGTAAGTCATGAAACCATAAAACTCTTAGGAAAAAACATAGGCAAAAATCTCTTGGACATAAACATGAGCGACTTCTTCATGAACATATCTCCCCGGGCAAGGGAAACAAAAGCAAAAATGAACAAGTGGGACTATATCAACCTGAAAAGCTTCTGTACAGCAAAGGGCACCATCAGTAGAACAAAAAGAGATTCTACAGTATGGGAGAATATATTCATAAATGACGTATCCAATAAGGGGTTGACATCCAAAATATATAAAGAACTCATGCACCTTAAGAAACAAAAAGCAAATAATCCAATTAAGAAATGGGCAGAGGATCTGAATAGACACTTCTCTAAAGAAGAAATTCAGATGGCCAACAGGCACATGAAAAGATGCTCCACATCGCTAATCATCAGAGAAATGCAGATTAGAACCACAATGAGATATCACCTCACACCAGTGAGGATGGCCAACATCCAAAACACAAACAAGAACAAATGTTGGCGAGGATGTGGAGAAAAGGGTACCCTCCTACACTGCTGGTGGGAATGCAAATTAATTCAACCATTGTGGAAAGCAGTATGGAGGTTCCTCAAAAAACTCAAAATAGAAATACCATTTGACCCAGGAATCTCACTCCTAGGAATTTACCCCAAGAATGCAGCAGCCCAGTTTCAAAAAGACAGATGCACCCCTATGTTTATCGCAGCACTATTTACAATAGCCAAGACACGGAAGCAACCTAAGTGTCCATCAGTAGATGAATGGATAAAGAAGAGGTGGTCCATATACACAATGGAATATTATTCAGCCATAAGAAGAAAACAAATCCTACCATTTGCAAAAACATGGATGGAGCTAGAGGGTATTATGCTCAGTGAAATAAGCCAAGCCGAAAAAGACAAGTATCAAATGATCTCACTCATATGTGGAGTATAAGAACAAAGAAAAAAACTGAAGGAACAAAACAGCAGCTGACTCACAGAACCCAAGAACGGACTAATAGTTACCAAAGGGATAAGGGACTGGGGAAAATGGGTGGGAATGGAGGGATAAGAGGGAAAAAGGGGCATTACGATTAGCAGATGTAATGTTGGGCGGGCATGGGGTGGGCTGTACAACTCAGAGAAGACAAGTAGTGATTCTATAGCATCTCACTATGCTGATGGACAGTGACTGCAGTGGAGTTGGTGGTGGGGACCTGATGAAGGGGGTAGTTTAATAACCATAATATTGCACATGTAATTGTAGATTAATGATACCAAAATAAATTATTAAAAAAAAGTTTTTTGCATACTTAAGTTTTCACCAATGAAATATGATGTATGAGATTTGTTTAAAAGCAATACAGTGGAAAAAGGGAGGACAGTGGGAGGTGATTGATGAAACAAAATTGGTCATGAGTTTATCATGTCATTTTCTCTACTGTGTGTGTTTGAAATTTTCCATAATAAAAATGTTGACACTTTAAAAAGATTAAAAAAACATTCTCTAAAAGAAAAAAAAAAAAAAAGGAAACCAAGAAACAAACTTGTAGACTGCTCTGGTGGCCTGACTAAGGCCCAGGCTGGTGGCGGCAAACCCTTAAACCATGCCAAAGTGGCCTCTTGAAGAAAGAATTTGAATCAGCACTGAAAGTGTAGACCTGAAACTGTGAAGTGATGACAGCCCATGCAGAAACCCTGTTGTCCACATGCAGAAAGAGACTCAAAGGGGATCCCCTGTGGGATCAAGGTCTTAGAGTGTCGGGATAGAACTAGAACCAAAACGAGGACCTTCTGATTCTTGGCTTAGTGTTTTTCTCACTTTTTACAAAATCTAAGTATTTCCTTTTTTTACAATCTAATTTTGAAAAGATGTCACCATTTTTCAAAATCTAATTATGTGCTTTTTTCTACATGTTTTCAGTTTCCTGGAAATATATAATGAACGTGTGCGGGATCTGTTGAAGCGATCTGATCAAAAAAAGTCTTATACCCTGCGGGTCAGGGAGCACCCAGAGATGGGACCCTATGTCCAAGGTGAGCCATTGTGGTCCTGGAGGTCTGAGACCAACCTGAAGCCTGGGAATTTTCCTAATGGTCAGTAATTCATTCAACAAATGTATAATGAATACTTTCTGTGTGCCAGCTGCTGTACTAGATGTGGGATATGTACCAATAAATAGAAAAGACAGTCCTGCTCTCACACACAAACTGACAGTCTTGTGGTGATGAGTCAGAAAACAAGAACTTAATTACAGTTGAGATAAAGGCTAAAAAAATAGATGTAGTGATGGAAAAGAACACTGGGCAGTGTAGGCCACCCATCTACATGGGCGGTTGGCTTCTCTGAGGAGGTAACGTTTTAAGTTGAACCCTGATCGGATACAGGAGCCATGTTAGGGATATATGTAAAGAGTGGCCTAGCAAGGGTAGGAGTGTTTGAGGTAGAAGAAACAGCATGAGCCAGAGCCCTGAGAGAAAATTGGTGGTTTCAAGGAGGTCAGAGTGTCTAAAGCATGGTGAAAGAGGAAGAAAGTGGCATGGAAGAAGGTTGCATCTGTGGTGCCAGATCCAGCAGGGCCTGGCCTGACATCCAGGTCAGCCAGTCTCTTTTTGGGGTGTTTTCTCTTCCATTTGTGGTGACAATTAGGGAGATGGGGAGATGTCAGACATTGGGCAGGGTCTGAATTGCTTCCTCATCAAGCAGTGATATTTGGTGTTTGGTACCATCCGCTTATTTCATTAGGCTAGTCTTGCTATTAAGTACCAACAGTTGCATTCTTTGTGGAGTAAGTTTTTACCCTTTCAGGCCACTCATAAGAAGTAACATATAAATGATATGTTCCTATTCCCTAGGCAATATGCTAATTTAATTCTGACAAGGAGACGGACGTGAAAGATCAAGATCTGGTCTCTTTACTGATAAGGGCATGGCTAATAGACGACCCAGTAGGTGTGCCAATCACTGATTCTGCTGCCTGTGCCTTTTCCCAAATGTTCCATTGTAAATAGCAGCCTGGAAACAGCAACACAAATATACTTTGCTGGGAGCCATTTGGAGTTTGGTCTGTAAAACTGTGTGGATATACATTTCTGTGTCAAGCACTTTGGTGGTGGACCAGGAGTTGATGCAGTAGTGTCAGAATTTCTTATCTTTTTATTTATTTTAATGTGTTTGTATGTAGATGTGGGGTGGGGGGAGTAATTAGAGGAGACCTGAGACATAGTTCAAATGTCCTCATTGCACAGAAGGTAAAATGAAGTTTGGAAGAAATTAAGGGACATTCCCAAAGCCACGCAGCTAGTTGGGGCAGGGCTGAAGCTGGGAACCTGGCCTAGGACTGGCAGAAAGGAATGAGACAGAATCCTTTATGTTGAGGAGACCTACAGTGATAAGGTCTTTGTTTGGCATGGTATCTGAAACCCAGAGAAGGTAACAGTACAGTTTGGGTCATATATCCAAGGTCAGTGACAGGAACAGGCCTAAAATCTCTGGGCTCTTTTGGATGCCAATTCTAAACCAGCAAAAAGCCTCTTAGGTTCTTTTAGTTACATGTTTCTTAAAATTAGTCTGGACTTTACTCAAATCATTGCAAATTCAGGTGGACATTCCTCCTATTTCTTTGTGAAAGAGCCATGAGTTCAAATAGTAGAGTTAACCTTGGAAGCTGTAGCTCCACTGGCAGGAAGGGTTCCTGGCCCAGGCAAGTTCCTTATGAATCCATTGAAACCATAGGAGCACAAGGGGAAGGGGAGGTTGGGAGGAGTTCTAATTGCTCACAGCTTCCTCCAGTTTGCTAGCCAGGCCTGGCTCTGTCTGTCCCCTTTGGCTGTGGCTCACAGCTGTCCCCCCTCACCCCCCACCCCCCGCCTGCCCTTTCCAGCAGGAATACCATAGGTGGGGCTGTAGTGACTGACTGGCACCAGACCAATTAGGTACCAGAAACGGAAGGGAGGAGAGAATGGCCGTTTTTTCTCCACCCCTTGCACTGGATCAACCAGAGGCTCTGCTGTAGTTAACACACATTGGTATGTAAATGGACTAAGGCCAGGCAGGAAATTCTGTAAACTCTGGGGAAAAAAACTTCCATTTACCCCACAGAAGCTAAGACCCTGAATAGTCACACTGAATTGTGTTATTCCCATCACTACCCTTTGATGACATTATAGCAAACTTTTCATTTTCAGTTTTTTAAATGTTTGCTTTCTTTATATTGTCCATCTGCCTGTAGGCCTCTCTCTCTTATATATATATATATATATATATATATATATTCAGACTCATACATTCTTGTGAATATGATTCCCAAGGGAAAAAGTAGTTTCTGCTTTTAAATCAGTTCTAGAGGAATTTATTGAGTATCTACCAGATGTCTATACTATCCAGGGTGCCATGGGAAATGTGAAAATAGAAGGTCTTAAAGAATTTGTAATTCCAGTTCAGAATTATGAGCTGGAATTTGATAGCTCCCTTAATCGAAGTAAAGGACATGGATAGTCTATTACTTTTCATTAAAAAGTTGGTTAATTAGATGAGAGATTCAGCTTAAATGTGCAGGGTCCTGCCCAAAACGCACACAAGAGGCCACTGGTTACTGGGCTGAAGGTGATCTCTAAGTGAGACAAAGACAATATTTTATTTTAGATTTGGTCTTTGTCTTACCAAGGGATGGGTACAAAGCAGGAGGAATTAGAGGTAGGTAGATGGGACTCTGAAAAAAATTATTTTGTATTTTCTATAAACTTAGTCTGAGGTGGGTTTTTTTTCCTTTTTAATTCTTACACCTTTTTTCTCCCTTGCCTTTTTGCACTGACCAGGACCTCCTGTAGTGCCATTTTTTTTTAAATCACAAAAGCCTATGGTTTACTTTAGGGCTCCCACTTGTTGCTGTACATTTTATAGGTTCATGACATTTCTGACAAACATATAGTGACATGTTATCTATCATTAGCCACTCACCTACTGCGGGACATCTTGGTTGCTTCCAAGTTTTGGCAATTATGAATAAAGCTGCTAAAACATTCATGTGCAGGTTTTTGTGTGGACATGAGGTTTCAGTTCCTTTGGTAAGTATCATCTCCTTCCTTTGGGAAGAATTGTTTTGTTGGCTATAGAATCTTGGTTGACAGTTTTTTCTTTCAGCACTTGGAAGATGTTTCTGGTTGCTATGGTTTCTGAGGAGAAATGGGCTATTAATATTATTTAGAATCATTTGTATATGAGTCATTTCTTGCTGCCTTCAAGATTCTCTTTTGTAGTATACGACGTTTTTGAAAGCTTGATTATAATATGTCTCAGTGAGGATCTCTTTGAGTTTATCCTATTTGAAGTTTATTAAGCTGCTTGGATATGTAAGTTAATATTTTTCATCAAATTTGGGAAGTTTGCAGCCATTGTTTTTTCAAATATTGTTTTTGCCCCTTTCTCCCTCTCTCCTTCTAAGACTCCCAATGCACATATATTATCATGCTGGATGGCGTTCCACTGTTCTCATGGGCTCTGTTTGTTTTCTTTTCATTCTTGTGTCTTTCTCAGACTGGATAATTTTGATGAATCTATCTTCATGTCAGCTGATTCTTTCTTCTACCAGCTCAAAACTATTGTTGAATCTCTCTAATAAATTTTGCATTTCAGTTATTGTAACTATCCAATGCCAGAATTTCTATTTGGTTACTTTTTATAGCTCTGATTTCATTATTGATTTTCTCTATTCGGTGAGACATTGTTCTCATGCTTTTCTTTAGTTCTTTATATATGATTTCCTTTAGCTCCTTGAATATACTTAAAATCGATTATTTAAAGTCTTTGTCTAGTTACTCAATGTCTAGTTTTCTTCAGGGACAGTTTCTGTTGATTTTTTTTCTGTATATGGGCTACCATTTCTTACTTCTTTGTATGACTTGTAATTTTTCTTTTTGTATTTCTCTTATTTTTTATTGTGGTAAAATATACATAACATAAAATTTGCCATTTTAATCCTTTTAAAGTGTACAATTCAGTGGCATTGAATACATTCACAGTATGTGCACCCATGACCACCATCATCTCCAGAACTTCTTCACCATCCCCAAACAGAAACTGTACCCATTAAACAATAACTCCATATATCCCTTTCCCTCAGCCTCTCATAACCTCTATTCTATTTCCTGTCTCTGTGAATTTGCCTGTTCTTATGTACTCCACATAAATGGAATCACAATTTTTGTCTTTTTATGTCTTAATTCACTTAACAATGTTTATTTTATTTTATTTTGTTATTAATAATATACAATTACATAAGCAACATTATGGTTACTAGACTCCCCCTATTATCAAGTCCCCACCACATACCCCATTACAGTCACTGTCTATCAGCGTAGTAGGATGTTATAGAATCACTGCTTGTCTTCTCTGTGTTATACTCCCTTCCCTTTTTGCCCCTACCCCACCCTCAACCTTGCTACATTATGTGTGCTAATTATAATAGCCCTTTTTGCCGCATATCCCTCCCTTCCCACCCCTCTTCCGCAGTCCCTTTCCCTTTGGTAACTGTTAGTCCATCCTTGGGTTCTGTGGGTCTGCTGCTGTTTTGTTCCTTCAGTTTTTTCTTTGTTCTTATACTCCACAGATGAGTGAAATCACATGATACTTGTCTTTCTCTGCCTGGCTTATTTCACTGAGCATAATACCCTCTAGCTCCATCCATGTTGTTGCAAATGGAAGGATTTGTTTTCTCCTAATGACTGAATAATATTCCATTGTGTATATGTACCACCTCTTCTTTATCTATTCATCTACTGATGGACACTTAGGTTGGTTCCATGTCTTGGCTATTGTAAATAGTGCTGCGATAAACATAGGGGTGCATATGTCTTTTTCAAACTGGCCTGCTGCATTCTTAGGGTAAGTTCCTAGGAGTTGAATTCCTGGGTCAAATGTTACTTCTATTTTGAGTTCTTTGAGGAACCTCCATACTGCTTTCCACAGTGGTTGTACTAATTTACATTCCCACCAGCAGTGTTGGAGGATTCCCCTTTCTCCACATCCTTGCCAACATTTGTTGTGTTTGTCTTTTGGATGGCAGCCATCCTAACTGGTTTGAGGTGATATTTCATTGTGGTTTTAATTTGCATTTCTCTGATGACTAGTGATAAGGAGCATCTTTTTATGTGCCTGTTGGCCATCTGAATTACTTCTTTGAAGAAGTGTCTGCTCAGCTCCTCTGCCCATTTTTTAATTGGCTTACTTGCTTTTTGTTTGTTGAGGTGCGTGAGCTCTTTATATAATTTGGATGTCAACCCCTTATCGGATATGTCATTTATGAATATATTCTCCCATACTGTAGGATGTCCTTTTGTTCTACTGAGGGTATCCTTTGCTGTACAGAAGCTTTTTAGTTTGATATAGTCCAACTGGTTCATTTTTGCTTTTGTTTCCCTTGCCTGGGGAGATATGTTCATGAAGAAGTTGCTCATGTTTATGTCCAAGAGATTTTTGCCTATATTTTTCTAAGAGTTTTATGGTTTCATGACTTACATTCAGGTCTTTGATCCATTTTGAGTTTACTTTTGTGTATGGGGTTAGACAGTAATCCAGTTTCATCCTCTTGCATGTAGCTGTCCAGTTTTGCCAACATGGGCTGTTGAAGAGGCTGTTATTTCCCCATTGTATATCCATGGCTCCTTTATCATATATTAATTGACCATATATGCTTGGGTTTATATCTGGGCTCTCTATTCTTTTCCACTGGTCTATGGGTCTGTTTTTGTGCCAGTAGCAAATTGTCTTGATTACTGTGGCTTTGTAGAAGAGCTTGAAGTCAGGGAGTGTAAATCCCCCTGCTTTATTTTTCCTTCTCAGGATTGCTTGGCTATTCGGGGTCTTTTGTGGTTCCATATGAATTTTAGAACTATTCGCTCTAGTTCATTGAAGAATGCTGCAGGTATTTTGACAGGGATTGCACTGAATCTGTAGATTGCAAAAGGCAGGATGGCCATTTTGATAATATTAATTCCTCCTAGTGAAGAGCATGGGATGAATTCCATTTATTAGTGTCCTCTTTAATTTCTCTTAAGAGTGTCTTGTAGTTTTCAGTGTATAGATCTTTCACTTCTTTGGTTAAGTTTATTCCTAGGTATCTTATTCGTTTGGATGCGATTCTGAATGGAATTGTTTTCCTGATTTCTCTTGCTGCCAGTTCATCATTAGTGTATAGGAATGCAACAGATTTCTGTGTATTAATTTTGTATCCCGCAACTTTGCTGAATTCCAACATTAGATCTAGTAGTTTTGGAGTGGGTTCTTTAGGGTTTTTTATGTACAGTGTCTTGTCATCTGCAAACAGGGACAGTTTCAGTTCTTCCTTGCCAATCTGGATGCCTTGTATTTCTTTGTGTTGTCTGATTGCCATGGCTAGGACCTGCAGAACTATGTTGAATAAAAGTGGGGAGAGTGGGCATCCTTGTCTTGTTCCCAATCTTAAAGAGAAAGCTTTCAGCTTCTTGCTGTTAAGTATAATGATGGCTGTGGGTTTGTCATATATGGGCTTTATCAAGTTGAGGTATTTGCCCTCTATACCCATTTTGTTGAGTTTTTATCATGAATGTATGTTGAATTTTATCAAATGCTTTTTCAGCATCTATGGAGATGATCATTTCCGTTTTGTTCATGTAGTGGATGATGTTGATGGATTTTCGAATGTTGTACCATCCTTGCCTCCCTGGGATGAATCCCACTTGATCATGATGGATGATCTTTTTTATGTATTTTTTGATTCGGCTTGCTTATATTTTGTTGAGGTATTTTGCATCTATGTTCATCAGGGTTGTTGGTCTGTAATTTTCTTTTTTAGTCGTGTCTTTGCCTGGTTTTGGTATTAGAGTGATGTTGGCCTCGTAGAATGAGTTTGGGAGTATTCCCTCCTCTTCTACTTTTTGGAAAACTTTAATGAGGATGGGTATTAGGTATTCACTAAATTTTTGATAAAATTCAGCAGTGAAACCGTCTGGTCCAGGAGTTTTGTTCTTAGGTAGTTTTTTGATTACCAGTTCAATTTCTTTTCTGGTAATTGGTCTATTCAGATTTTCTGTTTCTTCCTGGGTCAGCCTTGGAAGGTTGTATTTTTCTTGAAAGTTGTCCATTCCTTCTAGGTTATCCAGTTTGTTACCATATAATTTTTCATAGTATTCTCTCATAATTCTTTGTATTTCTGTGGTGTCCATAGTGATTTTCCTTTCTCATTTCTGATTCTGTTTATGTGTGAATACTCTCGTTTTTTCTTGATAAGTCTGGCACGGGGTTTAACTATTTTGTTTATTTTCTCAAAGAACCAGCTCCTGCTTTCATTGATTCTTTTATTCTTCTCAATTTTATTTATTTCTGCTTTAATCTTTATTATGTCCCTCCTTCTACTGACTTTGGGCCTCATTTGTTCCTCTTTTTCTAGTTTAGTTTATTGTGAGTTTAGACTGCTCATATGGGGTTGTTCTTCTTTCCTGAGGTAGTCCTGTATTGCAATATATTTCTCTCTTTGTACGGCCTAGGCAGCATCCCACAGATTTTGCAGTGTTGAATTATTGTTGTCATTTGTCTCCATATATTGCTTGATCTCTGTTTTTATTTGGTCATTGATCCATTGATTATTAGGAGCATGTTATTAAGCCTCTATGTGTTTGTGGGCTTTTTCATTTTCTTTGTGTAATTTATTTCTAGTTTCATACCTTTGTGATATGAGAAGATGGTTGGTACAATTTCAATCTTTTTGAATTTACTGAGGTTCTTTTTGTGGCCTAGTATATGATAAATTCTTGAAAATGTTCCGTGTGCACTTGAGAAGAATGTGTATCCTGTTGCTTTTGGATGGAGTGTTCTGTAGATGTCCGTTAGGTCCATCTCTTCTACAATGTTGTTCAGTGCCTGTCTCTTTGTTTATTTTCTGTCTGGTTGATCTGTCCTTTGGAGAGGGTGGTGTGCTGAAGTCTCCTAAAATGAATGCATTGCATTCTATTTCCCCGTTTAATTCTGTTAGTATTTGTTTCACATATGTAGGTGATCCTGTGTTAGTGCATAGATAATAGTTATATCCTCTTGTTGGATTGACCCTTTTATCATTATGTAATGTCCTTCTTTGTCTATTGTGACTTTCTTTGTTTTGAAGTCTATTTTGTCTGATAGAAGTACTGCAACTCTTTTTTCTCACTATTAGTTGCATGAAGTATCTTTTTCCATCCCTTCACTTTCAGTCTGTGTATGTCTTTGGGTTTGAAGTGAGTCTCTTGTAGGCAGCATATAGATAGGTCTTGTTTTTTTATCTATTCAGTAACTCTGTGTCTTTTGATTGGTGCATTCAGACTATTTACATTTAGGGTTATTAGTGATAGGTATGTACTTACTGCCATTGCAGACTTTAGATTTGTGGTTACCAAAGGTTCAAGGGCAATTCCCTTACTATCTAACAGTCTGATTTAACTGACTTTGTATGCTATTACAAACACAACGTAAAGGTTCTTTTTTTTTTCCTTCTTTTTCTTCCTCCTCCATTCTTTGTATGTTATGAATCATATTCTGTACTCTTTGTCTTCCCTTGGGTGACATCTTTTTAGACTTAGGAATACTTCCATCTATAGGAGTCCCTCCAAAGTGCACTGTAGAGGTGGTTTGTGGGAGGTAAATTCTCTCAGCTTTTGCTTATCTGTAAATTCTGTAATCCCTCCTTCAAATTTAAATGATAACATTGCCAGGTAAAGTATTCTTGGTTCAAGGCCCTTCTGCTTCATTGCATTAAATATATCATGCCACTCCCTTCTGGCTTATAAAGTTTCTGTTGAGAAGTCTGATGATAGCCTGATGGGTTTTCCTTTGTATGTAATGTTTTTTCTCTCTCTAGCTGCTTTTAAAAGTCTGTCTTTATCCTTGATCTTTGCCATTTTAATTATTGTATGTGTTGATGTTATCTTCCTTGGGTCCCTTGTATTGGCAGATCATGGCTTGAGAGACTATCTCCTTCCCCAGATGGGGGAAGTTTTTCACAATTACCTCCTCAATGACACTTTCTATCCCTTTTTCTCTCTCTTCTTCTTCTGGTACCCCTATAATGCAAATATTGTTGCGTTTGGATTGGTCACACACTTCTCTCAATATTCTTTCATTCTTAGAGATCCTTTTTTCTTTCTGTGCCTCAGCTTCTTTGTATTTCTCTTCTCTAATTTCTATTCTATTTACTGTCTCTTCTACTACGTCTAATCTGCTTTTAAATCCCTCCATTGTATGTTACATTTCATATATGGTATCTCTTAATGATTGAATCTCTGTCTTAAATTCGTTCCTGAGTTCATGAATATTTTTGTGTACCTCCATAAGCTTGTTTATAATTTTTATTTTGAACTCTTTTTCAGGAAGATTGGTGAGTTCGATTTCATTTGGCCTTCTTTCTTGAGTTTGTGAGATTTTGGTCTGAACCATGTTCTTTTGTTGTTTCATATTTCTGTGTAGTGCCCACTAGTGCGCAGAAACTCCTGTCTCTGGAGCTGCTCAGCCCCTACAGTGACGTTGGGGGATGTAGGGGAGCGGAGCTGGTGCCTGGGAGGGAAGATCTGTTTCCTGATTCCCATCAGTGGTGCCTGTCTCCAGTGTCAGAGCCAGTGGGCCTAGCACACACGTGTAAACCTCTGTGCTTTGCGTCTCTAGCTGTTGTGGATGGGGCCTTCCTGTCTCTGTCCTGGTACCTGCGCAGTGACTGCTGGTTTGCAAGCAGGTGCCTGCAGGCCAGTCGAAAGGTTTGGCAGACTGTGTGTCACAGTGGGGGGCTTGGAGCTGAGTAGGCAGTCAGGTGGATGGAGCACCTGAAGCTCTCCAAAGTTTTCAACCAGCTGGGCCGAGCCCGCCCAGGCAACCTTGTCCAGCTCTCCCTTCTCCCCACAGCAAGCTCCGTGCAAACCCCGCCCCTTCAGCAGCCCTTGCTAGGAAGCCTCTCAGACTGCCTGCCTTTCTTCTGACACAGAGCAGCTGGGTGTGGATCCCCTCCTCCACAAACGGCCGGATGTCAATTTCTCAAGCACTCTGCCTGTCCGAGCTCCCCAATGTCCAGAGCACCACACAGTATAGGATTCTGCTCGCAAAGCAGATCTCCTGGGCTAGGTGTTCAGCAGTCCCAGGCTTTCACCCTCTCCCCTGCTCCATTTCTCTTCCTCCCGATGGTGAGCTGGGGTTGGGGAAGGGCTTGGGTCCCGCTGGATTAAGGCTTTACTACGTTACCCTGTTTCGTGAGGTCTGCTCTGTTCATGTGGTCTGTTGGAAGTCTGGTTCAGCCTTCTTTCTTGTTGCTGTTTTAAGATTACTTGTATTAATTAACTATATTTTTGTACAATTTGTGGTTTTGGGAGGAGCTCTCTGTCTCACCTGTCACACCGCCATCTTGCAAGATCCCTGTAGTGCCATATTAAGTAAAAATGGCAACATTATTTAGTCTTACTCCCAGGGGAATGCTTCAATATACTACCATTAAGTATGATATCTGCAGTAGCCTTTGTTTTTATATAAATACTCTGTGTCACTAACTCACTTTGCAAATTGTCTGTAGTGATGGACCAGTTTTTTCAAGACTTTCCAGTCTGCAGCAAACCAACACTTCAATAATATAAAGATAATTACTAGAAAAATAAAAATGACATCTTAATTATGAACCCAAATGCTTCTTTACTAGATTCAAAAGAAATAAAATCACCCTTTTATAATGTTTTAAATTTTTCTAACACTCCAAATTTCTATACTTCTTCATGGTATATGAATAAGAATATGAACACTGGTCCCCAGTCTGTAGACCAACTTTGAGAAGGACTCGCTGCCTTAGCATATCAAGGGAATTCTCTTTTTTTTTTTCTTAGTTTTCTAAGTATTTATTTTCAAATTTTGAAACAAATCAAACTTGAAGATGTTGCAGGTACACTATAATGAACTTTTTTCTTGAGTCATTTAGGAGTAAATTGACAACCTAATGACCCATTTCTCTTGGTTATTTTATGATGTATTTTCTATGGACAAGAATACTCTCCTATCGAATTATAACACAATCATCAAAATCAGGAAATTAACTTGGACACATTACTGTAATCTAATTATTAGGACGCACTGAAGTTTCCCTGATTTTCCCAATAACTGTCCACTTGAGAATCATGGATTGCATTTAGATAGGGTATTTCTCTAGTGTTCTTCAGCCAGAAGGGTTCCTCAGTCTCTCTTTGACTTTCATGAACTTGGTGCACAATTTTGATTTCTCCCATTACTCATGATTTTTTTTATTAAGGTATCATTGATATACACTCTTATGAAGGTTTCACGAGAAAAAAAATATGGTTATTACATTCACCCTTATTTTCGAGTCCCTCCCTATACCCCATTCCAGTCAGTGTCTATCAATGTACTAAGGTGCCACAGAGTCCCTATATGCCTTCTCTGAACTATGCTGTCTTCCCGGTGACCCCATACACCATGTGCACCAATCATGATACCCCACAATCCCCTTCTCACTACCTCCCACACCCCTACCCTTTGGTAACCACTAGTCCCTTCTTGGAGTCTGTGATTCCGCTGCTATTTTGTCCCTTCAGTTTTGCTTCATTGTAATACTCTACAAATGAGGGAAATCATTTGGTATTTGTCTGTCTCTGCCTGACTTATTTCACTGAGCATAATACCCTCTAGCTCCATCTATATTGTTCCAAATGGTAGGATTTTGTTTCTTTCATATGGCTGAATAGTATTCCATTGTGTATATATACCACATCTTCTTTATCCATTCATCTGCTGATGGACACTTAGGTTGCTTCCATATCTTGAGTATTGTAAATAGTGCTGCAAAAAACACAGGGATGCATATGTCTTTTTGAATCTGAGAAGTTGTTTTCTTTGGGCAAATTCCTAGGAGTGGAATTCCCGGTTTAATGGTATTTCTATTTTTGTTTTTTTGAGGAACCTCCAAATTTCTTTCACAATGGTTGAATTAGTTTACATTCCTACCAGCAGTGTAGGAGGGTTCCCCTTTCTCCGCATCCTCAACAGCATTTGTTGTTCTAGGTTTTTCTATGCTGGCCATCCTAATTGGTGTGAGGTGATATCTCACTGTGGTTTTAACTTGCATTTCCCTGATAATTAGTGATGTGGAGCATCTTTTCATATGCCTGTTGGCCACCTGAGTTTCTTCTTTGGAGAAGTGTCTGCTCAGCTCCCCTGCCCATTTTTTAATTGGCTTATTTGCTTTTTGGGTGTTGAGGCATGTGACTTCTTTATATATTTTCAATGTTAACCTCTTGTCAGATATGTCATTTATAAATATATTCTCCTGTACTGTAGGATGCCTTTTTTTTCTGCTGATGGTGTCCTTTGCTGTACAGAAGCTTTTTTAGCTTGATGTAGTCCCATTTGTACATTTCTCAATCTTTCTGAATATACTGAGGCTCTTTTTGTTGCCTAGTATATGATCTATTATTGAAAATGTTCCATATGCACTTGAGAAGATTGTGTATTCTGTTGCTTTTGGATGGAGTGTTCTGTAGATGTCCGTTAGGTCCCTCTGTTCTAATACAGTTCAGTGCCTCTGGGTCCTTACTTACTTTCTGCCTAGTTGACCTGTCCTTTGGAGTGAGTGGTGTGTTTAAGTCTCCTAAAATGAATGCATTGCATTCTATTTCCCCGTTTAATTCTGTTAGTATTTGTTTCACATATGTAGGTGCTCCTGTATTGGGTGCATAGATATTTATAATACTTATATCCTCTTGTTGGACTGACCCCTTTATCATTATGTAATGTTCTTCTTTGTCTTTTGTTAGTTTCTTTGTTTTGAAATCTGTTTCATCTGATACAAGTACTGCAACTCCTGCTTTTTTCTCCCTATTAGTTGCATGAAATATCTTTTTCCATCTCTTTACTTTCAGTCTGTGTATGTCTTTGGGTTTGAAGTGAGTCCTTGTAGGCAGCATATAGACGGGTCTTGTTTTCTTATCCATTCAGTGACTCTTTGTCTTTTGATTGGTGCATTTGTCTATCTCTTGATTGACTTTGGGTAGTTGATTTGATTTTGCATCTGCATAGTAAATAATTCTGCTTTCTTTGCTGTGGTTTAATTTCCCCTGGGGACAGCTATTTAGCCTTAGGAATACTTCTATCTATAGCAATCCCTCCAAAATGCACTGTAGAGGTGGTTTGTGGGAGGTAAATTCAGCTTTTGCTTATCTGAAAATTGTTTAATCTCTCCTTCAAATTTAAATGATAATCTTACCAGGTAAAGTATTCTTGGTTCGAGGCCCTTCTGCTTCATTGCATTAAATATATCATGCCACTCCCTTCTGGCCTGTAAGGTTTCTGTTGAGAAGTCTGATGATAGCCTGATGGGCTTTCCTTTGTATGTGATCTTATTTCTCTCTCTGGCTGCTTTTAATAGTCTGTCTTTATCCTTGATCTTTCCCATTTTAATTACTATATGTCTTGGTGTTGTCTTCCTTGGGTCCCTTGTGTTGGGAGATCTATGCATCTCCATGGCCTGAGAGACTATCTCTTTCCCCAGATTGGGGAAGTTTTCAGCAATTGCCTCCTGAAAGACACGTTCTATCCCTTTTTCTCTCTCTTCTTCTTCTGGTACCCCTATAATGCGAATATTGTTGCATTTGGATTGGGCACACAGTTCTCTCAATATTCTTTCATTGTTAAAGATCCTTTTTTATCTCTGTGCCTCAACTTCTTTTTATTCCTCTTCTCTAGTTTCTGTTTCATTTATCATCTCCTCCACTGTATCCAATCTGCTTTTAATACCATCCATTGTGCTCGTAACGATTGGCTCTCTGACCAGAATTCATTCCTGAGTTCTTGAATGTCTTTCCGTACCTCCGTGAGCATGTTAATTCTTTTTATTTTGAGCTCCCTTTCAAGAAGAGTCATGAGGTCAATATCATTTAAATCTTCCTCGGGAGTGGTATTAATAATTTTACTCTGAACTAGATTCCTTTGGTGTTTCATATTTGTATTTGGTGCCCTCTAGTGCCCAGAAACTCTACTACCTGGTGCTGCTCAGCCCCTGAAGCAATGTCAGGGGTCGCAAGGGAGTGGTATTGGTGCCTGGGGAGGAGGAAAGAGCTGTTTCCTGCTACCTGGCTGCTATGCATGTCTCCACTGCCTGAACTAGTGGTCTGAGCACACAGGTATAAGCCTCTATGCTTTGCGTTTGTAGTTGCTGTAGACAGATCTTCCCTCTGGCTGGCCTAATGCCAGGGTAGGGTTTGCCGGTTTGCGAGCCAGGTGGGGCTGGCCAGGAGAAGGGTGCTGTAGACTGGGTATCACAGTGGGGGTCCTTGGAGCTGTGTAGCCAGCCAAGGAGCTGGAGCACCTGAAGATTGTCTAAGGAGGAAGATTTATTTTTCCTCCTTAAATATGAAAGTCTATATTTCAAAGCTCCCAACCTCCTGGGTAGAGTACACCTGGACATTTTTGTCTACCTGTCCTCTCTCCTGAGCAGTAAGCTCTGTGCAATCCTTGCCCCTTTGGCAGCCCTCTTGCTACGGGCTTCCTTGTTAGGAAGTCTCTCAGACTGCCCACCTTTCTTTTGTCCCAGAGCAGCTGGATATGTATCCCTGCTTTCCACAAGTGGCTAGAATCTCAGTCTCTCCAGTTCTGCCTGTCTTACCTTTCCAACCCCATAATCATGAGAGCATCATGCAAGCACCATGAATTATAGGTTTGTGCTCCCAGAGCAGATCTCTAGAGGTATTCAGAAGTCCCAGGCCTCCACTCCCTCCCTGCTTAGTTTCTCTTCCTCCTGCCTGTGAGCTGGGGTGGGGGAAGGGCTTGGGTTCCTCTGGGCCACTGCTTTGGTACATTACCCTGTTCTGTAAGGTCTGCTCTTGTCTCCAGGTGTATGCAGTCTGGTGCAGTCCTCTTTCCTGTTGCTCTTTCAGGAGTAGTTGTATTAATTATATTTTCATATTATATGCGGTTTTAGGAGGAAGCCTGTGTCTCACCTCTCATGCCGCCATCTTTAATCCCTCTTGATTCTCTATTTTTCTTAATAAGTCTGTCTAGGGGTTTATCTATTTGGTTTATTTTTCTCAAAGAACCAGCTCTTGGTTTCATTAATTTTTTCTATTACTTTATTCTTCTCAATTTTATTTATTCCTTCTCTGATCTTTATTATGTTCTTCCTTCTGCTGTCTTTGGGCCTCATTTGTTCTTCTTTTTCCAATTTCAATAATAGTGACTTTAGACTATTCATTTGGGATTGTTCTTTCTTCTTTAAATAGGCCTGGATTGCAATATACTTTCCTCTTAGAACTGCCTTTGCTGCATCCCACAGAAGTTGGAGCATTGTGCTGTTGTTTTCATTTGTCTCCATATATTGCTTATCTCTGTTTTAATATGGTCATTGATCCATTGATCATTTAGGAGCATGTTGTTAAACCTCCATGTGTTTGTGGGCTTTTTCATTTTCTTTGTGTTATTTCTAGTTTCATACCTTTTTGGTCTGAAAAGATGGTTGGTATGATTTCAATCTTTTTGAATTTACTGAGGCTCTTTTTGTGGTCTAGTATATGATCTATACTGTAATATGTTCCATGTGCACTTGAGAAGAATGTGTATCCTGCTGCTTTTGGGTGGAGAGCTCTGTAGATGTCTTTTAGGTCCATCTTTTCTAATGTGTTGTTCAATGCCTCTGTCTCTTTACTTATTATCTGTCTGGTTGATCTGTCCTTTGGAGTGAATGGTGTGTTGAAGTCTCCTAAAATGAATGCATTGCATTCTATTTCCTCCTTTAATTCTGTTAGTATTTGTTTCACATATGTACGTGATCCTGTGTTGGGTGCATAGGTATTTATAATAGTTATATCCTCTTGTTGGACTGACCCCTTTATCATTATGTAATGTTTTTCTTTGTCTCTTCTTACTTCCATTACTCATGATTTTTTTTTTACAATTTATTTTGGTATCATTAATCTACAGTTACATGTGCAATATTATGGTGATTAAACTACCCCCTTCATCAGGTCCCCCCTACCAACCCCATTACATTCTCTGTCCATCAGCATAGTGAGATGCTATAGAGTCACTACTGTTCTTCTCTGAGTTGTATAGCCCTCTCCGTGCCCCCTCAACATTACATCTGCTAATCGTAATACCCCTTTTACCCTCTTATCCCTCCCTTCCCACCCATTTTCCCCAGTCCCTTTCCCTTTGGTAACTATTAGTCCGTTCTTGGATTCTGTGAGTCTGCTGCTGTTTTGTTCCTTCAGTTTTTTTCTTTGTTCTTATACTCCACATATGAGTGAAATCATTTGATACTTGTCTTTTTCGGCTTGGCTTATTTCACTGAGCATAATACCCTCTAGCTCCATCCATGTTGTTGCAAATGGTAGGATTTGTTTTCTTCTTATGGCTGAGTAATATTCCATTGTGTATATGTACCACATCTTCTTAACCCATTCATCTACTGATGGACACTTAGGTTGCTTCCATTTCTTGGCTACTGTAAATAGTGCTGCAATAAACATAGGGGTGCATCTGTCTTTTTTAAACTGGGCAGCTGCATTCTTAGGGTAAATTCCTAGGAGTGGGATTCTTGGGTCGAATGGTATTTCTATTTTGAGTTTTTTGAGGAACCTCCATACTGCTTTCCACAATGGTTGAACTAATTTGCATTCCCACCAGCAGTGTAGGAGGGTTCCCTTTTCTCCACATCCTCGCCAACATTTGTTGTTGTTTGTGTTTTGGATGTTGGCCATCCTCACTGGTGTGAGGTGATATCTCATTGTGGTTTTAATCTGCATTTCTCTGATGACCAGCGATGTGGAGCATCTTTTCATGTGCCTGTTGGCCATCTGAATTTCTTCTTTAGAGAAATGTCTATTCATGTCCTGTGCCCATTTCTTAATTGGATTATTTGCTTTTTGTTTGTTAAGGTGTGTGCCATTGCTCATGATTTTTAACTTCCTCACTTAATGTGGTATCTGCCTTGTTTCTTCACTTTGAAATTACCATTTTCCTTCTGTAATTAACTATTCTGTGGGCAGTACTGTGAAACCATTGTATGTATCCTATCTTCATCTAACTTTAATGTGTTTTTGTCAGTATAAAGTCATGCTTTTCCTATTTTATTATGTTGTTATCTTTTGTTTCTGTTACTTTTTAGTTTGATGCTCAAATTACCCCAGATTTAGTCAATAGAATCCCTTTCAAGTGTGCTACTGTGACATGTTGACATATCACTCTCACTCTTTGAGCACTTACTTGATTTTTGGCATAAGATGTTCCATGCTCTTCTACTTTCCCTGCCTCAGTCCTGGAATCAGCCATTTCTCCCAGGACCCTTGGTCCTTTTTATTAGACAGTAGTATTTAGATGCCAGGATCTACATGCTAGGTGCACTCACTGCTTTTGAGGTTTGAATTTCCTAGTCCCTCTGGGTGGACAGAGCTGGATAATACATGTTCACACCAGCACACCTCCCAGCTGCAGTCCAACACAACAGGGCTCATTCTGGATTTCTCCCTCTCCATATTTGTAACTCCTTTATCTAACAGTGGAAGTCTTTGAGCTGCCCCCTCCACGTCTAATCAGTCTCCTTGCCATTGCTATTCTTTCTCTTATGTGGATGCCCGATTTGCATGGCTGTGCTTCTGCACCCTGTGCTGGGTCCCTTACCACAGGAAGCTGTGCTCAGACTACCTGTACCCCCCAGCCCACTGTGCAGGTGCCTTCTGTACCCCTCCTGATCTTTATATCCCTTTGCTGGGCCCCCTTCCCACCCTTGCATGGAAAGCCCATTCACACCACCAGTCTCTCTGGGGAATACGCTTCTTACCATGCCAGGGCTCTGACTTCCCATGGCCAGCTGCCCCACAAATGCACAGCTGCTCACCCTGCCTGGGGATGTCCCCTTCAGTTCACACAGCCTTGGACTTTCTGTGCCAGGCTGTCACACATGTGGTCACTCTCCTTACCCTACTCTCGTGTCAGGCCTTCCCTCTGCATAGATACCCTCTTCACCTTGCTCATGCTCAGGCTTTGTGTGCATGCCCTCCTCACTCCTTGTAGGCTCTGCACCCTGCTCCAGGTCACCACAGGTCCCCTTACCCTAATGCAGTTGACTGCCTTCCTCTGCTCCACTTAATAACTTCAGGACTAAATTTTCCAGGAAAGGGAAAGAAAGAGGTGCTAAGAGTTTTTTAATATAATAGCTACTGAGTTTTTACAAATACTTTTTTATATCATGATTTTTGTCCTTTATCCTGTTATTGTGATGAGTTACACTGATCGAATTTTTAATGTTACAGCAATCTTGCATTCTTGGAGTAGATTCAATGTCATTGTGATATATTATCTTTATATATTGCTGGATTTGGATTTCTTATATTTTGTTTGGGGTTGTTGAATCTATGAGCAAGAGTGAAATTTACCTATAATCATCATCTTCCTTTTCCTATTCCTCTTCCTCCTTCTCCTATTCTCTCTTCCTCCTCCTCTGCCCTCAGAGAAAAAGTGTCCCCAGATGCTGGCCTTGTCTCTCTAGGCTTCCATCCTCCATAGCCTGGAAAATGTTTTCTATCTGGTTATCCCTCTGTACCTTCAAGCTGATTTCTTTTATGTTTTGTCTATGTTTTTCTGATAGTCTTTAGTGGAAGCGTTGGTTATATTATTTAATTTGCCATTGCCAAAAGTAGAAGGTTTCCATCCTTAGTTAAAATTTTTAAACTCTTTTATTATGGAGAGTTTTGAACATACACAAAAATAGAATAGTACCCCCATGTATCCATTAACTTATAATAATAACCCTTAAACCTTGGCCAGTTCTGCTCTATTGATATTCCTATCCACTTTCCCCATCCTAGGTTATTTTGAGGCAAATACCAGATGTAACATCAATTCATCTATAAATATTTTAGTATGTAGTCCTGTAGTATTTTAGTATGTACCCTAAAAGGTAAGGAATTAAAAAAAAATACCCACCAAACTATTATAACATCTAAATAATAAACACAGTAATTCTGTAATATAAAAAAATCCAGTCAATGTTCAAATTACCTTGTTGATTTTTAGTATAATTGTATTCAGCAGTGAGCCCATGAAGTTACTTTGTTCCTGAATCTCTAATAATAGATTCTCTAGCACAGCTGTGAAGGCCCTTTTTGACTTGATCAATCACCAGCCCTAAAGATTTACTTTCATAACCTTAAGCTCCTCTTCGCCTATCTAAAGCCTACCCATTCTACAGTGGCTAAATTCAAGTCTCCCTCCATATAACCTGCTGTGACCACTACTCTTATCTCCTTAGCATTTATTATCTCTTCTACTCCTGTGATACTTGGCCATATTATTGTACTGTATAACTTCTCAGGATTGTAAACTGTGGGAGGATAGGGATATATGTGCTGTATGTTTTGTATGCCAAACTGAGGCTGCCATTTTGTGGAGCACGTATTACCTGTCTTCTACAGGAATTTTGTGAGGGCCAAATGAGGTAATATGAGAACTTTTCTTATAATTTATATAGCAGAATTGTAAGAAATTATTACTGTTTTTTTTTATTGTTAGCATAACCACTATATGAAGCATAGACTACAGTCTGTCAGGTCTGTATTCACAGAACCAATGACAGTGACTTCCAATAAATAATATTCATTGATTTAATTTATTGTCAGAATGAATCCAGTCAAGTTCCCTATTCTTGTCTGTCAAGAATGATGAAGTTAATGATCTACAGAGAAAGATTAAACTTTACCTAAAATTTATTTCTTTTCTCCCCCTCACAAATCTGATAGGTTTATCTCAACATGTAGTTACCAACTATAAGCAAGTAATTCAACTCTTGGAGGAGGGAATAGCAAACAGGTAACAGGTTTGTTTGCTCTTGCATTCGTTCAACCTCATTCTTCTTTCTTGTGTTCCCCTCCCCATTTGAGTGCACAGTGGTACTTCTCTCTGCGGTTCCCTGCATTCACAACCGTGCCTTTCTCAGGACAGTGATTCACACAGGCTGAGGGGCAGTGGCTGAGATTCAGTGCTCCTCTCAATAGTAAGGAAGCTGCAGTTTGTTCTGGATAGAATACTGTTATACAGTAAGTCCTGAGAGTTACTCTGTGCTTTGCCTTATAACATACAACTTCTGGTATTTTGATCAAAGAAAAGATTCTTGCCTACATTGTCCTCTCCTTAGACTTGATAGAGATAAGGACCAGTATAGTTTAAAATGTTTCAGAAAGCCATTTTTATTCTAGGTTTGCATATTTGTAAATATTAGCCCCCAAAGACTGTTTTGAATCTGCTGTGAATAACTAATTGCGCTAGGCTCTCCTAAAAGCTATTGTAAATTGTGATTATATTTCATATTGTTAGTTACTATGAAATACCCAGAATGTTTTAAGTATATGCTTGCAAAGCACAGCCTTTTTTTTACTTGAGAAAAAAAAGGGGAGGACTTAGTCTTTTATTTACTCTATTGATAGCAGGTCCAAGTTAATTGAACATTAAGGAAGAAATTTAAATTTAACATTCTACTTCTTGGGTTTCATGGAACTGTTCTGGAGGCACTAGCTTCTGGTCTTCAAGATACCCTGAGTTACTTGATTTTTAAGTGTCAGGCATCACCTTTTCCTTTTTATCCTTGAATCATGAGACAGACTAGATTTTGACTTTTTTTCTTCAATTCTCCAGCTCTTCTGAGAACAGACGTCAATGAAATGGTCTTAAACTGAAGCATAATTGTCTTAGATTTAGATGAAGGGAAGACTCTCCTGACTTTAAGGGTTAACACTGGAATGAATTTCCGAGGGACACTGTGTATCCCACCTAGCTTAAGCATCATGTTGATGTAGTTTAAAATCTCATTTCAGAGCCCTTCTGCTACTGTCAGATTCGTATTCTGTGTTTAACCACAATTTTCTTCCTCTGCCTAGAAGGCTACTTCTTCCACAGCGCTCTACCTCCATTTGTCTTATTTAAATGAGTCTGTTTTGGGGATAGTCTCCCAGGTTAATTACACTCTAGTGTTCCCCTTTCCAGCTCTGGTTTTTGCTTCTGTTGCTTGAAAAATGTTCTAATGTGGTTTAGTATGAAGCTATGCTCTTTTATTCTCAGGTATCCATACCTAGAGCACTGCCACTGCCTTCTTTGAACCATTCTCCTAACTCTACTGTTCTAAATATGGATATTTTGTGATTCTAACCTGTGAGCCTCCACACTAACCCTTACTGTATTCCCCATGGATCCTTAAGGATCCACCATGTATAAGCAATCCTGTCCTAATTTTCTTCCCTGTATACACAGAATTACAGCAGCCACCCATGTTCACGAAGCCAGCAGCAGATCCCATGCCATCTTCACGATCCACTATACGCAGGTTGGTTGCCTCTTATGTTTTATTAAATTTTTTCTTTCCTCTTTTGACTGATTTCTTGTCTTCCTATTTTTTCCCTTTATTCCTACCTTTCCATTTACAGGTCCTCTGATATGACCTAATATTATAAGGAGGTCCTATACATTATCTACTAAGTTGTAAAACCAGAAATGGTAGAAGCATTTCATAAAGACTATCAAAATATCTTCAAATTATATTTTACTTTTAAGATTTCAAAGCACTTTCATATCCACATGATCATTATGGGCATTTAAATAAAGAAGCAAGATTAAAATGAAAATAAGCATTAAAATGAAATAGTAGAAGATTCACTTCCATTATGATGAAGTGTGGAGGTTGACAGATCCTATTCCCAAAAGGCATCTATAAACCTGGACAGAAGTGTCAAAACAACCATTTCTCTGCTCTGAAAGTAGATTAAAGGCATACAATAAACTCAAAAGCATTTATTCAAGAAAACTACTGAATTGCAGGTAAGAACAGTGCAAATATAGGGTTTATAGCCTTGGGCTGCTCCCTTCCCCACCCACACCCTGATCTCTGTCAGTGAGGTTGGTCATTCAGAGAAGGGAAGGCTGTGAAAACCAGCAGCTCTGTTACTACCACTTAGAAAGGGTTTCACTTCATTTGGAGCACTGTCAGTGAAAGCGGTGATCTTGGTGGCAAGCTAACAAGTTGCTCAGTGTGTATTAGCCTGAGATTGTGGGTCTCTTTCAGGCAAAAATGAACTGGCAGATTATCTAGGGATTTAACAGGAATTTCTGGGAGATGATATAGTCATAGGGAGCTTGATAAGATCTTCACATTTACTGGGTTGAACAGAAGCTGTGCATATATACAGCAGAGACTAAGTGGGTCCAAACTACCCACATGGCCCTAGCTGACAGAATCTGCATATATGTGCAGAGGAGACACAAGAGGGCCCCCTAGCTAGTGAATGCTGGGGTAAACTTAAAAAATGGCCTGCATTAATGCATTTAATTAATGCATTTCCCAGCTTACACATAGATCCATCAACAGAGAACAGAAGTCTTTTAACTGCTCTAAAGGTGTTTGGCTCAAGGGGTTTGATTACAGCTTTTGAGCAATCTTTGGCTGAACACTAAACTGCAGACAGAGTTGCTTCCAACAAGCTAAGCTTAAAATTTAAAAACAACTAAAAAAAAAAAAAAGAAAAAAGCTAAACAGAGAACTCTTTGGCTGCGTATTTCCAGGGAAACAGACTTTTAAAGATTTACTCCAGGCAAGTTTCCAAACATGAAATACAACAACCACTACCACTCTCAGGAGGAAAATATCAGAATGCAGAGTTGTTATGTTATCTAAAATATCTAGTATTCAACCAAAAATAACAAAAGCAAACAAAGTTCTTAGGGAAAAAAAAGTCCCTAGAAACTGATTCTAAGTGCTCTAAAATGTTCAATGTAGCATATAGACTTCAAAGCAACTAATGTAAATATGTTCAAAGAACTGAGGGAAAGAATTTAAGGAAATTTAATTTAAGGAATTTAAATGAAGAATTTAAGGAAAACATGGTGATGATGACTAGGGAATTTCAATAAAATGATAGAAATCATTTTATAAAAATGGGTATTCTGGAATTGAAAGGTACAGTAACTGAAATGAAAAATTCATTAATGGGATGCAAGGAGATTTGAGATTGCAGAAGAATTTATGAACTAGAAGATAGACTAATAGAAACCATCTAGTTTGAAGACAAGAGAGCGAAAGAGCAAAGAAAAATGAACAGAACTGCATAGAACCTGTGCAACATCAAATGTGTCAGTGCAAGTGTACTGGGGTCCCAGAAGAGAGAAGAGAAAATAGGCACAAGAAAAATTTGAGAAATAGTGGCTCTATGTCCCCAAATTTATTGAAAATCTTTAATGTACAGATCTAAGAAGTTTAAGAACTCCAAGTAAAATAAACATAAACAGATCCACATCTAGACATATCATAGTCAAAAGACAAATGGAAAATCTTGAAAACAGAGAAAAGTGACTCATGTTGTACAGAAGAACAGTTATATGATTAATGGCTCACTTCTCATCAGAAAAATTGGACCCAGAAGACAGAGGGCTGAAAGGAATAAAAGTGCTCAACCAATAATTCTATATGCAGGAAAACTAACCTTCCAAAATTAAGATGAACTAAGAACATTCCTAGATTGAAATAAAGAAAGAAAAGAAAAGAAAAAGAAAAAATCAGAATTCATTGCTAGCAAACCTACCTCACAATAAAAGTAAATGAAAACTTTCAGGCTGAAAAAAAAGTGATTATCAGACAGTAACTTAAGTCTACAGTAAGAAATAAAAATACTGAAAATGGTAAATATGTGGGTAGATATAAAAAAAACTACACAAATATATTATTTCTCACGTCTTCTAATGTCATTAAAAGAAGTTGTGTTAAAACAATTATAATGCTGTATTATTGTACATCATGTATATACATTGTCATATGTGACAGTAGCACAAGGGAATGAGAAGAAAGAGGAAATATATTGGGACAAAATTTCTATATTTTATAGGAATTAAGTTACTATTATTTTGAAGTTGATCATAATAAGTCTATTATGCATATTGTGATCTGTAAAGCAACCACTATGAAAATAAGTCAAATATATAATTTAAAAATCAGCAGGAATTAAAGTGGTACACTAAAATACTCATTTGATACAGAGAAGGCAGTGAAGAAAGTACAGAGCAAAAAAGACATGAGACATAAAAAATAAATAGAAAAAAATTCAGACGTAATTCTGAACACATCAATAAGTACATCAAGTGTGAATGGGCCGAGGTACAATTTGTCTGACTGGATAAAGGAAGATCCAACTGTATACTGTCTATAAGAAACACTCCCTAGATTCAAAAATGAAAGTAGGTTAAAAGGATGCAAAAAGATATGCCTTGCAAATAATAAGAGAGCTAGAGTACTGTATTAATGTCAGACACTAAATAGATTTTAAGACAAATATGTGCTAGAGACAGGGACATTGCATAATGTTAAAAGTCTATACATCAAGAAGATACAACAGTTATAAACATATGTGCTCCCAAAAATAGAGCCCCAAAATATAAGGAAAATAGCATCAGAATTGAAAGGAGAAATAGACAATAACAATAGTTGGAAATTTTAGTGCCCCACTCTCAATAATTGGTAGAAGAACTAGGCAGAAATTAGCAGTGATACAGAAGATTTAGGCAAAATTATTAATCAGTGTGACCTGATATTTTTTAAAAATTCCATTTACCATCTAAAGAATACATTTTTTTAAGTGCATGTAAAACATTCTCCAGGATAAAACACATACTGCATAAAGCTAAAGTACAGTTATAGGGTAAATAATTTCCTGAGATGTTAGGTACAACGTGATGACTATAGTTAATAGCACTGTATTGTATATTTGAAAGTTGCTAAAAGAGTAGATTCTAAAAGTTCTTATCATGAGGTAAAAAATTGCTACTATGTGAGATGATGGACGTTAACTAAGTTTATTGTGGTGATCATTTCATATATACACATGTCAAATCATTATGTTGTACACCTGAAACAATGTTAAATGTCAATGATATCTCTTTATATTATAAAACTGAAAAAAATAAATTATGGTACATTAAAAATTTTAAAAACATTAACTACCTTTAAAAAATACATCAAGCAACCACAATTTGTAGGACTTTGGTTGTATTCTGATTCAAAGACACTTAAAAAATTAGTGGGAAATTTGAACATTGATTGCATATTTGATGTTTTAAGGAATTGTTAATGTTCTAGGTATACTGATGGTATTATGTTTTTAAAGGTCTTAATCTTTTAGAGATGGATATTGTAGTATTTGCAGATGAAATTGTTTTGACTGAATTGGCTTTAAAATAATGCGGATGAGGGGAATAAATAGGGGTGTAAGCAAAACAAAACTGGCCATGAGTTGATCATTATTGAAGCTAGGTGATGGGTACCTGGGGATTCATTATACTATCCTGTCTTTTCCCCTAGTAAGGTTTCAAGGTTAAAAAAAAAAGAGGAAAAAGCTAACATAATGAAGATAGTGTGGCATTAACATTAAGACAGACAAATAGATCCATGAAATAGAATGGAATCCAAATTAGACCCACATATATATAGGCAACTGATTTTTGACAAAGTCACAAAGGCAGTTCAGTGGAGAATGTATAGCCTTTTCAACAAATGGTGGTAGGACAATAGGATATCCATGTGTATGTAACAAAACAAAACAGCTTTGATCTATACCTTGTATTTTATCCAAAAATTAACTCAAACTGTATCACAGTCATAAATGTAAAACCTTAAACTATTAAACTTGTAGAAGGTAACTTGGGAGAACCTTTGTGTGTGACCCTGGATTAGGCAGAGGTTTTTTAAGATACGGCACTAGAAACACAAACGAAACAAAAGAACAAATTGAAATTTGGAATTGGTCCAAATTCAAAACTTCTGCTCTTTGAAATATACTCTTAAGAGAATAAAAAGAAAAGCCACAGTCAAGTGGAAGGTGCAAGTTTAGAGAATGAGTAGACTGTAGAGGGGATCTGTTAGATTTAAGAAAATAGTTGGGGACACGGTAGGAATAAACTGTATTTGAATGCTATTACCAAGTTGTATGCAGCTGTCTCATGAACTCTGAGTCTATAGCACACTTTGCCAATTGAGACTGATCGGGAGGCAGCTTTTTTCTTATTGTTATCACTTTTAAGTACATGCATAAATTTAACACTGAGCTAGCAAATTGCAGCAAGGACTAGAGTCTTGAGAATATGACGTTCCTCATATTAATAACAGTGTTATTAAATAAAGGG
Organism: Phataginus tricuspis; assembly: GCA_029783875.1. NCBI lineage: Eukaryota > Metazoa > Chordata > Mammalia > Pholidota > Manidae > Phataginus > Phataginus tricuspis. The sequence goes on along the minus strand of JAQQAC010003584.1, from coordinate 14,612,978 downwards.
TAGTATAGATGCTTGGGGAGCTAAACTTAGAAAATAGAGAAAAATGATGTGTAATTAGTGGTATCCAGTCATTCCATGTAAATGGTATTTCAAGATGCTGGAAGATGCTTAAAACATCTTATAGAAATAATTTTGTTTCAATGGAAAACCATGCTTGTCTAGAGGACACCCTCCAGCCGATCTGATTCTTGTCTTGGAGCTATTTTACAGTCCTGTAAGTTGTGGGTAAATGATAGACGCGCAAATTCTATCCTGAGGAGGTTTGATTGACCTTCCCAATTCTGTGGAAAAAAACCAGTTTGCTTCCATTTGCTTGAGAACCAAATCCATTCAAATCCCTCATTTTATAATTAAGGAAATTGTAGTTATAGTTTTACAGTTAAGGAAATTTTATACTTAAGGAAATCCTTCAACACCCCTTCCTCCATGTAAATGCATGCTTTGACTTTTCTTTCAAACCGGGTTTAACATCCGCCTGGTTTCCTCATTAATTAGTGAGTAGCATAAAATCTTTAACACATGTCATTTTTCTTTCTTTCTTTCTCTATTTTATTTTGGTATCATTAATATACAGTTACACGAGCAACATTGTGGTTGCTGGATTCCCCCCGTTATCGGGTCCCCACCACGTGCCCCATTGCAGTAGCTGTCCGTCGGCATGATGGGATGCTCTAGAGTCGCTGATTGTCTTCCCCGTGCCCCACCCCCCTACATTATGTGTAACACATGTCATTTTTAAATATGTGTGAGCATCTTGAAAAAAAAGGCCACAGATAGGGAGAATTTATTTGTAAAACATACATCTGATGAAGGACTTGTATCCAGAATATATACAGAACTCTCTAAACTCAGCAATAACAATTCAAAACAATAGGCAAAAATTTTGAACTGAGACTTCACTAAAGAAAATATACAAATGGCAATTAAAACTTGAAAAGATGCAAACATCATTAATCATTAGGGGAATGCAAGTTAAAACCAAATGAGATAACCACTACCCACCTTTTAAAATAGCACAAATTAAAAAGAGTGATTATTCTAAGTATGATAGATGTTTAGGAGCTGGAGTTCTCACATACTACACTAGTAGGAATGTAAAATGGAACAACTTTGGAAAATAATTGAACAGTTTCTTTTAAAAAAGTATATACTTACCATATGATCCAGCCATTTCTCTTCTAGACATATTCCCAAGAAAAAAGAAATCGTATCTCCATTGAAAGACTTGTACACAAATATTCATAGCAGCTTTAGTGTAAGTAAAAAATAAAAAGTAACCCAGAGCTGGAAGTAACCCAAATGCTCATCAAGAGGTGAACAGATAAATAAGCCAGGGTATATTCATACAATGGAATACCACTCAGCAATAAAAGTTTATGAACTATTGATACACACCTCAACATGGATGAACCTCAAAATAATTATTCACAGTAAAAGAAGCCAGACGTTGTATGATTGCATTTGTATGAAATATCCTGAGAAGCATATTTATTGAGATAGAAAGTTGATGAGTGGTTGCCTGGGGCTGATGATGGGATTGGAGATTTGCAGACAGACTTGAGGGGCTGTGGGGATTTATTGGAAATGTTTTAAATGTGGTGATGGATGCACAACATTAAAACAAAAAGCCCATGCTGAATTAAAAAAAAAGTAATTTTGCTTTTGAGAGCTGGATGCCGCTGAATAGAATATAAAGAGATAGAGTGCTTGACCTAGCAAGTTAAAATGCTGTGACTCAGGTTAACAAAAGAGACATGCCTCCATCTGGGGTCCCCACCTGCTGTGGATTTCTACTGATGAGAGTGGGAGTCCCCTGGAGGGAAGTTGAGCATTTGCTTGGTAAACTGTGCTAAGATTCCTGGGCCCCTGAAAATTGTGCTCAGTGCACTTCATGGAGATTTGCCCACTTATTCTGTGGAAGTCTCACTTCTGTTTTTAATTTAGTAAGGACTCAGGGCTTCCTGACTATACTACATATTGAGAGCTCATCTGGTTCAAAGCACATTCAAATACAGTCTTCTTGAGTAGAATCCAAAGTATCACCTTGGATAGGAGGGTGTCTAAGGGAAAAACGACATTATTCCAGATGACAAGCTTTAAATGTGTTTTCTCCTTTAGGCAATCCTGGAGAACAACCTCCCCTCTGAAATTGCTAGCAAGATCAACCTTGTGGACCTAGCGGGCAGGTAATTAGGATTTCAAGGCCAAGAATTATTTCCTTGATGATTACCTTGTTCTTTCCAGTTTTACAGGGAATAAACTGTTCTAACACTTTTCACATTTCAATCATCCTGAGAAAATTTCAAAAGAAGCATTCTTTGATGGCTAGGTTGAGACATTATAGTTCTCCAGAGGCTAAAAGTTCTTCTATGTGAGGGGTTCCCTCTTTAGCTGCCCATTAAAATCACCTGGGACCTTTTTAAACTCCCAACGCCTGGGCTGCACCCCTGATCAAATAAGATTATTAGTGGGGTCAGGGGGAGTGCTGGAATCAGTAGTTTTTAAAGCTGCCAGGTGGTTCCAGGATCGAGAAACAACTGATCTAAGTGGAGCAAACTGAACACAGTTTTTCCTTTGCTTAATATTGATTTTATGCAGTTTTATACATTGCTTAAAAAAAAAGAAAGCCTTTAAAAATATTGTGGCATTGGGGAGAAGATACTACCTTAAAGTATTAGAAGGGAACAATGAAATGTAGTCACATATATACCTAGAAGAAAGGAAGTCTTGGGGATAATGTCATGAGGTGTAAGATGACAAATTTTCTTATTTCAAAAGTGCTAAATAATTAATATGGCACAGCATTCACTTAAAAACTAAATGCTGTCTGGAAGAAACTTTACCAGCCAGCCAGAAGTGTGAATTTTTTAAATTTCCCAATGACTTAAAAAAGGAATTTGAGACAGTTGATAGTTAATGACACAGATACTATGAACTATTAGCAGGTGAAATTAAAACAACGATGGGGGAAGTGAATATAGAAAAAAAAAACTATGCTACTATTAACTGTAAATGAACATTACATTTAGGTGAAAGTGCTCTGGCAGCCAAAATAAAAACAAATATAAGGAGCAGTGGACACATAGACACTGAGAAGTGACTAGTGGTTATCGTGGGTTGGTGGGAAGGGTGAGGGGATAAAGGGGCATAAAAACTCTCAGTCATAATGTAAGTCAGTCACCGGGATAGTAGTATAGCATGGAGAGTACGGTCAGAGATTCTGTAACATCTTCCTATGTTGACAGATAGTAACTGCACTAGAGGGTGAGGATTTAATAACCACGGTGTTGTACATTTGAAACCAATGTAAGATTGTATATCAATGATACTTCAATAAAAAATAAAAAAACAAATGTAAGGAATTATTTGATTCTTACTGCCTGAAAGCAGAAGAATGCCAGTTCATTAAAAGATGGTAACATTTTTTTGGAAACAGAATTCTAAAGGGAATTTATGTGGGCCTTTGACATGGTATACAACGTAATGGATAGTGTTCTTCAACAGCATTATAAGGATAATATCTTCTTGTTTGCTTTTGTTTCTGTTTTCATTGACTGTGTGTTAGTGAAAGAGCAGATCCCAGTTACTGCAAGGACCGGATTGCTGAAGGAGCCAATATCAACAAGTCTCTTGTGACTCTGGGAATTGTCATCTCCACCTTAGGTATTTTGCTGATAGACTGGGTCTTTAGAGGGGGAGGGAGACTTTGGAAAATAACTCCTATATTTTCACTTTGTTCAAATGGGTAAACACACATTTCTTTTTGATAAAGTTACCTTCTGGTTTGGGGCATGAAAGATTAATATTGGTCTGTAGTTGAGAACACAATGTGACCATCATCCCATCACTGCATTTCAAAAAGAAATGAAACTAAAAAATCATGTGGCTCAAATACTCCACGTCATGAGTCCGAAGTCTGATGCAGTACTCAAACTCAGAGCATCCTATCATGTACAGAAAGGGATTGGGAAGTATGATGCTTAAATCTATGTTCTCCAACCATTGTTTTGCTTTAATGCATTTGTTTCAGAATGCCTTTTTTCTCCTTTTCTATAATCTGTGTTTAGCTCAGAACTCTCAAGTATTCAGCAGCTGCCACAGCCTCAGCAGTACAGCCAGTGATGGTGGTGACGGTGGGATCCCTCGCTCTCCTGGGACCAGCAGTGGAGGGCGACCCTTCCAGAGGCAGTCGTACGTCCCGTACCGGGACTCCGTGTTGACCTGGCTGCTGAAGGACAGCCTTGGAGGCAACTCCAAAACCATCATGGTTGCCAGTGAGTGGGATGTAGGAGTGGGGTCTCTGTTGGGACTGCTACTCTGCCTTGGACTAAGGGCCATGGGTCTCTTAACCTGGCGTGGACGGCAGCAGCAAGGCAAGTGGTTTTGAGCTGGGTTGGAAGGGCTTGGCACGTTTTTTCACTTTCTCCCTCTACCCTAGCCGTGTCTCCTGCACACACTAGCTACAGTGAGACCATGAGCACACTGAGATATGCATCCAGTGCCAAAAATATCATCAACAAGCCTCGGGTAAATGAGGTGAGACCTTCTTCTGAAGTCCTACTCTGGTATAGTTTATACAGAATTCTTTGATTCCCTCATTGATTTCCTTCTCTTTGTACGCATCCCAACTTGCCTGACTTGTTCTCAAAATGATAAGGAGTGAAATTCTTTCTTCCAGTGTCATACCCTTCTCTCATATCTCTGACTTCACTCAGTTGCCTTTTAAAAGTAATTTATTTTAGATATTTTTCTAAGGCCATTCCTCTTAAGGTTCTTGGTACACCATTGCCCTGCAGAGAAAGATCACTTAAATGTTTCTGTGTTTATTGCTTTATGTTGATGTGTGCTTTTTTATTTTTATTTTCCCATGACAATTGCAGTAACTTCTCTGTTTTGGGTTAAAAGGGGCATAAGGAATTCATTAGTTTTGAGAGCTGAATAATAATAGAATATTCCAAACATTCCTTACCTGCTTTGCAATTTCAGTGAAAAGTTTCAGGGCAGGGATCACAAACTGGTGGCTAGCTCTATATAGCTCATCTGTGGACTGTTTTAAAAGGCAGTGTAATTAGACAGGTACTAAGTTTAGTCATAATACAGGCAGTTAGCACTTATTACCTATGCTTGTCTGATATTTGTATTACTTGCCTAACCTCTCTCTGTAGGGCAGTAATTCTCAAACCTTAGTGTATATCAGAATCACCTAGAGGGTTTATTAAATCACAGCTGGGTCCCAGCCCTGAAGAGTTTCTGATTTAGTAGGTGTGGAGCGAGGGCAGAATTTGCATTTCTAACGCGTTCTTAGGTGAAGTCGCTGCTCTGGTCCTGGGCCCACACTTTGGGAAGGGTGCCCCAGAAGTTATTGCGAAGGAGTAATCAGTTCTTCCAAACTAATTGCATGTAACATGTTACAGTGGTTTGGGGCCTGGTAGCAATCAGTGGTGACTGAGTTCTTCTGTTTCAGGATGCAAATGTGAAGTTGATCAGAGAACTCAGGGCAGAGATTGGAAGACTGAAAGCCATGCTGCTGAGCTTTGAACTGGTATTTGGGCAACAGAATGTTTGTGTGCATGAGAGCCCTTTTCTTCATAGACTCTGAGTCCTGCTGTGTTTTGTGTTCTCAGTTAGGTGACACTTGTGGAACAGAGGAAGGAGCCAAGACAGAACGGGAGTTACTCTGATTCCCTGAGTAGTTCGGTTGGGGTGGCCGTGTTCTCACTGTATCACTTCTGTTGTCCGAAGGACACCTGCCTGAATGGCCCTTGTTCCTTGTGTGGGCAGAGATGAGGAACAGGTCCCCCCAGAGAAATTTCTTTGCGTTCTCCTTCTTTGTACCAATCTAAGCCCAAATATTTAAGCTTCTGATTTGTTTCTGATTTTAATGATACAGTCTTTCCTCTGTCCTTTTTCTTCCTTCATACGAGGAAGGATGGGACCCAAGAAACACACCTCTCTCTCTATGCAGAGAAGCTTCAGTCCATTGAATGAAGAAAAGGATGAAAACCTGAAGGAGCTGGTTCTCCAAAACGAATTAAAGGTGGGTGTGTTGGGTGGACTCGGCTGTGCTTTCTGTCACCCTGGGAGCAGACCTGCTCTCCCTCCATTATTCCTGGGCCAGGCTCTCTTATGACAAGTCAAAATCTCTAGAGCCTGAGAGATCTCTGAAATAAAAGGGTTTATTGAGCCTTAACAGATGCCAGCCAGAAGGACTAAGTCCTAGGAGAGGAAGTTTCTGCTTCACCAGTATCAAGGCCAGTTCACAGAAGCAGCTTCTCAAGGAACAGGGGACATTTATAAGGGGTCTCAAGGAAAGAAAGTTCTTTAAATCCACCTTGGCTACAGATAACGAAGGTGGGCTAATGTGAAGCAGGCCAAACCTGGGGACAGGTAGTCCAGAGAGAGAAGGCTTACAGATTGGTTGTTGAAGATGGTCAACCAGACACTGGTCACATGCAAGGGGGATGCAGTGATTCTGGGGACCTTCTAGATGACTGTTGAAATGACTTCATCTGGGAGTTATTTTTATTAGTCTCTGTTTCTGATATGTAGTAAGCCCTCAGTATTTTATTTTTGTTGTTATTTTAGTATTGTCTTGCCAATGGATTTCAGCCCCGGGCAAGTTCACTATGGATTCAGTGTGACCAAAGAAACTGACAGCAAAACGTTCTTTGGGGTGAAAGGGTTTATTACCCGGCTTGTTCTCCCGGCAGTAGGTCAAGCACTAGCGTCTCTGCCTCTGCCCAGAGCACTGCCAAGCTCTCTAAATAGTGCAATAATAGCTTATCATGTAAAGGGGTGGAAGCGGTAGCCTATCAACAGGCCAGTTACATCATCAGGTGGTTTAAGTTCAGTGAGGATCTGGCCACAGGAACCGCAACTTCCCCACACTCCATCCCTCCAGGATTCTCGCCTTACAATCTACACGCTTTCCATCTTCTGCAATGGTCCCTGTGTGAGAAAGACGGAGCCCTGTAACCAGATTCCACAACAGCAACAGAGTAACAACTTAGAGATAACAAAAATTAAGATACAACAAGATTTTTATACAGGTAACAAAAATTATAATAATTCTCAAGCCAGAGGAAGTTCCCAATCCACAAAGATTTTAGGGGTGATTAAGACACATGTTTTAATGACACCAACATAGGCAAATCTTGTCCATCAGGTAGGAAGCATGCAAGAGAGTGGTCCTGTGATAGGACTGTAGCAGGAAGGGGGTCCCTTCCAGGTCTAGTATACCATACTTTTACTCTTTTCTCTGTGGGGGTTACCGAAGGGTCTATATATAGTGCTTCTGGAGGCACCTGCACTGACCATAATGATAAAACAAAACTCCCCGGTAAGATGCTCCTACCTTCTGGCCATTCAGGATATACTACTGTGACCTTTGGCGGCCACTCTGCTGTTATTCCAGGAATACACAGGAGGCCAGCTTCCAGGCCTTGTCCCCAAGGTGCCAGGAGAGCCAGCCATTGTTGGTCCATGTGTCGAAAGGTCCAAGGCCATATCCACTCAATGGAGTCTCCAGGGTTCAGTGCAGTTGGTGCTGGCAGCAAGATGTTATTCTGGTGGCCGAACCTCGGCTTCAGTGATTCTTCCTTGGTTTGCACTTGCAGTTGTATAGGGGAGGCAGCCACATATGTTAACATGTGTATGGGGCTCAGGGCTCCCTTTCAGGGCCTCTCATTCAAACGCCATAGCACGGTCCATCAGCAGACTGACCATCCCCGCAGACTATTGGTACCTGACTTTAGTCCAGATTTTAACAAGCCATTGTGCCTCTCTATCATGCCTGCTGTGGTAGGATTGTATGGCACATGAAACTTCCATTTGATTCCCAGCTGTCGCACCCATTCTTGAAGTGTATGTCCAGTAAAATGGGTCCCCTGATCACTCTCAATTACCTGTGGTTGGCCATAGGCAGCAAAGAGACGCTCCAGGCCTCTTTTGGTCATCTGCTGGTCTCCACAATGGGTAGGAAAAGCAACCAGAAGTCCAGTAGCTGTGTCCACACAAGTCATAGCATACCGATATCCTTCTGACACAAGTAGAGGCCCAATATAGTCTATCTGCCACCTGATGAGGGGTATAGGCCCCTTAGCTATTGTCCCATGTTGCTGTGGAACTTGGTATAAGTCCCTTTTGGAGCACACGACACACTCCTGCCAGGCTCTACTAACTTCTTCAAAGGCAAGCCCCACTGACGGGCTACAGCCCACATTGTCTTTTGCCCCACATGCAACAAACACTGATGTAACCATTGGGCTACATCAGAGGCAAGCTTTCCTTCTAACCAACGTATCTGGGCCAATTTATCTGCTTCATCATCTCCTGGGGATCCCAGTGGCAAATGACCTGTCACATGGTATACTGTGATTATTTTAGTCTGACCACAGGCCCATAAGTCTTGCCACAGTTCTTGCCCCCAAACGGGTCAGTGACAAACCAGCCAGTTGGCATGGTACCAGGTTGGTAGCCACAGGGTCAAGCCCTGATAGACAGCCCAGCTGTCAGTGCAGACAACTACAGAGGAGGGCTCCTGGCTGATCACAAGCCACACAGCCTGCAACTCTGTCCATTGGCTGCTCTTCCCCTCATGATCTTCCATCCACATTGTCTCAGTCTTAGGATGGAAAGCTATGGCCCTCCATTTTGGGGGCTGCCCTCGACTGGAGCCATCTGTGTACCATGCATCTTCGGGTATAAGGGCTCTGCCCTCCCGATAGGGACTCTCTGCTACTAATGGTTCAAAAGCAGGTTCTTCCTGCTTTTCACTAGTATATGTCACCAGCCCCAATAAGCGTTAGAGTTCTTCAGTCAAGGGGCTACTAGAGAGGGCTCTACACTGCTGTAGGTAAGCACCCCACTTGGCTAGTGTGGGCATTTGTGCCACACCACTCCCTGGCTTTTGGAACCAGTCTCATACCCACCCCAAGATGGGATAGGAGCCTTTATCAGGGCCATTCCAGTGATGGGCTCTGTAGCCAGCAAGGCGTGATACACGGCATCCAGTTGTTTTTCTATCAAAGTGTATCATACCTCTGCCCCTTTCCAGAGTTGTGACCAGAATCCAACAGGTTAGCAAATTTGTTCAAGCCGCTGCCAGAGACCCCAGCCATAACCGTCTTCAGTCACATGAACGTCCAGCTCACATGGCCTTGATGGGTCTATCACACTCAAGGCCTGCACGGCCTTGACTGCCCATTTTGCTGTAGTAAAGGCAGATGCACATGTCTCATCCCACTCCCACCTGATGCCCTTTCGTACCAGCTGGTACAAGGGCTTCAGAATTTGTGCCAAGTGTGGAATAAACACTCTCCAGTAGCCCAGAAAACCCAGAAACTCCTGTAGCAATGCTACAGTTGTGGGGGTAGGAAAGGCCTGGACTTTATCTATAACTGCTTCTGGTATAACTTTGGTCCTACCTGACCAGATGACCCCCAAGAATTTGACAGACAAACCAGGTCCCCGAGCCTTGGTGCTCTTCACAGCCCATCCTTTCTCCTGTAAATGTTGCAGCAGTCTAGGTGCTGCACCTTCTACATCTGAAAGAGAATTGGACGTGAGCATGACATCATCAATATAATGGTAGAGCTGCACAGTTTGTGGTTTCTCCCATGTAGCGAAGTTCTGGGCTACAAGTCCGTGACAGATGGTGGGGCTGTGGAGGTATCCCTGTGGGAGGATGGTGAAAGTCCATTGCCATCCTTCCCACATGAAGGCAAACTGTTCCTGACTTTCCTGCTCAATGTCAATGGAAAAGAAGGCATTAGCAAGATCTACCTCATAATGGTATGTTCCTAGTTCATGGCTGAGGGTATCCATCAAGTCCACAATAGAGGGGACAGCAGCATGCATAGGGGGTATGATTTTATTCAGTTCTCTGTAATCCACAGTCATATGCCAGGAGCCATCTGGCTTTTTTACTGGCCACACTGGGGAATGGAAAGGACTATGCGTGGGCTTTATAATACCCACCTTTTCCAGCTCCTGGAGAGTTTCTCCAATCTCTTTATGCCCTTCAGACAGTTTGTATTGTTTGATATTAGTCACACGCTGAGGCACAGGCAAAGCTATGGGTGGGTGCCTAGCATGTCCCCTCAGAGCTGCCTTCACCACACGTACTCTCAGTCTGAACTCACCTGCAGTGGTCTGCAACCATAGGCCCTGCAGGATATCAATCCCCAAAATATACTCAGGGATAGGAGATATATACACAGTATACTCTTTTGGGGGTAGACGCCCTATTCCCAAATGGATTTGGGCATTTTCACTCGGATAGCCTTCCCCCCGTATCCATCTATGATACTGGGGGTCCCAGGGAACGACTCAGGGTTACCATGAATCAGTGAACATTCAGTCCCTGTGTTCACCAGAGCCAGGACACATTGTATGTTAACTGGAGACCAATGAATAGCTATTTCAACATGTGGCCTCTGGTCCCCCCCAGTCCCTCAGGGCAGATACCTTGACCTTCCCCTCAGTCAAACCATGTTCCCCAGTCACCTTCCTGTGTGGAATCAAGTGAGGTTGGCTCGCTCTCCAGCAGGAAGTCTTGCAAACACACAGGTCAGGCTTGTGGCTCTGTCTCTGACCTCTGCCTCTTTGGTCTTAATGGCTGGAACTGCTGCTCTGGTTTCAGCTGTTGCCATAGCTCTAGTAAGATCCTATTTGACTTCCCATCTAATTTCCTTCCATCTGCTCCTGCCCGTATTAAATCAACCCACATCTGGGTTCTTGTAACCTTCATGGGGCCCTGTAAATTCTTCTTGTGAGTCACAGGTCTTATTTCTTTCCAGGTTCTTGTTGCTTCAGCCTCTCCTAAGTCTGCTACTGTACATGTCACCTCGCTTATGGGATGCCCTAAGTGAGGAGAAAGAATGGCCACTATAGACCCAAAGAGGGATGTGGGAGCCATTTGAAGTACAATATTCCTCATCCCAGTAGTGAAAATCTCTTCATCTGGGCCATAATTCTCTGGACTATAGATGGCATTTCTTATGCCTAGCTCTTGTAGCACCTGTTGGAGCTTAGCATATGTCTGCCATCTAGCAGGGGAGCATGGCAGATCACCCGGATTGGGCCACACAGCACGAAGTGCAGCCATAAACCAATAAGGAGGGAGTGACTCCCTGGGGTCTGATGTGCATTTTGTAATCACTGCCTCAAGGCAGGCTGCACTGTCAAGGAAGACAGCTTTCCCATCTCTGACCCCGACATAACAATTCCATCCACCCCTAAGTCCCACAGACACAGGAGCCATGCTGATATTGACTCTGAGGACTTCTGCCTAAACCGGGAGCCCAAATCTAGCAGCTCAGCCTGAGTATAGGGGCAGACCATAGAGTGTTCCACGACCTGGGGAGGGGGATGCTCCTCTCTTTGGGGAACTTTCAACCACTGGGCATGCTTTGAATACAGGAGGGGCCAGAGCCTCCAGCACCACCCCTTCATCCTTCCCCAGCTCCTGCATTTCTGGGACTGATGGCACCTTTCTCTCCCCTCCCCCAAGTGCCTCCTCTGCTATAACCTTTACTTTTTCTGCTGTGCCTCGCAGCAATGCTACCTCAGTCTTCAGCAGCTCTCTTACCTTCACCTCAATGCTTCACAGCTGACGTTCTTGTGACACCTCCGCCTGTGCTTCCCTCAAGAGTTTGTCTTTTTCCTTGATGGCCTCTTCCTCCTTCAGAGCACCTGGCAGTGCTGCCATCTCATTCTGTAAGGAATTTTTTACCTCTTCAATGGCACCTCGCTGCCAGCGTTCTCGTGCTGCCTCCTCTCGCATCAATGCCATTTCCTTCTTCAGGGAATCCACAGAAGTTTGTAGCTCGCATTCTTGTGCCGCCATTTCTTGGGTCTCTTCTGTAGACCTTTTTAATACTGTGAGAAGCAGCCGACCCACAGTCCCCACTGCCCCACGGGCACTCTGTTTCTCAAAAGACCTACTTACTATACCAAGGTCCACCCCTATAGCCTCAGGTGTCACTTCCACTTGCCCCAGTCCTTTAGGAGGCAAGCCACCTCAGACCATATACCCACTGAGGGACAATCCACTGTCTCCCCATTCACAGGGGCAGCCCACTGAAGCACCCCTCCCATAAGGGCAGCCTGTCTTTTTCCTTGGTCAACAATGAACCCTGCTGATGTTTGCCAATTGTCTTGCCAATGGGTTTCAGCCCCAGGCAAGTTAGCTATGGATTCAATGTGACCAAAGAAAGTGACAGCAAAACGTTCTTTGGGGTAAAGGGTTTATCACCCGGCTTGTTCTCCGCGGTAGGTCAAGCACTAGCGTCTCTGCCTCCGCCCAGAGCACTGGGCTGAGCTCTCTATATAGTGCAATAATAGCTTTTGCCTAAAGGTGTGGAAGTGGTAGCCAAGCAAAAGGCCAGTTACATCATCAGGTGGTTTAAGTTCAGTGAGGATCCTGGCCATTGGAGCCCCAACTTCCCCACAAGTATTATGTGGCCTTTTAGACCAGTTTCATGTAGTCTTTACTCTATGGGGAGATTACTCTTGGCAGTAATCTTTGTGGGTCTTTGAGTCACTTACAGCTTGTGTTAGAACCCAGAGTACCACCCTTGGGGAAAGAAGTATACTCCCAATATGGATTTTAAAAAATAACATTATGGCATTTTTTCTAATTTTAAAAACAATTAATTGCAGGAAACTTCAAAATAACGTTTACTGAGGGAATTTCTATGACTTTTTTTTTAAGAAGTTAAGAAAAACAGCTCACAGAGGAGGTGTAAGGGCCTCCACGGGGCTTTGAATCAGTGAGGAAGCAATACTATGAGGAATTACAAAGCAAGACCTTTCTTTAGTCAGCTCCCTGTGCTGAGTGTGTAAGACCACCTCCTCTATCTGTAGATAGACCAGCTGACCAAAGACTGGACCCGGAAATGGAACGAGTGGAAGGCCCTTGTGGAGCATTACAGAGTGGACATCAACAGGAGGAGGGCCGGGGTGGTCATTGACTCCAGCCTGCCCCACCTAACGGCCTTGGAGGACGATGTGCTCAGCACAGGTGTTGTGCTTTATCACCTCAAGGTGAGCACCCCCTGACCTCCTTAGCCAGTGGCCCCAGAGGCTGAGGAGGGAAAAGCCAGGGCAGCAGCTGCGTGTCTGTGAATCGTGTTGGATGCTACTGATCTGCCTTTGGGGCTGCCTCCAGGGAGCGGGCTGGCCAGCCGGCGGTTGGCAGTTCTGCTCTTGTCTGAACACAGCAGAAGACTGGAAAGCTGGACAATCAGTTGTTTTTCAGCTGCTGCAACTGTTACTCTTAGATAACTTAGTTTTGTTCCCTGTGCCTTAATTACCTCAATTTGAAGTAAGAATGATGCTGCTTATGTTCCTTTTCTGACTTCCTGAAGCACTTGCAGTCATGGAGGTGAAATCTTAACCTCGAAATACCATCAGCCCTCCCATGCTCTGCAGATACAGGCTGCTCACAGATGCCTTTCAGAGGAAAGAAGAAATCAAGAGATCTGAAATAGTTCTGTTCCAGTATTTCCCCACTCATTCAACCCCTAAATCAACAAAAAGTGTCCCTCTCACTTCTCCATTGCTAAGTTTCCCTAGGAAAGAAGACAGGAGAGAGAAAGTAGCTATGGGAAGCTTAAAGCATGAGGGAGTGTTCGGAGAGCTGGTGAGCAGTGAAGTAGGGCATGGCATGCAGCCACCTAGAAACAACAGAACAAAGCCAAGGCCCTCCACAAGGGACCTAGCTCAGCTGGTTGTCTGTCACCTGGAGGCCAAGTCCTCACTTTTAAGTGAAGCAGTTTGAGAGTTAGTGACTGATAGTAGATAGAGTCTCATCACTTGTCCTCATACCACGTTAGTCTAACTGTAGAACAGTCCCTCTGGATGGCAGAATATATTTTATGGGGCCCAAATCCCTGTGCCCACTGAAAATACAGTCTTCATTCTTATAATCATCCCCAGCTGACATTTGAAAGGAACAGTTTATGGGGGATCTGTAATGCTCTGTTATCTCTGGAGAAATAAGGCCTCTGATGCTGTAGGTACATATGGTAGAGAGATGTTAGCAAAGCCAACAAGGTTTAGAAAGCCTTTGTTCTTAGGCTAAGCCATCAGGGAAGTTGTCAGAGAGTGAAGCCCTAGGACAGGTTCAAGTAGCTTATTTTCTGAGGCACAGAGTATAAACTACCTCAGTGAAGATGTCTGGGCAGAAGTGCCTTTTACCTGAGTAATGGATCTAAATGCCAAAGGTTATCATCCTTCTGTCATCCAGAACCATGGGGAGAGGTTGGAGGCCAGGAAGAGACCAGATGAATTAAAATGGCAAATATTTGAGCAGAACTGATGTGCTATACTGATTGGAGGTGGAGTGGGCAAATGAAGCTGAAAGACAAGAGGCAGCCCTTAGGGTGGCTGTGGGGTGTTAAAGGGCGAGACTGAATTGCACACAGGAGAGCAGTGCCGGCCTCGAATGAATGGAGGAGCCTGGTTTTCACTGCTGAGTCTGGGCACTGAGGGTGATGCTCCCACCTCAGAGCACTTGCAGCAAGCCCAGGGTGAGCTTTCAGCCTAGTTCTGATCCTGGCCTTGCTGCATGTTATGTCTCCATATTTCCCCTTTCTGTTTGTTTAGATCCTGGTTTGGGTAATACGATTACAGTGATTACTTAAGACCCTCTGTGTTTTTATTTGCTTTGCTAACTTGGTCATACACCCAGGGATGGCCCCCAACCATGCCCTGGAAGGTCCTTTCTCTTGGGTCACCTTAGGAAGCTCCTTGGGTAGGAAGGGGCAGAGGGAAGAGTGCGTGGAACTCCGACCGCTGATAATTCTGGACTTCAGCCCCTTAATTGCCTTTGTGCTGCTTACTTTCCCCATGTAAGCAGACAGAGTGTGGTAGCAAACACAGGTGCCATCTCAGTCCCTGTTAAGCAAAATGCCATCATTTTTCTGATAGTTTCTGCCCTGCAGGTCTAGAAGTTGTGATGTGCTATGGCCTTTATCCTTTTGGGAGGAATATGCCTCATCATTGAGGCTGATCCTGAATCTACTGGAAGGGGTGGGGGTGGGGTCTTGACCCCTTTCCCTTGATTTTGTTTGGTGGTGTTT
This sequence comes from Phataginus tricuspis, assembly GCA_029783875.1. Classification (NCBI taxonomy): domain Eukaryota; kingdom Metazoa; phylum Chordata; class Mammalia; order Pholidota; family Manidae; genus Phataginus; species Phataginus tricuspis. The sequence goes on along the minus strand of JAQQAC010003584.1, from coordinate 14,597,892 downwards.
GTGGAGGCCAGCATCCTTTGGCTCGTGTGGCTGAGCAGCAAAGGCTGGGCTCTGGCTGGCTCTGTGTGTGCACACAGAGGGTGGCACACTGAGACCAGAGCTTATTCATTACTTCAGGAGTCTGCCTTCTCACCAGCTATTTTGGGAGAGCTGTGCAGGGACCTCCACCTTGTGGCTGCTAACAGTGAAACCTGATCACTTTGAAAACATCTATTACTGGGGAGGTGGTATGATGGGGCTGGAAAAGCATGGGCTTAGGACTCGGAGAGACCTCAAGTCTAGGCACAGCACTCCCACTTAAGATGTGGGTTCCCCGGGCAACTTATCCCCTGTCAGCTTCAGATCCGTCATCTTAAAAGGGCGATAATAATACCTATATTTTGGGTTGTTAAAGGATTAAATAAGAGATGTCTTAGAGCATTCAGTCCAATGCCTGGGACATAGTGAATGGTCCTTCAATAAATGATAAATACATATCTAAACTCAGCATCTCTGTTGCTATATTGCTGCCTTTCCCAAACAGAGCAATGTGGTCTTAACCAGAATTGTCATAATCCAAGAGCTAAAAGGCCTTGTCTTCTACTAACCCGGTGATTCATTTATATTAACTCTTGTTTCCCCTCCTCTCTTATACTCTTCGAGTCTTTTTGGTCCTAGATGTGCTTTTCTCCTTTTTGTGCTTTACTCTTCTTAGAATCTGGTGTCTGTCAAACTTCATCTGCGGACCAAGAAGGTAAACATCCTGTGCTTCCATACATCTGCATAGAACGCTTGTTTCTTTGAGCCTGACTGAACCAGATGTGGACCACCTTAACCTTAGCCCCTGGGAAAGCTGTACCTGTGTCCATGTCCTCAGACTAGAGAATCTCTGACCAACACCACAGCTGTTCCCTAACTTCAGTCTTCAGAACACTTTGCCAAAGGTGTTTGCCAGCACTTGTTGACTTTGTAAAGAACTTCTCATATGTGCTGCTTTCTCATATGTTTTTTTGCCCTCGCCTTCTCAGGGGCTTCCTGGGCCGTACAGTGAGTGGGTAGAGCAGTCAGGGTAGCCTGGACCAAAGGTGGGAAGGGTGCAGAAAAGGCCGAGGTGGGTGTGGTGTAGGAAGACGACACTAACACTCCAGCAGGTGGACTCTCCTTTGGGGGCAGGGTATATCCCTTTTTGTTCTCATTAAAAGGGCTTTGTTCTTCCCTGTAGGAGGGGACAACAAAAATAGGAAGGATCGACTCTGACCAGGAACAGGACATTGGTGAGTGACAGAACATATGGGTCTGACACTTTGTGGCAGGAATTGCACTGGACAGGCCTCTTCAGAGGAACCAGGTGGTGCTCTGAGGAAGGAATTTCTGACCATCCAGGGGCCAGTTCTCCTTTGGCTGCTAGGTTGTGGGTCTGGGACATGATAAGACGAGGTGGTTTCAGTCAGTGGCTCTTCCTCTCTTTATGTGAAATCTTCCAGATACGGATTCTGATCTCATAGAAAGCATGGAGGTGCATATTTCTCTGGGCTGTCTACCCAGCTAAGTGACTGCCTCTCTTCTGTAGTCCTGCAGGGTCAGTGGATCGAGAGAGACCACTGTACTATCACCAGCGCCTGTGGGGTAGTTGTTCTACGGCCCACTCGGGGAGCCCGCTGCACTGTCAATGGCAGGGAGGTCACTGCCTCCTGCCGTCTGACCCAAGGTAGGACTGTCTACAGCCCTGTCTGGATCAGGACGAGTGATGGAGTAGCTGTAGCTCTGTTCTCTAACCAGGATCCAGAGAGCCCAGTGAAACAGGCTTTTAAGGATGGAACACCCAGCCTCTGCACCCAGAGATCTGAAGATTTCCTAATTCAATCCTCTTCCCATAAACAAAGAAAACCCCAATTCCAGGACCCTAGACTGGAGAATGACTGTCTGAAATTTGTACCTGTGTTTGTTAGCTCTGTGTCCTTGGGAAAGTCTCTGAGCCTCAATTTCCTCATCTGTCAAATAGGGATAATAAGAGGATTGCTGTGCGGATTGAATGAGCTAATTCATACAATGTTCTCAACAGTGTTTTTAGCACTTAGGAAACACTCAGTGTTATTATTACTGTTACTACTACTATTAAACTATTCACATTCTGTCTGTTCTTTGAGTGTAAGCTTAGATTTCCCTCTCTTCCATGAAGCATTCCTGACTATTCCACCGGGAACTCATTCTGCTTTCCCTTGCAGCCCCAGAACCCCTCCTGTTCATGTCATTAGTTCAGTACATATGCTCTGCGATATCCAGTGAATACCTCTTATTCAAATTTGTTAAATGATCAACTTGTTAAGGGGAGGACTTTGTTGCAGAGAAACAGTGCCCTACACGTAGTGTGTACTGACAGCACGAGCTGTGGACTGAATTCCCATCTGTGTCTGTGCTGCAGGAGCAGTCATAACTCTGGGGAAAGCGCAAACATTCCGATTTAACCACCCAGCAGAGGCCGCTGTCCTGCGACAGAGAAGGCAGGTTAGCATCCTGCTTTCTAGGTGGCTGTGGGCCTCCCTGCTTCTCCTCTCCACGGGTCGAGCTTGAGCCTTGTCTGGTTCTAGGTGGCAGGGGCAGGGGTGACAAAATATCTCTGCTTTCTTCCTGTTCCCAGGTCGGAGAGGCTGGCTGGGGCGGGGGCTCTCTGGAATGGCTGGACTTGGACGGAGATGCCACTGCCTCCCGGTTGGGTCTCTGCCCTTTGCTTTGGAAGGAAAGGTGAGAAACAGCTGCTTGTTCTGCTGTGGAACCTATTGGTTTTGCTTCCTTAGTCTGTTGTTACACAGAGCAGGGGAGGGGGAGGTGAGTGTAGCAGCTAAACTGAATAAGACCTGGTCTCAACCAACTTGGGCAAGTAATTTGAAGATGCTGAGCTAGCCACTCACCTTCTAGTTGGCAGGGAAGCAGTCTTGGCCCTCATTCATCTCTTCTTCAGTATTGCAACTTTCTTTATTACTGAAAGAAATATATCATTTGATGTTTCCTATGGCCACTTTCCTCTGGCAATAAGATATAAATGTGATGTATTTGTAGATATCTTTGACACTGCATCTGAACTTTCCTAATACACCCCTTTAAGTTCTGGCCTGCCTTTGTGTGAGCTCAGAGTGTATATCAATTAGCTTGCAGGACTGTGGCTTCCTCTGAGTTTTTGAAGATAGCGTGGAACTGGGAATCCTTTCTTTCTTATAACCAAGGGTCCAGAACTATGAATAAGAGGGGCAGGAGCTCTGGGGACAGTATGAAAATTATCTTGGGGCTCTGCTTTCTCAGACCTACCTGATCTACACGCTATGTGACTAGTGGCAAACGATTTTCTTTTGAATCCCCTTCCCAGATCGAGGTGTCCTGCAGGCTTGTTACTAGGGACAATGGTGTCCTTCTGTTCCCATAAGCTAAAGTAGCCTCTGACTTGGGGACTTCATGGAGAAAATGTCAGCAGGGACTCACGAGACCACTGGTGTTGGGAAGCTGCCCAACCCAGGAGCACAGGGCTCCTGGGAGAGTTATGATTGCCCTTGGTGCCTTGGTTCCTTCAGAAGGATCTGGATGCTTTTTCCTCAGGCTGGAAGCAGTTGATAGCAGCTGAAGATAGCCTTGGGCCTGACCTTGGTAGTGCGGGATGTTGGATGTGGGAGCAGAAGTAGTGATACAGGACCAGTAGGTCCAGTCCTCATGGGGGGGTGGCTAAGGGCTACAGGCCAGGTACCAGAGTCTAAGGGTAATTCTCGGGGCAGATGGCCAAGGCTCTGTGGGTGACAGGTAAGGCGGGCGAGGTGTCACAGGATGGAGCATACCAAGGCCTAGGCAGACTCAGGACTGAGGCTGGAGCCCTTGTTTGGTCAGAGTGGCCCTCCCTTTTTGTAGTGGAGTCATGAAAGGAGGCCTTGTCTTAAGTAAGGTTTCTATTGGGAAGGGGCACTGGCGCTGTTTGTCCCATAGTCCAAAGGTTTGCAGGGAAAGGCTCTGCACCTTAAAGAGCTGTGGCTGTTGAGGAGAGATGCTGGAGTCAGAGAAAGCTGTTTCACATCCTGGCTGTACGAAGTAAAAGCTGTGTGACCTTAGGCAAGTTACCAAGTCTCTGAGCCTGTTTGCCTACCTCCAGTAAGGATACTACCTTCTGACCCCCAGGGATCCGGGTGATTGAAAGGGCAAGTGCTTTGCCCACGTCTTGATCCCCACCCCAGTCCCAAAGCTGCCCAGGAAGGAGCTTCCCTCCCCTGTTCCTGTCCCCCGTCTCACCCCAGCTGACCCATGCAGCCCAGAGGACACCAGTCTCCTGCCTCTTCTTGGGCTGTCTGACCCTGCAGGCACTGACATGACCTTCCAGGAACACCAAGAACGCACCCTTTCATTCAGAGAGGGATTGGGAGCCCAGGCCTCTGCTCCTCAGCAGCAGCTCCAGGAGCCTGTGGGCGGGGCTGGACCTGCTCAGCTAGTACCCAGCATCTGTGTGCCAGCTCCCGCTGGAAGTGGAGTGCAGGGGGGCTCAAGTCTGTGACTGGGCAGAGGGGCCAAGCGGAGAGGCCATGAGAGTGGAGAGAACCACACGTTCTCAGCTGGGCTCCCAGTCTGGTGTGTGGCTGTGTCTCCGTGATAGTGTCATTTGCTCTTGGGTGGGGCCGGCCCCAAAGCCTTCCCTTGTCCTAGGCTTTCTTTCCCTGATTTTTCTCTCTGAAGGAGCCCTTGTGGGGAGCCTACAAAGCTGCAGGTGACTCCAGAGCCAGGGGAAGTTGGCGGTCTGCCTCCTTTTCTCCCGGCAGCAGCGATCTGGACCAGAGGGGAGTTTGTCCTTGAAAGCTGTTTGTTGCCTATATTCTTGGCATTTTCCCATCTGGAATTTTGGGGTCATAATCTTAAATGCTAGAGCCTGGAAGACACTGTTGCTGCCAGTGCTGCCCTAGTGGGTAGGCGCTCCTGCATCCTGCTGCAGAAGCTTAGACCCAGAGGCAGCAGGAGGGCGGGGGGTGCAGTGGAGGCCTGGCAAGCCGGTGGGCCGGCGGCAGCTGGGGTTTTCTGGAGCCGCCCAAGGTCAAGGGTAGCCATCTGACCAAACCAGAGGTCCTTGGCTGACAGTGACTGAAGACTTGCCTTTGGTAACCTACCCAGGCATGTAGAGTAAGGTTGGCATTTTCTTTTTCATCTGCTTTCTGGGAACTTGGCTGATGTGCTTAGCAGAGGAACCGTCTTCAGTCTGATGAAGGGACCCACAAGGCCGTTGCCCTGTGGCAGCTGTGAGTGACTGAATGTGAATATGGTGTTTCTGTAGTCATCACCCCAGAACCCTCTCTTTAACATCCTGTTGCTGCGTGAAGGAAGCTGTATCGTGTCAGCAGAAGCTGACTGGTGATTGCCACTTTCTTAGGAGAATGGTAGAGGGAGCTCTCTTCTATGGAGAAGCAAGTTGTAAACCTGGGGATTGGGAGATGAGCAGAGAAGGAAGCTAAGTACTCTCAAGGAATTCAGAATAATGATCCTCTCCCTGCCCCTTGTACCTGATGGTCTGGGTCTTTGCTGGGTTCATCTGGGACCCCCTGATAGGCTCATGTTTGTAATTCAGCCATGTCTGTGGCCAGACAGAATTTGGAGGCATGATATATAGAAATAGATTGTATAAAATGTTTCCTATTAACTGCCTTTTCTATTTGTGTGACATTAACTGGTTTTCTATTCCAATTGCTGTCCCTTGTCTTTTGCCTCACATGAGACAAAGGGGGCCTTCCCTCTTTTCTGCACATTCCACTGAATGTATTTGGCCTTTTGCCTACAGCAGTCAGTGCCCGTCTTCCCCAGAGCACACACACTCAAGCATAGGCCTTGGACCCATTGCAGATTGAATAACCTTCCAGCCTCCTTCCCAGGGAAGAGGCTGCCATTGTGTCAACTCCCACCCACAAGCCCCATCCATCTGTTCATTCTCCCATCCATCCATCCTTCACTGTCCTCCTAAAGCTGCATTAAGAGATCTTAATTTCTTTTAAGACAGGGGCAGCAAACTTTCTGTAAAGGGCCAGATAGTATTTCAGGCTCTGTGGGCCATACAGTCTCCGTTGGCAACACAGCCGTTCAGTTTTGTCAGTTTGGCACAAAAGCAGTCTAGACAGTATTTGGTTAACACCTTATGCATAAAAACAGGCAGTGGCCCACAGGCTATATAGTTTGTGGATCTCTGCTTTGATATCCTCTGTGACTTTATTCTGCTCTACAAAGTGGTAAATGTCCTATGCAAAGTGAACCAGAGCACGCTGCTCAGACTGTCTGAGATCTGGCGCTAGTGTCATTAAGTGAGTCTCTTCAGGCCTGAAAGTCATGGCATCCTGGGACCAGAATGAGGCCCTGAGGGCTGGCTAAGGGAGGCTGGATTCAGGCTTTTTTGCTAGTCTCTGTCATATCCTGACCTTTACTAGCTATTCCCCCTCCTTCTGCCACCCCAGAGTGCCCATGAGTTGACTTCTTTAGAAACTTGAGTGACTCAAATGGAGAGACCTGCAGAAGTAGCACATGAGATCCTTGCTTAGAAGGCCACGGGTGACTCAGGCACAGGTTGGCCTGTAGGTAGAAGCTGACACAGCCATAGTCACACAGGAACCTGGTGGCAGAGTAAGGCATGACTGCAGTCTAGTATTCTTTTTAAACTTTGCATTATGGAGAATTCCAAATATACTACAAATGATCAACTGAGGGCTACCTTGTTTCATTTCTATCGCCACTCATCTCCACTGGATCTAAACAAATCCCAGACAATATCACTAGTAAACACTTCAGCTTATATCTCTGAAAGGTACAGTAGAGTCTAAAACTCTTGAACCCTATGCCAGGGTTCATTCACTGAGAACAGCCCTTGAGTGGAGCCCAGCTGTCCTCTGGATCTCCGGCCACACACACGGGTCTGGTGTGTGTTTATTTTCTCCCTCCTCTGGACTGGCTGCCTCCTACTCCCAGATCACAAAGGGTTTCTGTTTCAGGGAATGGAGCGATAGTTGTTATCTCTGAACATGTAGGAGAGAGTTTCCATTCCCACCATAGAGTAGAGCAGAAGCTCCAGAAATATTTCCAGCAGATTCTCAGTGGTTACCTTTTTCTTTTTTTAAAGGACAAAGCTGCTTGATTTAGCTAAAATAGTTTTTATTGTTTTTTTAAAGCTGCTTTACTTTCCTGATTAACTTCGTTAACCAAAATGAACTTGTGTTTCTGGTAAACCTGTGATCTAAGAATATGCTAGTTAAGGGCTGTTCTCCCTTCCTGTATTGTGACATCATGAGCTCCCTGTGACACCGTGCCTGTGTGTCCCAAGTTGCCAGAAGTCCAAACCCCTTTCTGCCCTGTTGCATTCTGGGGTTCTCCCCTCGGGGCTTAGACTGCCACTGGTTTGCCCTGAGCTGGGTTTACATTTCCCCTGGGTAACCCCAGCCCCTCTGTGACAGAAGAGTGCTGGAAGAGCAGAGCGACGGGGACCACCAGCCCCTGAGGACTGGAGAGATGCCCCACAGGGCCCGGATTCAGCAACAGTGCTATGTGGGGAATTCGAGGCAGCGAGTCCTAGCGGGACAGATCAGAGCCAAACAGGAACTGGAATTCGACCAGGCTTGCGTCTGCCAGCAGATTAAAGACAGTAGGTGCCCGCCGCTCGCAGTGTCTGCTTCACCTTCTAGTCTCTTCATTTTCATGCTTCCCCAGCCTTCTGTGTTCTCTCCTTTGTTTACTTTGTGATATGGTGGAATCTTTAGTATTAGGTGTTCTCTCCCGTCCTTCAGAGACCGGAGGCTCCTCGGCAGGGCTGGCAGCAGGCACAAGGGAGCCGCCTTCCTGGCTGGCCCTCAGAGTAACGGGCCGCCTGCTCACGCCTCATCCACACCTTTGTCCATGCTTTGCTGCCTGTCCTAGCATGTGCCACTGCTGGGCAGAGGCCGGGGGGCTGGCTCCGTTGCTGTGTGGCGAAGGGCCCAGTAGCCTTCGTCCTGCTGCGTCATCTTGGCCAGCCTTCCCCTCCGTATGGGTCCAGCCACAGCTGGAGGAGCCTGAGTCCAGGCAGCCGCGGGAGGGAGGGAGGTGCTGACCTCTCGGGGTGTGTTTGCTTCCCAGACCAGCAGTGGCTGCTCGGAGGAGAGACCTGGCCGGCTGGCTTGGAACAGCAGCAACAGCAAGATTGCGTAGCAGGGGAAGAACCTGAGGCCTCTGGGCTAGCGGGCGCTTGGCCTCAGACACATCCTGAGACCCAACTCTCCCCACTGGGCCGAGGCCGGAAGCGGTGGTTGCCACTGCAGCTCCAGCGGAGAAACGCTCTTCGGGCAGCAGAGCGGAACATCCGGTGGAAAAAGCTCTCATTCCAGCTAGAGAGAATCATCAGGAAGCAGAGGCTGCTGGAGGCCCGGAAGAGACTAGAGCCGCTCGAGGCATCATGCTGGCCCCAGGGTGACCGTGCCCAGAAGCCCCCATACCAGATCCCCTGCTCTGATGCCATGGTCCCCGGGCCTCAGTGTAGAAGCAAACCGACAAGTTGCAGTTCTTTGAGCCTCCGAAGGCTCTGCGGCCAGTACTTGCCACAGCTACGCAGGTACAGCCAGCGGCTGTCACTGGGAAGCATTGGCTGAAGCTTCCAGCCTCGTTGCCCCGGCAGCGTTCTTGGCTTCCCCGCGCCTGTTTGCTCAGTCTGTGAAACGGAAAGCTGTACCTGCTCCTCTCTTCCCCATCACTTGTCCCGTCTTCTGACTGCACTCCTTCGTCCCCCACCCACTCTGAGTGGCAGCTCTTGCTGCTGCGGCGATATCTTTGGAGTGAGAATCTCAGCCTCAGTTTTCCTGCTCTTTAGGCCCTGACTATCCACATGCATCTCCTCGCACATGACCTGCCACCACCTCCGTCTCATCTTGCCTCAAACTGGACTCTGTTCTCATTCACTTTCTCCCCTTCCCACCCCCCCTGACCTGCTACCTCAAGTGAGGCTCCTGCCCCCACCTCCCAACTGGTGAGTGAACAGAACACATCTTTCTGACTCCCACGTTCAGTTTGCCATCTTCCCTGTTTCTTTTCTCCTTCACTCCTTCACTCGGTCAAGGTGAGGATATGTTATGTCTCAAACTGCTCGGAGCAGAGACCATGTCTGGCTCTTTGTCCTCCAGGCTTGGTGCAGGCCGTGCCCACAGGAGGTGCACAATTAATGTCTGTCGGTGTTATATTTGACCACCTTTCTGGTCTTCAGAGTACTGTGCAGGCTTTTTTTAGTAAAAAAATTTCAAATATACACAAAGTTGAGAGGAATAGTATACCTATTACCCACATCCAGCAATTATTGAGATTTACCATTCTTGCTCTATTTCCCTGTCTTCCTTTTTCTGATGTATATTAAAGTAACTCCTAGACATCATGTCATTTCACTCCTATATCAAGTACACATTTCTAAAAAATAAGGACTTAAAACTACATTGTCATTATAATATTTAACAAAATTAAGGTTAATTCAGTAAAATCTAAAACCTCAGCCATATTCAAATTTCTCTAAGAGCCTCAAAAATACCTATTTATGGTTAGTTCAAATTAAGATCCAACTAGGATTTATATACTACATATGATTATGTCTTTTAAGTTTATTTTAATCATTGTTTTGTTTTTGTTTCTTCATATCATTTATAAAGTGGATCAGTTCTATAGAATGTGCCACTTTATAGATTTGTCTGTTTGACTCCTTATAGTATCATCTAAATTGTTCCTCTGTTCCTCATATTGCCTGTTAACTGTAAGTGTCCCTTCAAGGCATGATTAGATTCAGGTTCAGTTCAGCTTTTTTATAAGATAAAGAAATTGAGGAGCAGAGTGTCCCTGGGGCATCTTTGAGAGCCAAGACTATAGTCCACAGTTTCCTTTTCTACCTATAGAGCTTTGCTTTGAACCCAGAAACTATAGGGGACAGTGACATTGGCTAATTTTTAACCTCTTTCAGAGCGAACTAAGTGGGCCTCTATACTCTGTCAGCAGGAAGTAGGGACCTCTTTTCTGAGATGGCATCCCTTGTCTCCACAGCACCTTCCTGAACCGGGATCCCCGCACCACGTTACTTCCTGTGCCTCACTCTGCGGACCGAGTGTCAGAGGAAACCCCAGCAGAAGAGTATTTGCCACAGGCTGCTGCGTACTCTCCAAGGACAGGGCATTTCAGCAAGAATGTCCTCCGTTCCTCAGGCAAGGGGCAGCTCTACACAGCCAGGGGGGCCTTGGCCGGGAAGGGAGCCTCAGCCCTACGCACCTGCTTCCCTGTGAGCTCTCAGTCTGCTGGCGTCCAGGAAATGGAGAGAGTGGGTAAGCAGCCCCGCCAGACGGTATCCCAGAGCTCAGCATCTCCGGGCCAATCAGCTAAGGAGCTAAAGCCAAGGGAGGAGCCAGAGGCCCTCACTCCTTCCACCCAGACCAGGAGGGCTAAGGGACTAGCGAACTCTGGCCGCCCACTGGCAGGGTGGCAAAAAGAAGGGATCCACAAGGCCACTAAGGGAGCCGGCTGCAGTTCCTCTCATCCCCGTGGACCCAAACAGGTAGCTGGGCGTGGAAAAGCAGCCAAGACTTTCTGGGCAGCTCCCAAACCACCTTCTCCAGGCATGGCATCAAAAAGGCGGCGGAAGGTGCTAGCAGCTAGGGTCAGAGGTATTGCCAAAAAGTCTTCTTGCTTGCCACCGGGCAGCCCTTTGAAGAGGCAGCACAGTGCAGGGGACCCAGGCACCTCGAGCTCACTCACAGGTTCCAGCCCAGTGGTGGATCATGCAGGAGAAAAAGACAGTGACTTGTCTGACGCAGATAGCAGTTACTCAGTGGATTCTCTCCCCTGTGTCTGTGCCAAAGCCCTGACAGAGCCGCTGAGGCCAGAGGACCCTCGGGGGATGGAGCAGGATCTCCCAGAGCCGGAGAACTCGGAAAGTGATGACAGCCAAGTATCAGAGGACTCTCTGGCTGAGAAGCGGTGCCAAAGCCCACAGGACAGCCCCGGGGGCACTTACCTCACCAACGGCCATGGCCCCCGCACGGCTGGAGCTGGAGCTTCTGTGAGAGGCTCCACCCCATCCTCAGGCAGCGGACCATTCACCCGAATACAGAGGGGCTTTTCCCTGGACAGCCTGGTTGACGCTGAGGAAGAACTGGGGGAAGACCAGCAGGAAGAGCTTTTCTTCGGTTCAGCTGATGAGATGCCCACAGAAACTTTCTGGCGCCTGCAGACCTCCAGTTTGCCCACAGTGGACCAGACGGCGGCGTGCAGCCTTGATCCCATCATCCGCAGAATAGGAGCCAGACTGGAAGCCATCCTGCCAATGAGCAGTTCCTTTTACCTTGCTGCCCGGCCCCGGCCCTGCTGTGAGCAGTCTGAGGTGCAGGCAGGGGCCGGCTCCTCTGAACAAGCTGACACTCCCCACGGCACCCGGGTTCCAGGAGGGAGACCTCTGTTGTCCACGGGTCCCTGGTTTTCCTGTGACCCCAAGATTAGTCCCAGCAGTCCCCCAGGAATAGTGGGTTCTTTATGTCCAAGTCCTTGTATCCAGGAGTTTCAGCCCTGTGGTTGGGAGAAGCCTGGCTACTGGCTAAATATGGAAGAACAAAAGCCACCAGAGGCAGAAACAGCCCCGTCCTACAGCTCCAAACTGCCCCACGGCGGTGCTGAGCTGCCCTGCAGTGTGAGAAGCGTGTACACGATGCCTGCTTCCGATACGTCCAGGCTGTCACTCTGGGGGTCTCACAGGCTTCCTCAGCCAGGAGCGGACGGCACCTTTCAGGCCAGAGGTGCCCCCGACCAGGCCCGGCAGGGCAGTGCCACAGCATCCCACAGCTCCAGGGCGTCGAGTGTGGTGGCTGCGTCTGCCGCCTCACTGGCTCACGTGCACAGTGCCTGTGACAGGGACTGGGCTGCCCTTCAGCAGAGGTACCTCCTTGAACTGTCTCCTTTTGGGGAGGCCACAGGGGAGTCCATGCCAGGTTTCCCCTCCCTCGAGGAAGACTCTGGTTCCCTGACCCAAGCTTCTGGCAAAGGAGGAGATTCTCTGTTGCCATTTGGATCTGTGGCATCTAGCAGTGCGAATTTCAACAACTTTCCTATCCATTTATCCAAAATTAGGCATGTGAAAGCAGAGAAAGAACAGGACACTGCAAGTGCTGAGTTAGAAGGTATTTCAGATTTCTTTACAACTAGTGAGAAAGAGGTGAGTTATAGTGGAACTTACTCAGCAGACATAGAATCATCATCTTCGGAAACTACAAATGTACAGGTCTTTGTAGCAGAGGACAAGATAGCAGATTCCATGGTGGAGGCATGTGAAGTCAAACAGAACAACTTGGGAGAGTCCTTTCGGAGCAGAGGGAAATCTGGGCTGATGACTTCCTCTGATGAATGTTTCCTCCTGAAAAACCCCTGTCACAGTCATGTCACCATAGCTGCCAAAGACGGCTTTTGGCCCCAAGGCCGGGCTCCTCTCAGGAAGGGTAGTGCAAGCCAGGTGGGGAAATTAAGTCACAAGAGCCACCATCCCCTGCAGGAAGAGAAGGAAGACTCCCAGGAGAGCTTCCAGGAAGTGGTTGGAAGACACACCAGTGTTTCCTTTGCCTTTTCGTCAGGCTCAGAGCTGCCCCCTGACTCTACTCCCTGGGATCCGTTCCCGTATTCCCTGCAGCCACCTCCCTTGGAAACATTCTATGTAACCAAAAGCCAGGATGTCCTGACAGAAACTGCCTTAGAGATTCCGGCTTGCAGAGAAGCAAGAGTGCCTTCCCCACCCCCCAAGGAAGCCTGGTGCTTGAGTTGTGACCCCCATGTCCTCCAAAATGTTTACTTGAAGAATAATTTGCCAGTGCTGTTAAAAAACCAGAATTCCAATATTGCCTTATCTCAGCAGGTCACAACAGAGAGGCCAGTTGATCTGAACACTAAGGAAATTAGCAGAGAAATAGGGAAATGCCCTGGAAATGTTGAAGAAGAAAACCATAATTCAGCTTACTTTTGTGTTGCTCAGAACAGACATTTTCTTCCATCTACCAGTATAAAAGTATATGAATTTGAAAATCAAGTTGGAATTTTAAATAAACACAGTCTCCCAGTATTCGCAGAGGGAGAAGGGGCCACTGTACCGTCCTATTGCAATGTTTCCTCCAACTGCACTGGGTCTAGGAAGCCTCTCTTTGTTTGTGAATCTGAGGCAGGCAGGGAAGAAGAACAGGATCAGAATGCAGTCAGGGGACAGACTCAGGCCTTTTATACAAACAGGCAGTTTCCTTCTGGTGCCAAGTCTGATTTCATCTATAAAACCATCCATTTAGGCCTTGACAAGGACATGCGCAGGGAAACTGCTATTCCTTTGAAGTCCAAATCAGTATGTCATAGAGTGAGCAGCCCAGATATATTGGCCAAGGATGAGAGTCCAGCCCACAACGGAGAAGGGAAGAATGAAACTGGGCTTCTTGGAAAAGCTCTCCATCCTAAAGACAGCTCAGAAGAGTTTAAGCTTCCATCTATATATGAAAGATTCCAGTCAGTTACATGCTGTCTGGAAAGAAACCTGAGTGAATGCAGGGGTCCTGGAAAGTCACAAGAAATGTTAAAACCCAAGAGAGAACCTTCTGGAAAGAAACAGAATAAACAAATTAATCATACTGATCTGGCTAGGCTAATTAGGAGTGTGATGCAGCTAGAAAATGGCATCTTGGAAATAGAATCCAAGCAGAACAGGCAGCTGTATGCTTCCTACACACTGGGAGTCAGTAAGGAATTCCTGTTTCAGGACCAGAAGGACCAGGAGATGGCTGACCATGTCCTGCGGAGAGGCAGCTCTGGAAATCACTTGTCTCCCAAGGATCAGCCATCTTCTCCCAAACAGACAGATGATGTTACCTTTAGGGATAGTGAAGCTAGAGAAATGGAGGCTATCAGTAGCATTGGGGAAAATCCTCAGGTCCAGAAAACTACCCTGAACCCGTTCAAATCAAAGGAATGTGTACCAGACTTTAAATTTGCGAGAGCACACACCCACCTGGCTGTGTTAGACAGATCAGCGAGGGACACTTGTGGTCATTTAGGGCCATGTACAGCTCACACAGAGCCTACCAACACTTCTGTTAATCCAAGGAGAACGAAAGCATTGGCTAGAGTTCAGCCCAGGCCCGGAAAGTCTTCTGAGAAGGAGGGTGAGTTGACGAGCGCATCAGCAAGCCCCAGGGGCCGGCCCTGTGGTCTGGGAAGTCCTGAGCAGCTGGAGACTGTGAAAGGCTTTCAGGAAAGCCAAGCTGCCAAAAGCCCCCGTAGTTCTGAACAAGAGGAGCCAGACGTTCAGGGCGCTGTTGAAGAAATGGCTGCGCAGCGAGGAAGGAGGCTGCAGGAGGAAAGCAAGATGGACTCATCGACTCGGAAACTTCCTGGTCCCAGCCGGTATTGTACGGGGACCCTCTTCAGCCAGGAGATTGGCGCATTGCTGAGCCAGCCAGACTTCTCCACAGCTCCTCACCGGGACCTGAGTAGTACCTTGCCCTTGAATTCTCCAAGACTGCCAAGAAACTACCTTCATGTACCCAATGCTATAGGCATCTCTTCAGTTGACTGTGGATTAGATCCCACAAAGTTCAAAGTGGCCGACAGTCTCTTAGGACTGGGAGCATGGTGTCAAGACCAGAGCAGAGAGCCTGGACACCATGGCTCTCAAGAAAATGTTAGAGGGGCCTCCTCTGTGGCACACCCTGCTTGGGGTGGATCTGCAGTACCCATGGCCATGGGATCTCAAGGCCAACCCTGGGTGCCAGAGGCGGGTGCAGAGGGCAGGACATCAGCAAGCTCTAGGCCCCAAGACGAAGGAAGGGGCCTCAGAAGCAGCTTCCTGGGCTTAAGTCCTAGGGCGGGTTCTGCTTCTGAAGCTGGGGCAGCTGTTCAAGGACGAATGCGACAAGCCGGTTCTCTGAACAGGGTCTCTAGCCTGCTTGAAAAGCGGGCCAGCTGCCCATTAGGAGAGGGTAACAACCAAGGCAGGAAGGAGAGGCAAACAGCAGAGAAGGAGGCTAAAGACCCCAGTCCTGCCAGTGGTTCCTTCTCAATTCCTGCGACCCTGCCAAGGGGTGCTCCCTCAGAGCCCGCTGTGCCTGCAGGCCTGGCAATGCTGGAGCAGGTCAGGCAAGCAGAGGCCCAGGGAAGGCAGCCTCACAGCTTGCTGCCTGGCAGCACAGTGCTTCCTTACTATGAGACGTTATCAGGACCGGACTGCTCTTCAGGGGCCCCTGGCAGCCCTCTGCATCAACACGTGGACCAGTCAGTATCAGACAGGACCAGGAGTGAGAGTGAAACACAAGGATCTCATGTGGCATCTCTCTCTGCTGAGCCAGGACATCTGTTCACTGATGAGAGGAAAGTCCTTCAGGCCACACCTCTCTCTGCAGACAACTTTCAACCTCTGCCCAATGCTGAAACTAAAACAGGGTTGTGGCATCCCTCACAGACCTCCTCCCATGCTGCCCCTGCTCGAGGCAAAAGCCACTATACTGGACAACTGAGACATTTGCTAGGAACAGGTGAGCAGTTTACATGCCACTCTAGCTCTTCTGAGATAATAGAGAAAATGAAAGAAGCAACCAGAACACCTTCCTCTGCTGATCCTTTGTACACAGACACTCTTCCCTCTTCAGCAGCTGGAGAAGAGAAAAAGGTGGTGGTCTTATCTTCTCAGGCCCCTCCTGGTGACGCTGGAGTGATTCTGCACAGGCAAAGCCAGCTAGCTCCATGGGACACTGCAGAGGGCATGCCTCCTGGCCATCAGGAGAGCATCCCGGCACGTCAGGAGCCTGGAACTCTAGGCCCCACATGTGGAGGAGATTCAGGTAGCTTCTTAGAGGCTGAACAGGGAGGAAAAACAACCTCATTTGAAAGTCAGCATGTGATCTGTGTTGTGCAGGATTCTGCCAATCTCTCCGGGCCTAACCAAGACCATGTCCAAAGCCTTGAGGTTTCCACTGGTTTAGAAGAAGGGAGGGCAAGTCTCAAACAAGGTCCTGGTCTCCCGGGAGCCCTGGGAAGGGCTGAACTGGAAGCTCCCTCTCAGAAGTGTGTGAAGCGGAAGGGGAGTGTTGGTTTGGAGCTGGCAGATGCCTACGGGGATGGCAGCAAACATCCTGGGCCAAGGGCACCGCTAGATCAGAGCCCTCCCTCAGGTCCTGGGGGAGTTAAGCAGGAGACCCGGGACAGATGTTCACAGGGAACTTTGGACTGTGTTGCCTTCTCAGGGCGCACTGAAGGCAGCAGGACTCTCAGCCCACCTGCGGGGCAAGAAGACAGCAGAACTCTTTGCTGCCAGCAACTGCGTGGTGCTCAGCCTGTTACTGCTCATGCCTGCCCCTGCCCCCTCTCCACTTCACTGTCTTACAGAGACGGTGATCTGGGGAAGAGGACTCCCAAGGCTGCCCCCCACACTCTCTGCCTGCCCTGTGTACTATGTCCCAGGGGCTGTGGAATGGGTGAGAGTGGAGCGAGCTCTTTCAGGGAACCTGACGTGCTCTTGGTGCATGGCCTTGAGCCCAAAGGCATTCATGTGGAATTTGGGCCGACAGACAGCACGGCTCTGGAGTCCTCTGTTACTGCTGCTGTCCTAGCTTTGGCTCAAGGTAGCAGCTCCCCTTCTGCCCCTGATGAGAGGATAGGTTCTCTCAGTGACTCAGTTGCTGATGGAAGCTCAAGGTCAGCAGGGGAACCTGAGAAAAAGGTTGCTGAGAAGAAAGTCGGCAGAGAGCTTGAGGCTGCAAATCTGTACTCCGAGCCCCTGGGGTTGTTCCAGGACAGCTCTGAAGGTGGCCAGAATGTACACGAGTGTCAAACCAAGCCAGAACTCCCTTTAACAACTGGGCAGCTACACACCCTGAATTTAAGTGAGCTGCTGGTGGAACCATGTCATAGATGTTCTGGAAATGCTGTCAAATGCCTTTTAGAAAAGCCACAACTTTCCACTGGCTCCAGCGATCACAGTGGCTTGGATCCCCAAGCTACATTTGTAACAAAGTTAAAACACATCCCCAGCCCTCAGGTTGGCGATTGCTGGGAGGAAGAACAGCAGAGAGACGAGACTTCAGGTGCTGGTGAAGGCCCTGCCGAGGGCAGGGGCCTCCAGCCTTCTGGTGAAGGTGGCTTGGATGGGTGTCAGATTGGAGATGTGGGCGGAGATGAGGTGGCTGCAGCCAACCCCCCTGTGTCTAAGACATTCTCATCAGCCTCCAGAGACTCAGCCACTGTGCTCTTGGGGCAAAGTGGAGCAGCACAGCCCACAGTCCACAGCCCTGGCCAGCCCGCTCCCCACCGCAGGAGCTCACTTCCTGTGATTGCAATCTCCTCTGGTCCCGAACACTCCAGGTCCTCCCCTGGACCCCTGTTCTCTGGGGTCAGCCCTTCCCGGTCTCTTCAGGAGCTGAACTTGAGTGTTGAGCCTCCTTCCCCCACAGAGGCAGATATACAGGAGCCTAACGGATTGTGGCCCCCACATCCCCAGGGCTCCTCCTTAGGAACGTCAGAGGTGAGACCGTCTCTGCAAGCTGAGGGCTGCAGTCAGGAAGCCTCATGCTACTGGGACAACAGCACCGCTGGTCACAGGCCCCGGCAACCTGCCACCCCTCCTTACCCAACGTCTTCAGCACTCTCATGCATGCCAATCCCCAATTTCTCAACCAGCTGGATGTCTGATAATCTGGAACAGGCCTGGCAGGAAATGCCAGAGAGACTGGGTGGTCAGGCCAGGCCGGAGAAGTGGCAGTCCAAGGTGGACAAAGGACTGTTGCTCTTTGGCTGCAGTGACATCAGTCCCTACGCCCAGCCCTGGCATCCAGAGGGGCCTGCACGCATTGGCTGGAAGCAGTATGTGTTTGGCAGTGCAGTCGATGTCTCCTGTAGCCAGACACTCCAGGGCCTGATCCCATCAAATATGACCCAGTGCTCGAGTGTGGACAACTGCCTAGAAGACCAGAACTCCCCATTCCACTCCCACCTCAGCACCTGTGCCAATACCCAGGGTTTATTGAGCACACACAGC
The DNA here is from genome assembly GCA_029783875.1 of Phataginus tricuspis. Classification (NCBI taxonomy): domain Eukaryota; kingdom Metazoa; phylum Chordata; class Mammalia; order Pholidota; family Manidae; genus Phataginus; species Phataginus tricuspis. Next base: position 14,579,876 of record JAQQAC010003584.1, on the reverse strand, counting down.
AGCATTGCAAATGCCCAAGGTCCACGAGAGGCCTGGGAGGTGTGGGATTCCCCATTTGCCTTGGGGGACCCCCGTGTCCTGACTGGCCTGGAAGGAGTAGCCCCCACGAAGGGTCCTGATAAGAGAGCCCAGTTCCCAGGCACCCCAGGTGAAGTGGGCTGCCCAAGGTGTGAGCCCCCCTTGGCTGAAGAAGGTGCTGCCGGTCCAGTGGATGAGATTATGCTGCTGTATCCATCAGAGGCAGGCAGCCTTGAGGGACAGTGCAGGAGGAGCACCTTGGAGCAGGGCACACAGACCCTGGGCTGCAGTCTTCACTGGAGCTACACCAACGTCTCTCTTGCCCAGCCGAAAGCCAGCACCATGCCAGTCTGTGATCCGGCCTCCTGGACCAGCATGCACAACCTGTCTCTCCACCTCTCGCAGCTCCTGCACAGCACCTTAGAGCTGCTGGGGAGCCTCTCCCAGCCAGGTGTGGCCAGAAAGGAGCAGAATGCCAAGAGGGAGACCCCACGTGAGGTACCGCAGGCCCTCATGATGGACAGCTGTACTCAGACCACCGTGGATGAGGTTATCCAGACTGACCTGGCCTCACCACCTCTGCCGCTCCAGGACCCAAAGGCCAACCCTCAGGAGGTCAGTGCCATCCTCAAAGACCTGCGCTCAAACGTCTGCACTATGTCTCAGGAGAAGGGACATGTCTCAGGGAAGCTTCAGAAGAAAGAGGCAGAAGAAACAGCATGGGAAATGGCAGGGCCCCCAGATCTTCAGAGAGAAAGCACGCCCTGCAGGCCCCAGAGCCCTCCAGGCCCCTCATTCCACTTGAAGTTTCTGAGAGCCCCCTTTGGGCAGAACCTCCCTGCTGAAGCCCCCTTGTCTCCCCACTCTCAGCCCGAGGAGCCCTCCTGCCTGTCTGTCAGCCTTAGCAGCCCTCACTGCTCAGAGCCCTGCCCCAGTGCTGTGGGGTCCATCAGGAAACCGAGGGTCCAGAGGGAGCTGGGCCCCATGAGTGCCTTGGTGGTGGACAGGGCCTCTTCCCCAATTCTGACACTTAGTGCCAGCACCCAAAGGTGGGGGCTCCCCTCAGATCACCCTCTCGAAGGCCACCAGAAGCTTGTCTCCACCTCAGACCTTTCTCTTGATGTGCTCAGGCCTCCAATGGATAATTATTCTCAACCCCCTGATGAGCCAGGCAGCTCCCAGGCAGTGGGGGTTCCATGCGGAGAAGACACAAGTCCCTTAGAAAGAAGTGATGGTAGGTCCTTCCTTGAGGCGATTTCCCTGGGCAGCCTGCAGCAGAGCCCGACACTCCAAGTTCGTTTCTTAGAGCAGCCCCCTCAGCAGCTTCAGCCCAGGACTGGTGCCTGGATGCAAAGCAGACAGCCACCTCCACCACCGATGAGCAGGAGCCAGAGGCTGGTCCATGGCTTTGTGCCCAAAGACGTGGCTTCCCTGGGGTTTAGCCCACAGAGCAGTAGGGGGCCGAGTCACTGGCAGAGCAGGACAGAAAATGGGAATGAGAGTGCAGTGTCTCCAGTGGACCCCCAACCCGCTGTGGACCTTTCCTCTTCGTGCGGAGGCCGCCGGCGCCCCAGGCCCTGCCCTGCGTCTGACCTGACTGATACTGTAGGGTCTACCTCAGGCCCAACCGAGGCCTGCCAATCTGAGGGGATGCTGTGCCTCAGCTCTCGGACGTGCATGGCCCCAGAGCCCCAGCATCACAGCCTGAGGGACCTTCCAGTGCATAACAAATTTAGTAATTGGTGTGGGGTCTGGGATGACCCTCCTGGGGGGCTAGGTGTGGTGGAGCTGCTGAGGACCAGATGTGATCTCCGCTCTGGAGAGCAGAAGCCTTCACAATCTCCTGAAAACCAGAGCCAGGATCCCGAGTGGTCCCGGAGGGAGCAGGTCCCCCTGCAAGTTGGGCCCCAGCACCTCTCTCTCAGTGTGGAACTCACAGAAGCAAAACTGTACCACGGCTTCGGGAAGGCAGATGCCCTGCTGCAAGTGCTGCAGAGTGCGATGGGGGAGGCGCTCGGGGCTCACGAACCCGCACAGTCCACCTGGGAGGAGCTCTATGGCTGGTAAGGCCCCCAGCCTGGAGGGGGGGCAGGGTGGGACTAAGAGGAAAGGGGACTGGAACAAGCTGGTAGCCGGCTGTGCCCTCTCCCCTTGCTCTGCTCTAGGATCAGATCAAACGGGTCAGAGATATCTTAAGATGGAGAAGGGCATTCAGGACCCACTTCAGTGAATCAGTCACATTTTTGTCTCAGGCAAAAACAAACCATTGAGATCCTCCAGAGAGAGCAAGCTGAGCGACTTCAGAGCTTCCACCGGACGCGAAGCCTCAGCCCGCAGAAACAGCAGGGCCTCCTACCCGTCAGGGGGCTCCCCACCCGAGACCTTGACTTACCCAGCCGGCGCCGAGAGTATCTGCGGCAACTGAGGAAGGATGTTGTGGAGACCACCAGGTGAAGGGTGGACCCAGAGGCCTGGAGGGGGCAGGTGGGGCAGAGGGCTGGGGGAGCAGGGCCTGGAGTCTAGGGTCCAAGAGAGTGGAGGCTGCGGCTTCCTTTGACAGGAGCGACTCCAGGAATGTGTCCTATGTGCCTGTGCGCAGGTGGAGGCAGCTAATGGACTGGGGCAAAGGGAAAGAGAGGATGCGGGTGGTGGGGGTGCAGAGAGGTCGTGGGGGAGGATGGGCAGAGTGGCTGGGATGCTGTGTGAGACTGTAGGCCTGAGCCTCAAAATGGGAGGTCAAAGCAAACCTTAAGACCCTGTGGGCAGAGAGGTGGTGCTGAGGGGGCTGGGTGAGCAGTCCAGGGCCACCCCCCACCGACCACGTCAGAAAGCATCTCTCCACCCCTCCGGTCTTCCCCAGGAGCCCGGGGCCAGCATCAAGGTCTGCTCACCTACCCTCTGACATAGAGCTGATGCTACGAGAATATCAGCAGGCCCGTGAGGAGGCCAAGGTGGAGATCGCCCAGGCCCGGGACCGGCTGCGGGAGCAGGCTGAGCAGGAGAAGCTGCGAATCCGCCAGCAGATCATCTCCCAGCTCCTGAAGGTGGGGAGTGCGGCAAGCACCTGATTTCAGGGCAGGTCAGCCTTCACTGGGGCTGCCTCTGAGTCTTAGACATAGCATTAGGGAGGGCATCAGACCCCCAGTAGTAGTTAAAGCTGTGTTTCTTCTCTTCACTTGTCATCCTCATCAGACCAGTTCCTGTCCCAGGCTGGCGGCTGGGAGGAGGCAGCTTTGGTGTATAGTTGGGGTGGACTTGGGGGGCCATGTGGGTGTGAGGCTGAGGCTGGAGGTGCCGGGAGGTGCTGGGAGCTGGGGAAGTGAGAAGGGGTGGTCTCAGGGGGAGAGGGGGTGTGGGTAGCAAGCATGTACCAGAATCTGGTCGATGGTGAGCTGTCTTCTCAGGAAGAGGAAAAGCTGCACACCCTGGCGACCTCCAGCTCCCTGTGCACCAGCTCCAATGGGAGCCTCTCCTCTGGTGTCACCTCTGGCTACAGTAGCAGCCCAGCTTTGCAAGGCCAGCTCCCGTCCTCGGACAATGTGGTGAGTAGGCAGCACTAGGGCGAGCCAGGGGCCAGGACCCCCAAAGCAAGAGGCAGGACAGGAAGTTCCCCCTCCCCGAGGCCACTGGTGACATGTGCCCTTCTTATGCCCCATGGCCTTGCTCTTCCCTCCGGTTCTGTCTCCCTCTCCCTGCAGGTTCATTCTGTTCAACAGCATTGAGCAAAACTGTCCTTGTCCTTAGACTATTAGAAGGATAAATATTAAACAGCTTACTTTATGATTAATTGTTGTTAGAATAAGTTCTAGGAAGAAGGGGTGCTAAGTCAGCCTAAAACAGGGGACCTGACCTAGTCTGGAAGGTCAGTTAAAGATGCTCTGAAAAGTGTTTAAACTGAGACCAGAATGGTGAGAGGTACTTAGTAAAAGCTTAGTGCTGGTGGTGTGGGGGAGAGATGTTTGGCAGCCTTCCAGGCAGAGGGCCCAGCACTGAGGCCTTGAGGGAGGAGGTGTTTCGGGAACTAAAAGGCTAGTGTGGCTGGAAAGTGAAGAGTGAGACAGGAGAATGACTTGAATTAGGACTAAGTGGGTAGGGTCGTGTCAGCCCATGCTGAGAATTCTAGCCCACTTTCTAATCTGTCTGATCGTGTTCTCTCCCAAAAGCTGCTGAAAAGCTGTAAAGCAGGGGAGCAGTATGAAGAGATGGCCAGAGAAGGGGGCAGAGCGGCTCTGGGCGGTGCTGTCAGTGGCGTGGCCGAGTGAGACAGTGACTGCTTGGTCCGGGCCCTGCCAGGTGTGGGGACTGTGAAGCCAGAGCGTCCGCCGGACTCCGGCTGACGGGATGTTAGAGGAGGGGAAAGGGAGGCTTTGGCTGGGGCAGCTGAAGGCGTGGTGGTGGCGACACTGACAGGGCCCTGGAGAGGACAGGTTTTGTGGGGAAGGTCATGAATCCAGCTTTGTACTTACTGGGTTGAAAGTGCCTGTGAGAAATTCAAGGAAGCAGTTGGAAATACAAATCTGGATATCAGAGGTCATATCTGAAAGATGTAAAATTTGAAATTCATTTTATAAGTAAAACCTCACGTAGTACAATACACATAGTAGAAAAGACCAGTATTCCAATAGTCACAAAGGACTATAATGCCAAGTTCATCTTTCAGACTCCTTTTTACCCTCTTCAGAAACAATCATCCATCCAAGTTTGGTGAGTACTTCCAAGGATACTCTGGAAACATTGTAATATAGTCTATAAGAATGTGGGCATGTCTTTCCACAGCACGTGCGTGGAAGCATCTGTACCTACATTGTCACTTTGCTGTTTTTCCTTAAGAATAAATACCCTTGGATCTCATGGCGTATCAGTAAGCCTAGTGCTGACTCATTCTTTTTGACAGTTGAATAGTGTGTCTCCTTTTTATTGCATATTATTAATGCAACATTTTGTATAGAATAAATATATACACGTATAAAAGTACATAGAGAAATATCCCCTCATCTTCCTGGTCCCTTTCTTTACCCCCCTCCTAAGGAAAACAGTAGTGTTTGGGGAAATCCTCCTAGAATATCTTTGTGCAAAATACAGCATATTATGCCCCTGTTTGTACTTTATGTTTTTTCTCTCAGTATATCTTGGAGCTCTTTATACATGAGACTGTAGACCTCCCTCTCTCTATGTCTATCTAGCTCTCCAATTGCTGCATGGCATTCCATTGTAAAGATGCACTGTATTTCATTTAACCAGTTCACCCTCTTGGGTTGTTTTCAGTCTTTTGCTGCTATAAACAGGGCTACAGTCAATAACCTCATGTAGGTAGCATTTCATTCTTGTGCAGATATAGCTCTGGATCTATCCCTGAAGTGGGATATGGGCCTGTACAAAGGATAAATTCCCAGAAGTGGGCTTGTACAGAGAATATATGCATTTGAAATATTGATAGAATATTGACACATTTTCCCTCACAGATGTACTAACTTAAACTCCCACCTTCCCTCACATTCTCACCAATATGTTATCAAATGTTTAGATTGTTGCTGAGCTGTCTGTTCGTATCCTTTGCTCATTTCTCTTTTTTAACACCACTTTCTGAGAGTTCTTTAAGTATTAGCAAGATAGTCCTTTGCCTGATGTGAAGTACACATATTTATCCCAGTTCTTTGTTCTCTTTTGACTCTGCTTATTGCGTTTGGGGCCATTCAGTAAGTTTTATTTATCAGTTTTCCTTTAATAGTGTCTGTGTTATGAGTCATAACTAGAAACACATTCTCCATTCCAAAGTTAAAAAAAAATTTCTCCTGTGGTTTCTTCTAGAACCTGTATGGGTGTTTTTTTTTTCATACTTAAATCTTTGATCCATTTGGGATATATAGAGAGAGTGAGGTATGGATCCAACTTTATTCTTCCCAGATGGCTACCTAGTTGTCCCTGTAACATTTCTTAGTTGATCTAGACAGTTCATATGTTCATATTGCTTCACCAGTTTAAGACATCAGCTTTTCTTGTACTAATGCTTATGATATATTCTATAACCCGTTGCTCCTCTTTTTCTGAGTATTCTTTCTTGTTTATTTTTATATGAACTATAGGATCAATTTTTCTATTCCAATTATAAAACTTTGTTACAGTTTTAATGGAACTTATAAATTGACTTGTAGAGAAATCCCACCATATACTGTGGAATTTCCCAACCAAAAAGTAGATTCAAGCCTTGAATCTTTGTTTTCAAACATAAAATTTTCTTCATATGGCTCTCAAATTTCAGATTTATTCCTTAGTTTTTTTTATCTTTTTTGTTACTGTTATAAATAAGTTCTCTCTTTCCGTATATATTCTATCTGGTTATTTTGTAGGTATGAAGGCCATTGATAGCTGTGTATTTTGTGTCCGTATTGTTTTTTGGTCTTTTCTCTAGATCTGCACTAATGTAGTAGCGATTAATAGAGGTAGCTATCTTAATTTAAATTTAAATTAATTAAATTAAAATTTTCTTCTTAAATCCCACTGGTCACATTTCTCATGCTCAGTAACTACATGTGGTCAGTGGCTGCCACATTGTATACCCTGCTCTAGTTTTTCAGGTATACAGCCACTTCATCTGAAAATAGTAATCATTTTACCATCTCCTGTCTAATTTTGTACCAACTATTTTCTTCCTCTTTTCTAATTCCATTACCTAGTATCCCCAGCATAAATAAAATAACAATGATGAGAGGATGCTCATCTGCTTTCAGCTTTACTGGAAATGCTTCTGGTGTTTCCCCACATAAGCTAGATGTTAGCTTTTGAGCTGAGATAGATACATTTTTGCAGTACTAAGGGTATTCATCTATTCCGACTTATATTCTTATCTAGAATGGTTATTTCAGAGCCTTTGGAGATGATCATTTGATTGATCAATTAGATAATATTGAACCATTCTTACATTCTGGAATTCATCTTATAACACCTTATAAATTTACACATATGTTGTATTATTATTTTAATGGGTTTTCAGAACCTATTTCTTAATATTTTACTCATAATTTTGTATCAATATTTATAAGGATTTTTTCCTGAATTTAGGTTTTTGCAATGTGTTTCAGGTTTTGACATCAGTGTTATATTCCTTTTATAGAAAAAAAGGTGAAAGTTTTTTCTTTTTCAATGTTCAGGAATAGTTGCAAAATTAATGGAAACTTTATACCTACTAAATTGTCAAAACATAGAAAGCCAGATATTGGCAGGACTTTGGGGAGATAGGAAGCTTTATAGGTTCTTATGACACAGCAATGTTTACATAGTTTATGAGAGAACGTGTATGAAATTCTTTATGAAAGCATTATTTGAAGTGGCAAAGAGTTGGAAGCCATTTGAGAAGCCAACTGTCACTGGGAGAATGGATAAGTAAAATGTGGTCAATGTACCCACAGAATACAATGCAAGAGTCATAGTATTAGATGGATTCCTAGGAAAACTACTGAATGAAAACGCTATAAAACAGAGTGAGGTATAATACATTCCTATTTGTTAAAAGGCATCCAGATTGATAAAGAAGTTAAACAGTCACTGTTTGCAGATTATATGATATTGTACATAAATAACCCTAAAGAATCTACTCCAAAACTACTAGATCTAATATCTGAATTCATCAAAGTTGCAGGATACAAAATTAATACACAGAAATCTGTTGTATTCCTATACACTAACGATGAACTAGCAGAAAGAGAAATCAGGAAAACAATTCCATTCACAATTGCATCAAAAAGAATAAAATATTTAGGAATAAACCTAACCAAGGAAGTGAAAGACCTATACCCTGAAAACTACACAACACTCTTAAGAGAAATTAAAGAGGACACTAATAAATGGAGATTCATCCCATACCCTTGGGTAGGAAGAATTAATATTGTCAAAATGGCTACCCTGCCTAAAGCAATCTACGGATTCAATGCAATCCCTATGAAAATACCAACAGCATCCTTCAACGAATTAAAGCAAAAAAGTTCTAAAATTCATATGGAACCACAAAAGACCCCAAATAGCCAAAGCAATCCTGAGAAGGAAGAATAAAGCTAGGGGGATTACACTCCCCAACTTTAAGCTCTACTACAAAGCCACAGTAATCAAGACAATTTGCTACTGGCACAAGAACAGACCCATAGACCAATGGAACAGACTAGAAAGCCCAGATATAAATCCAAGCATATATGGTCAATTAATATATGATAAAGGAGCCATGGATATACAATGGGGAAATGACAGCCTCTTCAACAGCTGGTGTTGGCAAAACTGGACAGCTACATGCAAGAGAATGAAACTGGATTATTGTCTAACCCCATACACAAAAGTAAACGTGAAATGGATCAAAGACCTGAGTGTAAGTCATTAAACCATAAAACTCTAGAAGACAACATAGGCAAAAATCTCCTAAATATAAACATGAGCAACTTCTTCCTGAACACATCTCCCCAGGCAAGGGAAACAAAAGCAAAAATGAACAAATGGGACTGCATCATGATAAAAAGCTTCTTTACAGCAAAGGACACCATCAGCAGAACAAAAAGGCATCCTACAGTATGGGAGAATATATTTGTAAATGACATATCTGACAAGGGGTTAACACCCAAAATATATAAAGAACACACATGCCTTAATACCCAAAAAGCAAATAACTCTATTAAAAAATGGGTGGAGGATATGAACAGACAATTCTCCAAAAAAGAAATTCAGGTGGCCAACAGGCACATGGAAAGATGCTCCACATCACTAATTATCAGGGAAATGCAAATTAAAACCACAATGAGATATCACCTCATACCAGTTAAGATGGCCAGCATCGAAAAGACTAAGAACAACAAATGCTGGTGAGGATGCGGAGAAAGGGGTACCCTCCTATGCTGCTGGTGGGAATGTAAACTGGTTCAAACATTGTGGAAAGCAATATGGAGGTTCCTCAAAAAACTAAAAATAGAAATACCATTTGACCTGGGAATTCCACTCCTAGGAATTTACTCAAAGAATACAAGTTCTCAGATTCAAAAAGATATATGCACCCCTATGTTTATTGCAGCACTATTTACTATAGGCAAGATATGGAAGCAACCTAAGTGTCCATCAGTAGATGAATGGATAAGGAAGGTGTGGTACATATACACAGTGGAATACTCTTCAGCTATGAGAAGAAAACAAATCCTGCCATTTGCAATAACATGAATGGAGCTAGAGAGTATTATGCTCAGTGAAATGAGCCTGGTGGAGAAAGACCAGTACCAAATGATTTCCCTCATTTCTGGAGTATAACAACAAGGCAAAACTGAAGGAACAAAACAGCAGCAGACTCACAGACTCCAAGAACTGACTAGCAGTTAGCAAAGGGGAGGGGTGTGGGAGGGCGGGTGGGGAGGGAGGGAGAAGGGGATTGAGGGGCATTGTAATTGGCACACATGGTGTGTTGGCGGTCATGGTGAAGATAGTGTAACACAGAGAAGGCAAGTATTGACTCTGTCATCTTACTACACTGATGGGCAGTGACTGCAATGGGGTACGGGGAGGGACCTGATAATATGGGTAAATGTAGTGACCACATTGTTTTTCATGTGAAACCTTCATAAGACTGTATATCAATAATACCTTAATAAAAAAATTGTTAAAGAAATACTTTCCTATTTGTATAAATTAAAGCTGTTATTCAGTTAGCCCTTGAACAACATTGGTTTCAGTGCACATGTCCATTTATATGTGTTTTTTTTCCATAAATATATTGGAAAATTTTTAGAGATTTGCCACCATTTGAAAAAACTTTTTATTGTCTCTAACTTTAGTGTAAGAATACAGTATATAATACATGTAACTTACAAGATATGTGTTAATCAACCGTTTATGTTATCGGTAAGGCTCCTTTCTGGTCAACAGTAGGCTATTAGTAAAGATTTTGGGGAGTCAAATGTTAAATGAAGATTTTTGACTGTATGGAGGAGGGGTGAGTGACTCTAACCCCACATTGTCCAAGGGTTAACTGTATATACAAAACGGTAATTTTTCTAGAACACATAAAAACAAAAAGATATACTCTAAACATGTCGGAATGATTTAAGGTGGATAGGAGAGGAAAATGGTGTGAAGGATTAAAAAACTTTTTAAATTATCTAATTTTTAAGCACTTGGTATAATTGTCCTATGAAACTGACAAGGCCTGGTATTTTGGGGGATTCATTCTATGAAAGGTTTCTTCTATGGGAATGGGTTTGTGAGATTGGGGGTTGGCAAAGAAGGCCGTTTGGCTAGATCTGGCCCACGTCCTATTTTTGTAAGCAGAGTTTTGCTGGAATACAGCCTTGCCTATTCATTTATGTGTTGTCCTATGGTTTCTTTTATGCCAAAGAGGCATAGTTAAGTACTTGCAACTACTCAAATGGTCCACAAATCTTTAAATAATTAACTGTCTAGCCTGTTACAAAGTTTGCCAACCCCCGGTTTAGATTTTCCATTTCTTCTGGAGTCAGTTTTGATTCTAATTTGTTAATTTCTGCTTTTAAAAAATGAATCCCTTTTTCCTGTGATAACTGTTTAGTCTTTCCTTGTCTACTGGTCAGTAATTTTGCAGAATGTCTTTGCTGTTTTCTCATGATTAAATTGAGGTTATGCATTTTTAGCAAGAATACCACAGAAATGAGGTGCCCTTCTCATTTCTGCCAGATAAAGAAGAGAGAAATATAGGACACTTGTTAGAATTTCAGAAAACAACAAATAGTGGTGTTGTATAGTATATCCCATGCAATGCTTTACCTTAATACATTTTATCAGAGGTACATAATGTCAACATGGCTTATAGTTAACCTTGGAGTTTGGTGGTACCTGGGATGTCTCCACTGAAAGTTACTATTTTTCCCTTTATAAACATCTTAGGAGAGATACTTTCAGACTATGCAAATATCCTATTTTCCTCAAACCTTTGTCCACTATTTTGAGCATCCATTAGTTTCGCTTGCCTGAAAAAATTATTACTGTGCTATTTTAATGGCAATTTTGTATTTCCCTCATTTCTTTTTTTTCTAGGGTATTATTCATATACGCTCTTATGAAGGTTTCACATGAAAAAACAATGTGATTACTACATTAACCCACATAATCGTGTCCCCCCCATACCCCATTGCAGTCACTACCCATTAGTGTAGTAAGGTTCCACAGAGTCAATATTTGCCTTCTCTGTGCTACTCTGTCTTCCCATGATCCCCCTACACACACCATGTGTTGCTAATCATAATGCCCATTAATCCCCTTCTCCCTCCCTACCCACACTCCCTAACCTTTTCCCTTTGGTAACCACTTGTCCCTTCTTGGAGTCTGTGAGTCTGCTACTGTTTTGTTCCTTCAGGTTTGCTTTGTTGTGTTTCTCCACAAATGAGGGAAATCATTTGGTACTTGTCTTTCTCCACCTGGCTTATTTCACTGAGCATAATACCCTCTAGCTCCATCCATGTTGTTGCAAATGGTAGGATTTGTTTTATTCTATGGCTGAATAATATTCCATTGTGTATATGTAGCACATCTTCTTTATCCATTCATCTACTGATGGACACTTAGGTTACTTCTGTTTCTTGGCTTTTATAAATAGTGCTGTGATAAACATAGGGGTGCATATGTCTTTTTCAAACTGGGCTGCTGCATTTTTAGGGTAAATTCCTAGGAGTGGAATTCCTGGGTCAAATGGTATTTCTATTTTGAGTTTTTTAAGGAACCTCCATACTGCTTTCCATAATGGTTGAATTAATTTACATTCCCACCAGCAATGTAGGAGGGTTCCCCTTTCTCCACATCCTCACCAACATTTCTTGTTGTTTGTCTTTTGGATGTTGGCCATCCTAACTGGTGTGAGGTGATACCTCATTGTGGTTTTAATTTGCATTTCTCTGATGATTAGCGATGTGGAGCATCTTTTCATGTGCCTGTTGGCCATCTGAAGTTCTTCATTGGAGAATTGTCTGTTCATGTCCTCTGCTCCCTCATTTCTTTTATGTTTATTAATTGGAATTTTTCTCTAAGAAAGTGTTATTCTTTCTTTCCTTATTTAATTTATTCAGTTATTTATTTGTTCATTTTGGACTCATAAATATTTTCTTCTGTGGGGTATGATGCAATACTTTCATATTAATTTAATTGCTCAGATTGCTCCAGATTTCATTATTGAAGTTATTTCAGATAAGGCCTTATGCCCTTGTAACATGTCTACACTTTTTTTGAACACTTCCTTACTTTAATAATTCATTTATTCTTTTGTTTTTGTTATAACTCGGCTTTTAGTATATTCACAGAGTTGTGTATCCATCACCACAACCAATTTTTGAGTATCTTCATTACCCCAGAAAGAAACCCTGTGCTCAAAACTGGACAGCTACATGTAAGAGAGTGAAACTGGATTATTGTCTAACTCCAAAAAACAAAAGTAAACTCGAACGGATCAAAGACCTGAATGTAAGTCATGAAACCATAAAACTCTTACAAGAAAAAGGCAAAAATGTCTTGAATATAAATAAACATCAGCAATTTTTTCCTGAACATGTCTCCCTGGGAAAGGGAGACAAAAGCAAAAATGAACAAGTGGGACTACATATTAAAAAGCTTCTGTACAGCAAAGGGCACCACCAGTAGAACAAAAAGGCTTCCTACAGTATGGGAGAGTATATTTCTAAGTGACACATCCAACAATGGGTTAACATCCAAAATATATAAAGAACTCACATGATTCAACACCCAAAAAGCAAATAACACGATTTTTTTAATTGCCCATTTTTTATGGGCAGAGGATCTGAACAGACACTTCTCCAAGAAGAAATTCAGGTGGCTAACAGACATATGAAAAGATGCTCCACATCGCTAATTATCAGGGAAATGCAAATTAAAACCACAATGAGCTATCACCTCACACCAGTTAGGATGGCCAACATCCAAAAGCCAAGGAACAACATGGCAACTATGCATAGAAAGGGGAACCCTCCTACACTGTTGATGGGAATGTAAATCAGTTCAACCATTGTGGAAAGTAATATGGAAGTTCCTCAAAAAACCAAAAATAGAAATACCACTTGACCCAGTTATTCCACTCCTAGGAATTTAGCTAAAGGAAATAAGATCCCCGATTCAAAAAGACATATGCACCCCTATGTTTATCGAAGCACTATATACAATAGCCAAGATATGGAAGCAACCTAAGTGTCCATCAGTAGATGAATGGATAAAGATGTGGTACATATACACAGTGGAATATTATTCAGCCGTAAGAGGAAAACAAATCCTACCATTTGCAACTACATGGATGGAACTAGAGGGTGTTATGCTTAGTGAATAAGCCAGGCAGAGAAAGACCAGTACCAAATGATTTCATTCGTTTGTGTAGTATAACAACAAAGCAAAACTGAAGGAACAAAACAGCAGCAGACTCACAGACTCCAACAAGGGATGAGCGGTTACCAAAGGGAAAGAGTGTGGGGTGGTGGGGAGGGAGGGAGAAGGGGATTAATGGGCATTATGATTAGCACACATAATGTACGGGGGGTGCAGGGAGGCAGTATAGCAAAGACAACTAGTGACTCTATAGCATCTTACTATGCCGATGGACAGTGACTGCAGTGGGGTGTAGTGTGGGGGGGGACTTGATAATATGGGGGAATGTAATAACCACAGTGTTGCTCATGTGAAACCTTTATAAGATTGTACATCAATGATACCCTAATAAAAAAAAAGAAAGAAAAGAAATCCCATGGCCATTAGTCATCATTCTGCAAACCCAACATCATCTAGCCCTAGGTAAGTAAGCACTGAGCTACTTTCCATCTCTGTATTTGCCTATTCTGGACATTTCATATAAATGGAATCATATAATATGTGGTCCTTTGTGACTGGCTTCTTTTACTTTGCATAATGTTTTCAGGGCTGTATTAATTTCCTAGAGTTGCTATTAACAAAGGACCATAAACAGGGTAGCCTAAAACAACAGAAATTTATTCAGTCATAGTTCTTGAGGCTAGAAGCCTGAAATCATAGTGTCAATAGGGCTATATTTCCTTTGAAAGCTCAGCGGGAAGAATCTATTTCCTGTCTCTCTGAGCTTCTGGTGGTTGAAGGCAATCCTTGGTGTTCGTTGCTCGCACCTGCATCACTGCAGCCTCTCCCTCTACAACACATCACACTCCCTGTGTATCTCTGTCCCTGTGTCTTTACTCGGCCTTCTTTTAAGGACACCAGTCATTGGATTTAGGGGCCACTCTAATCCAGTATGACCTCCATCTACAAAGACCCTGTTTCTGAATAAGGTCACACTCGTAGATACTGGGGGTTAGGACTTCAACATGTTCTTTTAAGGACAGGAATTATCCACATCAAAGATTCCTCCACATTACTGCATGCATCAGACCACATTCCTTTTTATTGCCAATAATAATCATATTGTATATGAATATATCACATTTTACTCATCTGTTCATCAGCTGATAGACATTTGGGTTTCCACTTTTTAATGAATAACACTGCTCTGAACATTCACGTACAAGTTTTTGTATGGACATTTGTTTTCATTTATTTTGGGTTTATATATCTAGGAGCTTGATTGATGGATCATAGGGTAACTCTGTTTCACTGTTTGAAGAATGACCATTTTTCAGAGGCTGTACTGTTCTGCAGTCCCCCAGCAGTGTATGAGCACTGTATTTCTCCATATCCTGGCCAGATAGTGTCATTACCTTTTCATGGTCATGCTAGCAGATGTGACATGGTACTTCATTATGGCTTTGGTTTGCATTGTCCTGGTGGCTAATGGTGTTGAGAATTTTTAATGTGCTTATTAACCTTTTTTCTTTGGAGAAATGTCTATTCAGATCTTTTGTTCATTTTCTAATTGGGTTATTTGTCTTTTTATCATTAAGTTTAAGAATTATTTAAATATCCTAGGATGTCTCATCAGTTATGATTTATGAAAATTTTATCCCATTCTGTGTTCACTTTCTTTTATTTTTATTTATTTTTTATTTTGGTGTCATTAATATACACTTACATAAGCAACATTGTGGTTACCAGATTCCCTCCATGGGAATCATTTGGGATTGTTCTTCCTTCTTTAAATAGGCCTGGATTGCTATGTACTTTCCTCTTAGAGCTGCCTTCACTGTGTCACACAGAAGTTGGGGTGTTGTGCTGTTGTTTTCATTTGTCTCTGTATATTGCTTGATCTCTGTTTTAATTTGGTCATTGATCCATTGATAATTTAGGACCATGTTGTTAAACCACCATGTGTTTGTGAGCCTTTTGTTTTCTTTGTACAATTTATTTCTAGTTTTATATCTTTGCAATCTGAGAAATTGGTTGGTACAACTTCAGTCTTTTTTAATTTACTGAGGCTCTTTTTGTGGCCTAGTATGTGGTTTATTCTGGAAAATGTTCTGTGTGCTTTTGAGAAGAATGTGTATCCTGCTGCTTTTGGGTGTAGAGTTCTGTAGATGTCTGTTAGGTCCATCTGTTCTAGTGTGTTGTTCAGTGCCTCTGTGTCCTTACTAATTTTCTGTCCGGTTGATCTGTCCTTTGGAATGGGTGGTGTGTTGAAGTCTCATAAAGTGAATGCATTGCATTCTACTTACCCCTTTAATTCTGTTAGTATTTGTTTCACATGTGTTGGTGCTCCTGTGTTCAGTGCATAAATATTTATAATGGTTATATCCTCTTGTTGGACTGACCCCTTTATCATTATGTAATGTCCTTCTTTATCTCTTGTTACTTTCTTTGTTTTGAAGTCTATTTTGTCTGATAGAATACTGCAACACCTGCTTTTTCCTCCCTATTGTTTGCATGAAATATCTTTTCCATCCTTTCACTTTCAGTCTGTGTGTTTCTTTGGGTTTGAGGTGAGTCTCTTGTAGGCAGCATATAGATGGGTCTTGCTTTTTTATCCATTCTATTACTCTGGGTCTTTTGTTTGGTGCATTCAGTCCATTTACATTGAGGGTGATTATTAATAGATATGTACTTTTTGCCATTGCATGCTTTGGATTCTTGGTTACCAAAGGTTTAAGGGAAGTTTCTTTACTATCTAACCATCTAATTTAACTCACTTATTATGCTATTATAAACACAGTATGGTGATTCTTTCTCTCCCTTCTTTTTCTTCCTTCTCTACTCTTTATATGTTAGTTGTTTTCTTCTGTCCTCCTTGTGTTTCCCGTGACTGATTTTGTGGATAGCTGATTTTATTTGGCCTTTAGTTAGTATTTGGTTGGTCTACTTTCTTTGCTGTGCTTTTATTTTCTCTGGTGAAAGCTATTTAGCCTTAGGCATACTTCCATCTAGAGCAGTCCCTTTAAAATACATTGTAGAGATGGTTAGTGGGAGGTAAGTTTCCTCAATTTTTGCTTATCTGGGAATTGTTTAATCCCTCCTTCCAATTTAAATGATAATGTTGCTGGATACAGTATTCTTTGTTTGAGGCCCTTCTGTTTCATTGTGTTGAATATATCATTCCACTCCCTTCTGGCCTATACAGTTTCTGCTGAGAACTCTGATGATAGCCTGATGGGTTTTCCTTTGTAGGTGATCTTTTCTGTCTCTCTGGCTGCTTTTAATACTCTGTACTTGTCTTTGATCTTTGCTGTTTTAATTATTATGTGTCTTGGTGTTGTCCTCCTTGGGTCCCTTGTGTTTTGGGAGATATGTGGGCTTCATGGTCTGAGAGACAATTTCCTTCCCCAAGTTGGGGAAGTTTTCAGCAATTATTTCTTCAAAGACACTTTCTATCCCTTTTTCTCTCTCTTTTTCTTCTGGTACTCCTATAATGCGAATATTGTTCTATTTGGATTGGGCACACAGTTCTCTTAATATTCTTTCATTCCTAGAGATCCTTTTATCTCTCTCTGCCTCAGCTTCTCTGTATTCCTGTTCTCTGATTTCTACTCCGTCAACAGTCTCTTCTACCTCATCCAGTCTGCTCTTAAATCCTTCCATTGTTTGTTTCATTTCTGCTATCTCCTTCCTGTATTTCATCCCTTAGCTCTTGCATATTTCTCTGTAGCTCCATCAGCATGCTTATGACTTCTGTTTTGAATTCTTTTTCAGAAATATTGGTGATTTCAGTCTCACCAAACCTTCTCTCTGGTGTTTGAGGGATTTTGAACTGACCGAGGTTCTTCTGCCTTTTCATGGCGATGGAGTGGTCACCAGCAAGTGGCGCATGTGTTAGCTGGGAGAACAAAGTCCCTTCCTCCTTGCTCGTTGCCTTGCCTGTGTCCTCTGTCTCTGCCTGTCAACCGTGCACATAGGACAGCCTCTGGGTTAATCCCCTGAGATGCCATGGGTGGTGCAGCTTTTGAGATGGTCTAGGGCAATGGTGGGGGTCGCAGGCCAGCAGCGCATTTCCTGCCACAAGAGCAAAGCCCCTTTGTGCGTTCTGGTCTCCGCGCCCTTCTCTGCTGTCTGTGCCAGTCAACCTCACGAAGAGAGCAGCCTCTGGGTTAATCCTCTTAGCTGCCATGGGTGGGGCAGCCCTCAGGATGGCCTAGGGCATTGGCAGGGGTCGCAGGCGAGTGGTACATGTTGTGCTGTGAGAACAAAGCCTCTTAGTGCCTCCCAGACTGTGCACCGGTCTCTGCTGTCTGTGATGGTCAACCACATTCAGGGAGCAGCTTCTAAGTCTGGGCCGGTTAGCTGTGTTCAGAGAAAAGCCTCTGTGCTAAGCTGTGTGGTTGCTGTAGGTGGGGCTGCTCCCGGCTGCTTCGCAGTAATGGCAGGTCAGCCAGTTTGCTTACAGTGCCAGTGGGTGGGAAGGGATAGCAGGTTGCTTATTGCTGCAAGGGACTTCAGAGCTGCATTGCCACCCACGGGGTTAGGGTGCCTAAAGTTCCTTAAAGTTCCCAACCTGCTGGGCTGAGCGTGCCAGGACTATTTTGTCCACCTGTTAAACCCTTGTCCCTTTAAGACTTTTAAAGGATCCGCTTTTCTTTTGTCCCAGAGTAGCCAGCTGTGGGAACCTGTTCGCAGTCTTAATCTCGGACCTTGCTTTTCCTCTCCTCCAATATCCATTGCACTATGCAGTGTGTGTCTGTGCTCCCGGTGCAGATCACCAGGGCTGGTTATTTAGCAGTCCTGTGCTTCCACTCCCTCCCCATTCTGATTTTCTTCCTCCCGCCAGTGAGCTGGGGTCGGGGGAGTGCTCGGGTCCTGCTGTGTCACGGTTTTGTATCCTACCCTTTTCCGTGAGATGTTGGGCTCTCACAGATGTAGCCTGGCTCATGTACTGTATCTTCTGGTCACTTTTTTAGGAAAAGTTGTATTCACTGTATTTTCAAAATATATATGCTTCTGGGAGGAGATTTCTGCCGCCCTAGTCATGCCGCCACCTTGAGAATCCGCTGTTTTCACTTTCTTGATGATGTCCTTTGAAGTACAAAAGTTCAAAATTTTGATGATGTCCACTTTATCGATACTTTTTGCTTGTTGCTTATGCTTTTGTTTTCATATCTAAGAAACCATTTCCTAGTCAAAGGTCACAAAGATCATGCATATATTTTCTTCTAATAGTTGTATAGTTTTATTTCCTACATTTATGTCTTTTATGCCTTTTGAATTAATTTTTGTATTTAGTGAAAATTAGGGGTTGAATTTCATTATTTTGCATGTGGATACCAAGTTGTCCCAGCACTTCAAACATTTATTGTTTTCCTCATTGAAAGCACCCTTCTGCACTCTTATTCTCTTATTGAAGATATAGTGACCATAAATGCATGGATTTATTTCTGAACTCTTATGTTCCATCGAACTATATGCCTGTCCTTATGCCAATACCACACTGTCTTGATTACTGTAGCTTTGAAGTAAATTTTGAAATCAGGAAGTGTGTCCTCCAACTCTGTTCTTTTTCTAGATTGTTTTGGCTATCCTGGGTGCCTGCATTTCCATATGAATTTTAGGGTCAGTTTGTCAGTTTCTGTAGAGAAGTCAGATGGGATTTTGATTGGGATTGCATTGAACCTGTATTTCAGTTTGGGGAGTGTTAAGCTTCTTTTTTTATATATATAATTTATTTTGGTATTATTAATCTACAATTACATGTGCAATACCATGGTGATTAAACTACCCCCTTCATCATGTCCCCCCCACCAACCCTATTACAGTCACTGTCCATCAGTGTAGTGAGATGCTATAGAATCACTACTTGTCTTCTCTGAGTTCTACAGCCGCCCCATGCTCCCCCAACAATACTTTTGCTAATCGTAATGCCCCTTTTACCCTCTTATCCCTCCCTTCCCACCCATCTTCCCCAGTCCCTTTCCCTTTGGTAACTATTAGTCCGTTTTTGGGTTCTGTGAGTCTGCTGCTGTTTTGTTCCTTCAGTTTTTTGTTGTTGTTCGTAAACTCCACATATGAGTGAGATCATTTGATACTTGTCTTTTTCGGCTTGGCTTATTTCACTGAGCATAATACCCTCTAGCTCCATCCATGTTGTTGCAAATGATAGATTTGTTTTCTTCTTATGGCTGAATAATATTCCATTGTGTATATGTACCATTTCTTCTTTATCCATTCATCTACTGATGGACACTTAGGTTGCTTCCATTTCTTGGCTATTGTAAATAGTGCTGCGATAAACATAGGGGTGCATCTGTCTTTTTGAAACTGGGCTGCTGCATTCTTGGGGTAAATTCCTAGGAGTGGGATTCCTGGGTCAAATGGTATTTCTATTTTGAGTTTTTTAAGGAACCTCCATACTGCTTTCCACAATGGTTGGACTAATTTGCATTCCCACCAGCAGTGTAGGAGGGTTCCCTTTTCTCCACATCCTCGCCAACATTTGTTGTTGTTTGTGTTTTGGATGTTGGCCATCCTCACTGGTGTGAGGTGATATCTCATTGTGGTTGTTATCTGCATTTCTCTGATGATCAGCGATGTGGAGCATCTCTCCATGTGCCTGTTGGCCATCTGAATTTCTTCTTTAGAGAAGTGTCTATTCATGTCCTCTGCCCATTTCTTAATTGGATTATTTGATTTTGTTTGTTAAGGTGCGTGAGTTCTTTATATATTTTGGATGTCAACCCCTTATCAGATGCATCATTTATGAATATATTCTCCCATACTGTAGGATGTCTTTTTGTTCTACTGATGGTGTCCTTTGCTGTACAGAAGCTTTTCAGCTTGATATAGTCCCACTTGTTCATTTTTGCTTTTGTTTCCCTTGCCCGGGGAGATATGTTCATGAAGAAGTCGCTCGTGTTTATGTCCAAGAGATTTTTGCGTATGTTTTTTCCAAGAGTTTTATGGTTTCATGACTTACATTCAGGTCTTTGATCCACCTTGAGTTTACCTTTGTGTATGGGGCTAGACAGTAGTCCAGTTTCATTCTCTTACATGTAGCTGTCCAGTTTTTCCAACACCAGCTGCTGAAGAGGCTGTCATCTCCCCATTGTATATCCAAGGCTCCTTTATCAAATATTAATTGACTGTATATGTTTGGGTTAATGTTTGGATTTTCTATTCTGTACCATTGGTCTGTGGGTCTGTTTTTGTGCCAATACCAAATTGTCTTGATTACTGTGGCTTTGTAATAGAGCTTGAAGTCAGGGAATGTAAATCCCCCTGTTTGATTCCTCCTTCTCAGGATTGCTTTGGCTATTCGGGATCTTTTGTGGTTCCATATGAATTTTAGATTTATTTGTTCCAGTTCATTGAAGAAAGCTGTTGGTAGTTTGATAGGGATTGCATTGAATCTGTAGATTGCTTTAGGTAGTATAGCCATTTTGACAATATTTATTCTTCCTAGCCAAGAGCATGGGATGCATTTCCATTTGTTAGTGTCCTCTTTAATTTCTCTTAGGAGTGTCTTGTAGTTTTCAGAGTACAGGTCTTTCACTTCCTTGGTTAGGTTTATTCCTAGGTATTTTATTCTTTTTGATGCAATTGTGAATGGAATTGTTTTTCTGATTTCTCTTTCTGTTAGATCATCATTAATGTATAGGAAAGCAACAGATTTCTGTGTGTTAATTTTGTATCCTGCAACTTTGTCCATAAAATTTTTATTTAAACACAGCCATGCTCAATGGTTTATGTACTGTCTATGCTTGTTTTTCTAGTATAGACCTAAGTTTAGTCATCACAGAGATCATATGGACAGAAAGCCGAAATACTATATGGCTCTTTACAGAAATTTGCCAACCACTATTCTACTAGACAGAATTTTACCTATAAATGTATTAATACTCAAAGTCCAAATATGAGACATTCAGTATTATATTTTTTAAAGACTTGATATAGTAGCATACAAACGCAGCATTGTAACTGGTTGTCATAAGGCTAAAATACAGCTATTTCTAAACTTGATGTCTTTGTATTTCGTTAAATATAGATTCCCTACTTTGTTTTGCATGCAAGACAGTTCCTGTTTTGACTACACAAGCTGAAACCATGCAAGGCAATCTTAATCTATGGGATTAAGAATCTGTGGTTCTTCTGTGACCTTAAACTGTGTCAAAATATTGAAACTCTCTGATGTCCATTATAAACATAAAAAAAGTAAAACTAATATTTAAAATATTAGAAACATTTACAATTGTATTTTATTTCATTAAAAAATCTATCAAGAGCAATTTGAACATTGCTTGCTGTCTTCTCATGATATTATTTATGACATGGAGTATCTTTTCCATGCCTTGGCGAACTGTCATACCCCTTTCGAAGTCTGGATCAGCTTTGTGCTTTCAATGTCATTAAGCAGCTCTGAGAGTTCCTTTTATGTAAAGTTTTTCACCTGTATCACTTCCTGAGACATGTTCATCCTTTACGACACAAGTGCTTTCCTCATTTATAACTGTATATTCACCTTCACTAATTTCTTCTGGCTGCACCTCTAGTCTTGATTGGCAGCTGTGTCAACATTCCCATGGTCATCTGTATCGTCTATAAGTTGACTGCCTGTAGTTCTTAGAATACGGATGCAAATTTCATCCTTATCTGAGCTTGCAGCTTCACCAGACAGCTTAACATCAATCAATTCATACCAACTTCTTAAATGATGAAACCAGGCTGGCAGTAAAATATTCTTTTTCAGTTTTTTTGCAATTACCATCTCTTCAGTGCAGCAACTAACTTCAACACTTTGGCCTGAATGCTAGCCACTGATGGGTATTTGATTATAGTCCTCAATCCAAAGTAGAAGGAAACACTCCATTGCAACCATAAGCAGCTTTCAGTTCCTACTATAATTTAAACTGAATGATGTTGAAGCAACTTTACCTTTTTATAGTCATCAGACTTCTTTAATATGGTTCATACTGTAGCTTTATGTAGGCCTAGGTCTCACCTTAGCTTTGTTTTGCTGTTACCATTATCAAATCTTCAACCAACATCCAATTTCAATTCCAGTGTTATCATTTCTTATTTTTTGTTTTGCTGCCCTGTCATCATCTCTGTTGACCGATTTCCTTTTGATTATCCATGTTGGTAAAATGGCACATGGGTTTATCACTTATTATATAAATTTTTGAATTCTTGATCAGGTAGATCTGATGTTCTCTAAGAAAAACACCCTTCAATTTTATTCCTTCCAAGACTCAGGATTCTTTTCCCAACATCTCCAAGAATATAATCGGATGAATCCTTCTGGCTGTAATTTGGATAAAGTAAAAAGGAGAAAAGGCAATCTTGCATGAAAATGCTGCACTTATTCTTGCGAGCCTATTAGACGCTCTCTCTCATTCAGGCTCCTCTGGGGTCATGCAACTATGACCAACCATACCAACAACTCCGGTCATTCTTCCATCAGTTAACTCGCGTCCGGAGACCCAGCTGCATTCTCCGGGATTCGCCTCAGCTTTGCTCCTTCCTCCCCGCTTCCCATTCCCAGGTTCGACATCACAAGAAGCGCGATGGCATCGGATCTAACCAAGAGGAGCACGAGCCTGCTGCAGCATGGTCCGCAATCCGCCCTCCTAAGCTTCGTGACAGTATTAAGTTTTTTGATCCATGAACATGGAATGTCTTTCCATTTATTCAGGTCTTCTTTATTTTCAACCATGTTTTATGGTTTCCAGAGTATAATTTTTGCATTTATGTTATTAAATTCATTCCTAAGTATTTTATTTCTTTTGATGCTTTTATAAATGGAATTGTTTTCTTAATTTCATTCTTGGTTTGCTCATTGCTACTATACAAAAATACAATTGACTTTTGTGTATTTATCTTCTCTCCTGCACCCTTATTTAACTCACTTATTCTAATAATTTTTTAGTAGATTCCTTAGGCTATTCTACATATGAAATATGGTTGTTGTTTTCTTGCCTAATTGCCCTGTCTAGAATCTCCAGTAGAATGTTGAATAGAAGTGGTGAGAGCAGACATCCTTTCCTTGTTACTGATCATAGGAGAAAACCATCCAGCTTTTGACCATTAAGTACAGTGTTAGCTATGTGTGTTTCATAGATAATCTTTATCAGGTTGAGGAAATTTCCTTGCAGGCCTAGTTTGTTGAGTGTGTTTATCATGGAAAAGTGTTGAAGTTAGTCGCATACATTTTTCTGCATCTATTGAGATGATTGTGTGGGTTTTCTCCTTTATTAATATGGTGTATTACATTGATTAACTTTTGTATGTTGAACCAACCCTGTATTCCTAGGATAAATCCTACCTGGTCATGGTGTGTAATACCTTTATGTGTTGCCAGATTCAGTTTACTAGTATTTAGTTGAGAATTTTTGTGTGTATATGCATAAGGAATATTGGTCTGTAACTTGTGATTTTTTTGGTCTGGTTTTTGTATTAGGATAATCTGGCCTCATAGAATGAGTTAAGAAGCACTCCCTCTTCTATTTTGGGGGAGAATTTGTGAAGGATTGGTATTAATTCTTTAAATGTTTGGTAGATTTTACAAGTGAGGCTATGGTGGTCTTGAAATTTTGAGAGAAAGTTTTTGATTACTAATTCAGTATCTTGATAAATTTACATTCAGATGTTATTTCTTCTTGAGTCAGTTTTAGTAGTCTGTGTCTTCCTGGGACAGACTTGTCCATTTCATCTAAGTTACCTAATTTGTTGGCATATAGTGTTTCATAGTATTCATATATTTTTATTTTTTCATTGATGTAATACTTAAAGCTAGAAATTTCCTTCTAGCACTGCTTTAACTGTAGGCCGTAAGTTGTGATATTTTATTATCTATGTTTTATAGTAATTTTACGGTTTCAGTTTGTATTTCTTCTTTGATCCAATTGTTAACAGTTTTAAAAAACTTTTTGTTAGAAAGGCGTTTGTGTTTTCTCGCTTTATTACAAATTTTTAGTTTTTGCTATGTGTTGAGTGAATGTATGATTTAAGAGAAAATATAATTTACATTTTTTACATTGAGGGTTCTCTTGGTAATGAATATTCCATGGGCATATCAAGACTTTTTTTTATCATTACATAGTCTGTGTTTTCTCTGCTTTAGGGTGTGAAATGTGTCTTTGATAATTTGGAACTCTTTTGAAAATTACTTTCATGATCACTTTTGTATCTTTAAATAGTCTATTACTTGATTTACCAGTTTTTGTTCACACTTGGTATGTGTGTGTGTGTGGGGGGGACATCAATGTATTTCCACCTTTTTTTTTTCATTTTGTTATAGTATTTCTAGATTGTTTGTAATGTTTGCATTCATGGAGTTGTCCTCATTCTTGTGCAAGATTAAATGGACTTTGCTCACTTTTAGTACTTCACCATGCATTCTTTTTTCCACCCTAGTAATTCTTCTTTTTTTAGTTTCTTCAAGAAACACTCAGGGACAGTGTGTTCTCTAGGGCCTTTGTGTTTATATTTGGAAATATTTATTGCTTTTATACTTTAGGAATATCCATAGGTTAAATTCCTAGAAGTAGGATTGTTATGTCAAAGAATATATGCATTTTTTCACAGTTTATTTATTTTTCTTAAATTTTTTAAAATTAAGGTATCATTGATATACAATCTTATGAAGGTTTCACATGAGCAACATTGGGGTTATTACATTCACCCATATTATCAAGTCCCCGACACACCCCATTGCAGTCACTGTCCATCAGCATAGTAAGATGCTATGCAGTCACTACTTGTCTTCTCTGTGCTATACCACCTTCCCCGTGACACCCTACATTATGTGTGCTAGTCATAATGCCCCTTAATTGCCTTCTCCCTCCCTCCCTCCCCACACTCCCCAACTCCTTCCCTTTGGTAACTGCTAGTCCCTTCTGGGAATCTGGGAATCTGCTGCTGTTTTGTTCCTTCAGTTTTGCTTTGTTATTATCCTCAACGAATGAGTGAAATCATTTGGTACCTGTCTTTCTCTGTCTGGCTTATTAATTCACTGAGCATAATACCCTCTAGCTCCATCCATGTAGTTGCAAACGGTAGGATTTGTTTTCCTCTTATGGCTGAATAATATTCTATTGTGTATATGTACCATATCTTCTTTATCCATTAATCTACTAATGGACACTTAGGTTGCTTCCATATCTAGACTACTGTAAATAGTGCTGCAGTAAACATAAGGATGCATATGTCCTTTTGAATCAGGGATCTTGTTTCCTTCAGGTAAATTTCTAGGAGGGGAATTACTGGGTCAAGTGGTATTTCTATTTGTAGTTTTTTAAGGAACCTCCATATTGCTTTCCACAATGGTTGAATTAATTTACATTCCCAATAATGGTGTAGGAGGGTTCCCCTTTCTCTGCATCCTCGTCAACATTTGTTGATCCTAGTCTTTTGGATGGTGGCCATCCTAACTGGTGTGATGTGATATTTCATTGGGGTTTGAATCTGCATTTCTCTGATGATTAGTGATGTGGAGCATCTTTCCATGTGCCTGTTGGCCATCTGAATTTCTTCTTTGGAGAAGTGTCTGTTCAGATCCTCCACCCATTTTTTAATCGGGTTATTTGCTTTTGGGTGTTGAGGCGTGTGAGTTCTTTATATATTTTGGTTGTTGACCCCTCATTGGATATGTCATTTACGAATATACTCTCCTATACTTTAGGATGCCCGTTTTTCCTACTGGTGGTGTCCTTTGCTGTACAGAGGCTTTTTAGTTTTAATTAGTCCCATTTGTTCACTTTTGCATTTGTTTCCCTTGCCTGAGATGTGTTCAGGGGAAAAAATTGCTCATGTTTATATTGAAGAGATTTTTGCCTATGTTTTCATCTAAGTTTTATGGTTTCATGACTTACATTCAGGTCTTTGATCCATTTCGAGTTTACTTTTCTGTATGGAGTTAGACAATAATTCAGTTTCATTCTCTTACATGGAGCTGTCTTTTGCCAACACTAGTTGTTGAAGAGGCTGTCGTTTCCCCATTGTATATCCATGGCTCCTTTATTATATATTAATTGGATGTATATGTTTGGGTTTATATCTGGGATCTCTATTCTGTTCCACTGGTCTATGAGTCTGTCCTTGTCCCAGTACCAAATTGTCTTGATTACCATAGCTTCATAGTGGAGCTTGAAGTTGGGGAGCATAATCCCCCCAGCTTTGTTCTTCCTTCTCAGGATTGCTCTGGCTATTTGGTTGTTTTGTGGTTCCATATGAATTTTAGAATTATTTCTTGCATTTTGTTGAAGACTGCTGTTGGTATTTTGATAAGGATTGCATTGAATCCGTAGATTACTTTAGGAAGGCCTGCCATATTGACAATATTAAATCTTCCTATCCATGAGCACGTGATGAATTTCTATTTACTGGTGTCTTCTTTAATTTCTCTTATGAGTGCCTTGTAGTTTTCAGGGTGTAGTTCTTTCACCTCCTTGGTTAGGTTTATTCCTAGGTGTTTTATTCTTTTTGATGCAATTGTAAATGGAATTGTTTTCCTGATTTCTCTTTCTGCTCGTTTATCATTAGTATATATGAATCCCACACACTTCTGTATTAATTTTGTATCCTGCAACTTTGCTGAATTGAGTTATTAGTTCTAGTAGTTTTGGAATGGAGTCTTCGGGGGTTTCTATGTACAATATCATCTCATCTGTAGGCAGTGACAATTAACTTTTTCCTTACCTATCTGGATGCCTTTTATTTCTTTGTGTCATCTGATTGCCATGGCTAGGACCTCCAGTTTTTTATGTTGTATAAAAGTGGGGATAGTGAATATCCTTGTCTTGTTCCTGATCTTAGAAGAAAAGCTTTTAGCTTTTCACTGTTAAGTATGATGTTGGCTGTGGGTTTGTCATATATGGCCTTTATTATGTTGACACACTTGCCCCTATATACCCATTTTGTTGAGAGTATTTATCATGAATGGATGTTGAATTTTTTCAAATGCTTTTTCAGCATCTATTGAGATGATTGTGTGGTTTTTTTTTTTCCTTTTCTTGATGGTGGTGTATGATGTTGATGCATTTTTGAATGTTGTACCATCCTTGCATCCCTGGAATAAATCCTACCCGATCATGTTGGGTGATCTTGTTCATGGGTTTTTGTTTTTTTTTTTTTAGTTTCCTTTTAGTTTTTTTTGCTATTACTAATGTACAACTACATGAGCAATATTGTAGTTACTAGACTCCCCCTATTATCAAGTCCCCACCACATACCCCATTACACTGTCCATCGGCATAGTAAGATGCTATAGAATCACTACTTCTCTGTATTTTACTGCCCTCCCCGTATGCCCCCTTCCCACTACATAATGTGTGCTAATTGTAATAGCCATTTTTCCCCCTTATCCCTCCCTTCTCACCCATCCTCCCCAGTCCTTTTCCCTTTGGTAACTGTTAGTCTATTCTTGGGTTGTGAGTCTGCTGCTGTTTTGTTCCTTCAGTTTTCTCTTTGTTCTTATACTCCACATATGAATGAAATAATTTGATACTTGTCTTTCTCCTCCTGGATTATTTCACTTAACATAATACCCATGTTATTGCAAATGGTAGGATTTGTTTTCTTCTTATGGCTGAATAATATTCCATTGCATATATGTACTACATCTTCTTTATCCATTCATCTACTGATGGACACTTAAGTTGCTTCCATTTCTTGGCTATTGTAAATAGTGCTGTGATAAACATAGGGGTATATATGTCTTTTTCAAACTGGGCTGCACATTATTAGGGTAAATTCCTAGGAGTAGAGGAATTCCTGGATCAAATGGTATTTCTATTTTGAGTAATTTGAGGAAACTCCATACTGCTTTCCACAATGGTTGAACTAGTTTACATTCCCACCAGCAGTGTAGGAGGGTGTAGGATGGTTCCCCTTTCTCTGCACCCTCGCCAACATTTGTTGTTGTTTGTCTTTTTGATGTTGGCCATCCTAACTGGTGTGAGGTGATATCTCATTGTGGTTTTAATTTGCATTTCTCTGATGACCAGTGATGTGGAGCATATTTTCATGTGCCTGTTGGCTATCTGAATTTCTTCTTTGGAGATGTGTCTGTTGAGATCCTGTGCCCATTTTTTAATTGCTTTATTTGCTTTTTATTTGTTGAGGTGTGTGAGCTCTTTGTATATGTTGGATGTCTTCCCTTATCAGATACGTCATTTATTTATGAATATATTCTCCCATACTGTAGGATGTCTTTTTGTTCTATTGATAGTGTCCTTAGCTGTACAGAAGCTTTTTAGGTTGATATAGTCCCACTTGTTAATTTTTGTTTTTGTTTCCCTTGCCCGGGGAGATATGTTCATGAAGAAGTTGCTCATGTTTATGTCCAAGAGATTTTTACCTATGTTTTTCTGTAAGAGTTTTATGGTTTCATGACTTACATTCAGGTCTTTGATCCATTTTGAGTTTACTTTTGTGTATGGGGTTAGACAATAATCCAGTTTCATTTTCTTACATGTAGCTGTCCAGTGTTGCCAACACCAGCTGTTGAAGAGGCTGTCATTTCCCCATTGTATATCCATGGCTCCTTTATTGTATATTAATTGATCATATATGCTTGGGTTTATATCTGGACTCTATACTCTGTTCCACTGGTCTATGGGTCTGTTCTTGTGCCAGTACCAAATTGTCTTGATTCCTGTGGCTTAGTAGAGCTTGAAATCAGGGAGCATAATTCCCCCCACTTTATTCTTCCTTCTCAGGATTGCTTTGGCTAATCCAGGTCTTCTGTGGTCCCATATGAATTTTAAAACTATTTGCTATAGTTCATTGAAGAATGCTGTTAGTATATTGATAGGGATTGCATTGAATCTGTAGGTTGCTTTAGGCAGGATGGCCATTTTGACAATATTAATTCTTCCTAACCATGTGCACAGGATGTTTTTCCATTTATTGGTATCTTCTTTAAGTTCTCTCATGAGTGTCTTGTAGTTTTCAGAGTATAAGTCTTTCACTTCCTTGGTTAGGTTTATTCCTAGGTGTTTTATTTTTTTGGATGGAATTGTTTTCCTGATTTCTCTTTCTGCTAGTTCACGGTGAGTGTATAGGAATGCAACAGATTTCTGCGTATTAATTTTGTATCCCGCAACTTTACTGAATTCAGATATTAGATCTAGTAGTTTTGGAGTGGATTCTATAGGGTTTTTCATGTGCACTATCATGTCATCTGCAAACAGGGATAGTTTGACTTCTTCCTTACCAATATGTATGTCTTTTATTTCTTTGTGTTGTCTGATTGCTGAGGCTAGCACCTCTATAACTATGTTGAATAAAAGTGGGAGAGTGGGCATCCTTATCTTGTTCCCGATCTTAAAGGAAAACCTTTCAGCTTCTTGTTGTTAAGTATAATGTTGGTTGTGGGTTTGTCATATGTGGCCTTTATTATGTTGAGATACTTGCCCTCTATACCCATTTTGTTGAGAGCTTTTATCATGAATGGATGTTGAATTTTGTTGAATGCTTTTTTAGCATCTATGGAGATGATCATATGGTATTTGTCCTCCTTTTTGTTGATGTAGTGGATGGTGTCAATGGATTTTTTTTTCTTTTTTTTTTTAATGACCTTTTGCCCCACCCTCCTTCCTATTAAAACCTTCCATTTTGTACAATTCCTTGGATCACCCCTCTACTTGCCAGAGGAGATGCTGCCCAATTCATGAATCACTTAATAAAGCCAACTAGGTCTTCAAATTTACTCTGTTGAATTTTTTTTTAACACAAGATATATAGCGAAAGACCTGCATACCTCACAACGAACTTTCTTAATCACGAGAAGACCTAAAAAGCTTCCAGGAAGAATAAACACATTACCTAAAAAGAAGTAACAATCAGCCTTGTATCAGAATGCTTAACATTAACATTACATGCGTTTTCATCCCAAGTTTTGAATAAAAGTGATTTTCAAACTAAAATGATAAAGTGTGAGGACAGAATAAATACATTTTTAGTCAAAACCAGGAATCAGCAATTTACCTTTTCCATACCCTTTTGGAGAAATTTCTGGAGGATATGCTCTGGCAAAATGAGGAGGTAAACAGGAGGAGGAGGAGAAGAAAGGGTAACTAGGAAACAGATGGTGCATCTTAGCAGAGCAATGAAAAGAAGCCCCTGGGTGATAGCTGTCGAGAGGCAATTAGTTCAGATTGCAACAAGTTGACAGAAGGCTTCAGAAGAGAACTCTTCTAACATTAATAATATAATGCATTATAATAAATAACATATTAATACCCAGTTTGGTTCTGCAGTTAACAAAGTCATAGCAACATGAACACTATTGATTTTCAACTTTTAAAATCAACCTGGAAACCAAGCTGGAAGGACTGCATTGTAGTTAGAAGGCAGAGTATAAATGTTATCAACTGGTCAATGTGAAAGTACACTTGTCAGCAACAGGGAGGTAGTAGTGAACAAAGAAGTGAGCAGAGGGTCAGGGGGTACCAGCATTGATGTCTCAATTTTAAGAAGTGGAAAGACAAAGGACATTGGTTACAGTTGATAAGAAAAAGCTCTAAGCATATTTTTTAAAGTTTCAAAGGTCACTAAGAAGGGAACTATAATAGTAATATGATTATATTGGAAGAAAGGAGAAGGGTTGTAGGTGTGAATGAGTTAAATCCTCATCTGTGAAAGCAGAAAGTTACTAGGTATTATCTAAAGTTGACAAATCAATAATTTGTATTAACATATGATTTAGAGAGTGATACTGGGTAGAGAAACAGTTACCAGTGTTTACCTCTGGGTAGAAGATGGCTACTTTTCAATAGTAGCCCTTCTGTATTATCTGAACAATGAGCATGAATGACTTTGATTTTTTAAATGTACTTATTTAAATTCCCCAGACACTAATTCTTCTCTCTCTCCTCAGTGCCTTTCACAGGCACACTTATTGCTTTATACTAGCTTTCTTTCTACTCTTTCTCAACTACTGCTGATTCCTCTGTCACAGACCAAACTCTGTGCCAAACTGCCTCTTGAAAGTGGTTTTTAACTTGAAATTCCGTGGTGTCAGACCTCATCTCAATTGACCTTGTAATGTTAATTGCTGCTGCTTGTTTTCTCTTGCCCTGGCCTCTTCCAGGTTTCTTTCTTTTTTTTTTTTTTTTTTTAATAATTTATTTTATTTTAGTATCATTAACCTACAATTACATGGGCAATACCGTGATGATTGAACTCCCCCCATCACCAGGTCCCCCCCACCAACCCCACCACAGTCACTGTCCATCAGCGTAGTGAGATGAGAACCGCTACCCGTCTTCTCCGAGCTGCACAGTACCCCCCGTGCCCCCCCACCCTATGTCTGCCAATCGTAATGCCCCTTTTACCCTCTTATCCCTCCCTTCCCATCCATCTCCCCAGTCCCTTTCCCTTTGGTAACTATTAGTCCATTCGTGGGTTCTGTGAGTCTGCTGCTGTTTTGTTCCTTCATTTTTTTATTTTTTCTTTGTTCTTATACTCCACATATGAGTGAGATCATTTGGTGTGTCAATGGATTTTTGAATGTTGTACCATCCTCGCAACCCTGGGATGAATCCCACTTGATCATGATGGATGATCTTTTTGATGTGTTTTTGAATTTGGTTTGCTAATATTTTATTGAGTATTTTTGTATCTATGTTCATCAGGGATATTGGTCTGTAATTCTTTTTTGTCATGTCCTTGCCTGGTTTTAGTATTAAAGTGATGTTGGCCTCATAGAATGAGTTTGGGAGTATTCCCTCCTCTTCTACTTTTTTGAAAAGTTTAAGGAGGATGTGTATTATGTCTTCACTAAATGTTTGATAAAATTCAGCAGTGAAACCGTCTGTCCCAGAAGTTTTGTTCTTAGGTGGTTTTTTGATTACCAGTTTAATTTCTTTGCTGGTAATTGGTCTATTCAGATTTTATGTTTCTTCCTGGGTCAGCCTTGGAAGGTTGTATTTTTCTAGAAAGCTGTCCATTTCTTCTAGGTTATCCAGTTTGTTAGCATATAATTTTTCATAGTATTCTCTCATAATTCTTTGTATTTCTGTGGTGTCCATAGTGATTTTTCCTTTCTCATTTCCGATCCTGTTTATGTGTGTAGTCTCTCTTTTTTTCTTGATAAGGCTGGCTAGGGGTTTATCTATTTTGTTTATTTTCTCAAAAAAACCAGCTTCTGCTCTCATTGTTTCTTTCTATTGTTTTATTCTTCTCAATATTATTTATTTCTGCTTTAATCTTTATTGTGTTCCTCCTTCTACTGACTTTGAGTCTCATTTCTTCTTCCTTTTGTAGTTTCATTAAGTGTGAGTTTAGACTGTTCATATGGGATTGTTCTTCTTTCCTGAGGTAGGCCTGTATTGCAATATATTTCCCTCTTAGCATGGACTTCACTGTGTCCCACAGATTTTGCGGTGTTGAATTATTGTTGTCATTTTTCTCCATATATTGTTTGATCGCTGTTTTTATTTGGTCTTTGATCCATTGATTATTTAGGAGCATGTCATTAAGCCTCCATGTGTTTGTCAGGTTTTTCATTTTCTTTGAGTAATTTATTTCTAGTTTCATACCTTTGTGATTTGAGAAGCTGGTTGTACAATTTCAATCTTTTTGAATTTACAGAGGTTCTCTTTGTGGCCTAGTATATGATCTATTCTTGAAAATGTTCCATGTGCACTTGAGAAGAATGTGTATTCTGTTGCTTTTGGATGGAGTGTTTTGCAGATGTCCATTAGGTCCATCTGTTCTAATATGTTGTTCAGTGCCTCTGTCTCTTTACTTATTTTCTGTCTGGTTGATCTGTCCTTCGGAGTGAGTGGTATGTTGTAATCTCCCAAAATGAATGCATTGCATTCTGTTTCCCCCTTTAATTCTGTTAGTGTTTGTTTCACATATGTAGGTGATCCTGTGTTGGGTGCATAGATGTTTATAATAGTTACATCCTCTTGTTGGACTGACCCCTTTATCATTATGTAATGTCCTTCTTTGTCTCTTGTGACTTTCTTTGTTTTGAGGTCTATTTTGTCTGATAGAACTCCTGATTTTTTCTCCCTATTAGTTGCGTGAACTATCTTTTTCCATCCCTTTACTTTCAGTCTGTGTATGTCTTTGGGTTTGAAGTGAGTCTGTTGTAGTCAGCATATAGATGGGTCTTATTTTTTTATCCATTCCGTGACTCTACGTCTTTTGATTGGTGCATTCAGCCCATTTACATTGAGGATGATTATCGATAGGTATGTACTTACTGCCATTGCAGGCTTTAGATTCATGGTTACCAAAGGTTCAAGGGTAATTCCCTTACTATGTAATGATCTAATTTAACTCACTCCATATGCTATTACAAACACATGCTAAAGATTTTTTTTCCTTCTTTTTCTTCCTCCTCCATTCTTTGTATGTTATGAATCATATTCTGTACTCTGTGTCATCCCTTGGGTGCATCTATTTAGCGTTAGGAATAGGAGTCCCTCCAAAATGCACTGTAGAGGTGGTTTGTAGGAGGTAAATTCTCTCAGCTTTTGCTTATCTGAAAATTGTTTAATCCCTCCTTCAAATTTAAATGATAACCTTGCCGGGTAGAGTATTCTTGGTTCAAGGCCCTTGTGCTTCATTGCATTAAATACGTCATGCCACTCCCTTCTGGCCTGTAAGGTTTCTGTTGAGAAATCTGATGATAGCCTGATGGGTTTTCCTTTGTATGTGATCTTTTTATCTCTCTCTAGCTGCTTTTAAAAGTCTGTCTTTATCATTGATATTTGCCATTTTAATTATTATATGTCTTGATGTTATCTTCCTTGGGTCCCTTGTGTTGGGAGATCTGTGCATCTCCATGGCTTCAGAGACTATCTCCTTCCCCAGATTGGGGGAGTTTTCAGCAATTACCTCCTCAATGACATTTTCTATCCCTTTTTTTCTCTCTTCTGTTTCTGGTACCCCTATTATGCGAATATTTTTCCGTTTGGATTTGTTACACAGTTCTCTTAATATTCCTTCATTCTTAGAGTTCCTTTTTTTCTTTGTGCCTCAGCTTCTTTGTATTCCTCTTCTCTAATTTCTGTGTAATTTGACATCTCCTCTACTTCAGCTAATCTGCTTTTATATCCCTCCATTGTATGCTTTATTTCAGATACTCTGTTTTTCAAAGTTTCTCATTCTTGAATTCCTCCCCGAGGTCTTGAATATTTTTCTGTAGCTCCATGAGCATGTGTATGATTTCTATTTTGAAATCTTTTTTAGGATGATTGGTGAGTTCAGTTTCACTTGGCCTTTTTTCTGGTGTTTTTGTGATTTTGGTTTGTCCCAAGTTTTTGGACATTTCATATTTGTAATAATAAGTTGTTTTAGGCAG
The DNA here is from genome assembly GCA_029783875.1 of Phataginus tricuspis. Taxonomy (NCBI): domain Eukaryota; kingdom Metazoa; phylum Chordata; class Mammalia; order Pholidota; family Manidae; genus Phataginus; species Phataginus tricuspis. The sequence continues at coordinate 14,545,234 of JAQQAC010003584.1, read as the reverse complement.
CATCTTGTGTCCAGAAGCTCTACTCTCTGGAGCTGTTCAGCTCCTGGAAGATGGCAACAGTCACTGGCGAGTGGTGCCAGTGCCTGCTGGGAGGAAAGTGCTCATTCCTGCTTCTGGGCTGCAGTGTCTGCCTCCACTGCCAGGCCCAGCGGGCCACACGTGCAGGGAGGATTCTCTGTGTACACCCCTGGAGCTGCTGTAGGTGGGGCTTCCCTCAGGCTGGCCTGGCGTGATGGCTGGAGCAGCAGATTTTCAAACCGGTGCCGGCTGGAAGGAAGGAGCAGCAGGCTGCATAGCATTGTGGGGCCTTGGTGTGTTGCCAGCCAGGGGGATTCCCAACCTGTTGGGCTGAATGTGCCAGAACCATTTTGTCCACCTGTCCTTTCTCCTGAGCAGCAAGTGTAATCCTTGCCCCTTTAGCAGCTCTCTTGTATTTGGGGTGTCTTTCACCTTTCTTTTGTCCCAGAGTGGCCAGTTATGAGTACCTGTTCTTCACAAGTGGCTGGAATCTCAGTCTCTCCAAGTTTTCTGCCTATCTTTGCATTCCAACCCCTCTAATCTCCAGAGCACCATGTAATGTGGGTTCATGCTCCTGGGGCTGATATCCAGGGGTGGGTGTTTAGCAGTCCTGGGCTTCTACTCCCTCTCTGCTCTGTTTCTCTTCCTTTCACTCATGAGCTGTGGTGGGGGCAGGCTTGGGTCCTGCCAGATTGCGGGTTTGCTACTTTACCCTTTTCTGTGAGGTCTTCCCTTTTCCCCAGATGTAGGCCATCTGTTGCAGTCTTCTTTCTGGTCTCTCTTTCGAGATTAGTTGTATTTGCTGTATTTTTGTGTTATATTTGGTTCGGGGAGGAGGTTTCTGCCTCATTTCTCATGCCACTGTCTTATTTTCACCACCATCCTGAAAGACAAAACAGTCTTCCACTTCTGCTAGCCCGTGTGTCTCATGATCCAGCTGTAAAAAAGAAATGTTATGTGCATTTTTAATCTAAAATGTGATGTTTCCAAAGTATTCCAGTTTACACACTGAAATAGCAATGTGTGACAGTGCCTACTTAGTCTCACTCTGCTTAAGTGTTATCAAGGTTTTTTTTCTTTCAACCTTTGCCAATCTGATAGGCATATAATAGGTTTTTTTGGTTTAACTCGTAATTCTTTTCTTGTGTCTGTGATCGGGTGCCTTTTCAGATATTTAAGATCCCTGTGTTCTGTTTGCCCTGACTGCCAATGTGCGGGTCCATTTCTCAATTCGATTGTTACTTTTTGTTTCAGGGGCCCTTCTATATATATTAAGAAAATTATCTTGATTTGTCATTTGCAGTACCAGTGTTTTCCTAGTTGTGTTTGTTTTTATTTTATGATATTACATGGAAATTGTTATGTTGTCTTGTTTTTATCAATCTTTTCTCTCATGGCTTCTGGATTTTGTGCCATTTAGGAAAGCCTTTCCCCACTATAAGACTTTAAATTTTCTTATAGTTTATAATTTATAATAATAAATTCTGCCCCACACCATATCATATATTTTTGAGCCAAAAAGCATAAGGGATTAATTTTGGCATGATGTATGAAAAGGGTCTCTGATGTAACCTTTTTTTTTTCACATTTCGGCAATATTTATTGAATAATCCATGGCTATTTATTGTGCGAAGTCATCAGTGTAGCATATGCCCCAGGATATTATTGAGAGAGAAAAAAGGGCCTAGGACTGAGTCTTGAAAGAATCCCAAAATATCCACTTATGTTTGAAAAGGATGTGCCATCAAAGGAAACTGGGAGGAAGCACCTGCTACGGTAGGAAGCAGCCTCAGGAAGAGAGCATCTCAGGTGCAAGGGAGAGGCTGGCTGCGTCAGAGCATGCAGAGAGGCCCAGTGAAGTGAGGCCTGGGAGCTGCTCATCAGATCCAGCCACATGGACATGGTGGCACCTTGGTCGTTGCTGCTTGGTGGAGTAGTGCGGCAAATGCTAGATTTGAGTGGGTTCAGAAAGGAGTGAGAGGTGGGAGATGGCAAGTGGTGGCGGTAACTTCAGTGAGCTTGTCCGTGAAGGGTCGGAGAGCAAAGGAAGGTTTCAAAGTTGTGAGAGATTTTTGCATGCTCGCACACTAATAGGAAGGACAGTGAAGGGTGAGAGATGGAGGCAACAAGTGAAGAGACAGTCAGTAGCGAAGGGGCCCTAAGAAGGTGGCACGGGATGTCAGCTGGAGGCGGAGGGACCTGCCTGAAGTGGAGACACCACTTGTGTGTTGGAGCAAGAGAAGAGGAGGCAGGGATGGAGATCGAAATGCCTCTGTTCACCTCTTGTCTTTGAGGTAGTGATAAATTAGGAACTGATGATAGCGGCAGAATGGTGGGTACCTGTTAGGTCCGGGAGAGGTCAGGGGTCATGTCACTGAGGAGGTGGCTGAGGTAAAGGTGGGGTCATCACATTGCAGATCCAAATGATCATCCCGTCTGGTCCCAGATTAGGACCTGTGGCTTCTCTGCTGAACCTGGGGCCGACGCCAAAGGGCAAGGTTTTCACACCGTGTTGCTTTTCCTCCCCTTCCACCTCCCACTCGGGCTTTGTTTGCTACCCACACGAAACCCAGCTCCAGCCATGGCCCTGTTCCTGTTGTGCAGTGGTGCAGAGGGGCCCCACGGCTGCCCATTCCTGGGTCTTCTTAGACCCCGTTCATTCTGATCCTTGTTGGAACTCTCCTACAAGCTGCTACCTCTGAGCCTGTGGCTTGAAGGGCAAGGAGAGACTGTCCGGGCACTGGTATCTATGGCTGTTGACTTCTCAGGGGCATCCAGCCTCCTGTAATCCCAATGGGGAAGATCTTTTCCACTGGGCCCTTAGGTTGCAAGCTGTTGCTTCAGTTCAGGGGCAGAGGGATACTTCTACACTGGCTTTCTGGCACTCAGTTTTCTGCCTCTTCCTCTGCTCTGGTTCTGAGCATTTTCCATTCTGCAGGGGGACATACACTTGCCTGACTCCAGAGACTCTTGGATAGGGGATGTACAGGGCCGTTCTTCAGTGAGGAATAGTCACCTGAATCTGGCCGGGTCCTCCTGGAAGAGCTCAGCCTACAGTGAGTTGGGAGGAAGGGGGAATAACCACCTGCGTGCTTTGGGGATTTTGGGGGCTGAGATCTGCTAGATCCTGGGAGACCGGCCTGAGGTCGCCTGCCTCGAGCCCCAAGCCACAGGAGGCTGTTGCCGTGCTGAGGCCCTGCTGCTTATGCCATCCCGATGCCTCCGCCTGTTCGTCGCAGGTCATGGAGCCTCCCTGGGTAGTCGCTGCTGTTCTCCGCCCAGCCTGTCCAGCGTGGGGACCTGCTTCTCTTCCTACCAGGATCTGGCCGAGCGCATCGTGGACATTGCTGTGGCTGATGTGAGGGACTGCTCCGCTTGTCCCACGTTCCTTTAGCAGACCTCTGCTGGGTGGGGAGGCAGACAGGAGGGAAAGAACAAGACAGATGAGAGCCAGCGAGTCTGGTGGGGGCTTCCTCAGTGGCTGTCCATCTCAACACCGGGGAATTCAGTAAACGCTGGTCCAAGGGACTAATCTAAGGGTCCTGTTTGTACCATGCCCACTAATTTGGTTGTGGCCACTGTGTCCCTAGGTGATGGCTGCTTGCTCAGATAACCTGCAGAACCTCTTCGGCCACCAGGCGGCAGCCGGCTGGGAGTAAGTCCCTTTACACGGCATCCTCTTCTCACACTGCTGTCCCGCTCACCTGCTCTTTTCCTTTCCTTCTCCACCTCAGCTTTCTTGAGGCCCAGGCCCTGAGCACTTCCTCTGTGATCCTGGAACACAGCTCTCACCTCCTTCTCCTCGGCCCGTCTCTGCTCTTTCCCTAGCTATCAGGGTGAGGCGCAGGAGGTGCAGCTTTACTACAAAAAGTTTTCTTCTACTCGGCATGGCTTCCTGGGGGCAGGCGTGGTGTCCCAGCCGCTCTCTCACGTGTGGGCAGCTGTAAGTGACCCCACCCTGTGGCCCCTGTACCACAAGCCCATCCAGACGGCAAGGCTGCATCGGCGGGTGACCAAAAACATCCACCTAGGTGAGCCCAGAGAGCAGGGAACCGGGGTTGGAGGCTGCCTCTGGATCATTCAGGCCGCCGGCCTTGCCGGCAGGGGGAAGGAGGGCCCGCTGTGCGGGCTGGGGGTGGGGAGGGAAGCGGTGGCTTGAAGGCCACTCTGGGTGCCTGCCATGATGCCGGCCGCACTCAGGTACCCTGTCTGTGTGGCGCACAGGTCCTGCTGGTTCCAGAATGGTGGGGTGTTGGAGGGGCTCCTGAGTCAGAAAGGATCTAGGATTCGGTCTGTCCGCATCTCCTGACTCTCCCCATCCTGACCCCGCAGTGTACTTGGTGTGCAGCACTGCCCTGTGCGCACTGAAGCAGCCACGGGATTTCTGCTGTGTCTGCGTGGAAGCCAAAGAGGTACCTCCCTTGCTGGTGGTAAAGGTATTGTAGGGAAATCTGGGTTGGAGCATTGTGAGAAGCAGTCTTTGTGGGCGTCGGGCCCTCTGGGGGTAGGAGGGCCAGCTGGGAGGGGGCTGGGGGCAGGGGGCACCCAGAGTTGCCATCTGCAGGACTGACTGTGCTATAGCCTGTTTGCTACCCTCCTTTGTCCCCAGGGGCACCTGTCTGTCATGGCGGCTCAGTCTGTGTATGACATATCCATGCCGAGACCCAGCAGAGAGAGGGTCCGCGGGGAGGTACTGCCCAGTGCTTGGATCCTGCAGCCCCTCACCGTGGGAGGGAGGGAGACCACCCGAGTCATCTACTTGGCCCAGGTGACACACCTTGTGTAGCACACCTTGACTTGATCCCACAGTCCACGGGAGTGTCTGTTCAGCTGCTCAACACCCTCAGTGCCCAGGCCCTCTGGCCTGGGAGCCGCAGGGTCGGCACAATAAGGGGGGTCGGTGAGTGATCAGCGAGAAAGGATGGAGACAGGTGACCAGTCTTCTCTGAAGTTGCTGCCTCTGTTGGCTGTTCCAGGGTCCTCAGGAGGTGGCAGGGCCATCGCAAAGCAGAAGCAGCAGCCTTAGCAGAGCAGAGAGAGCATGACCCATTCGGTTTGGCTCTCCGCTCCCAGTTTCCCCAGGGACTTTGTCATTGGGAGGTGAAGCCGATGTCCAGATCTGAATAGCAGAGCCCAGGGCCTGTAAAGAGTCCTAGGAGTTTCTCCCATCACGACAGCCTGGGTGGCTGCTTGTGGCTAAGCGTGCCCTGACCCACTCTCAGGTCTATTTGCATCCTTACATCTTCCCTCTGCTTTATTTCAGGTAGAACTTGGGGCTCCGGGCCTCCCTCCTCAGCTCCTCAGCTCCTTCATCAAACAGCAGCCGCTGGTTATAGCCAGACTGGCTTCCTTCCTTGGTAGTTAGCATCTCACTGTCAGGATGGTGCAGGCCCGGGACCCTCCAGTGAAGCTGGGGCAGCTCGTTACTCTCTGTGCCCCGACGCAAGAAGAGCTGAGGCGATCGGCCAGTCTGGCAGCCCGCACGGAGCCCCAAGTGGCCAGCGAAGCCCAGTCAGCCCTTGGTCACAGCTGGCGCCTCGGCACAGCTAGGGGGCCTGAGCTCCTGGCCCCAGCCAGCCAGAGGGAACGAAGCTCAACTCACCTTCTTGGATTTCTCAGCTTTCTTTCCCACCTCTGGAGCTTTACACAGACAAGGTGACCAAGGACCAGGATCGGACACAACCAGCAGAGCTGGCAGACTGCGGTTCTTGGGCACGGTGCTTCCTTATTTTGCCCCAGCCCTCCGATTGGTATGGAAGCAGGCAGCCACTGGCCAAGACTCTGCTCAGAATCTGCCTCCAACATTCAGCTCCACTGTGGGAAGGAGCGTTAGAAAATACCAAAACAGGAAAATGGCTTTAAAAAACAGCTGCACAAGTCAGAACACTGATTAAGAATCACTTCTCCTTCTTGAATTTTTACAAAATGCTTTGGTATTGATGTCTGCTTCCCCCATTCCTGTCCCTCGCAGGAGAGGACACTGGGGTCTCTGCCTCAGGCAGGAGTACTGAGCACTGCTCTGTCACAGAGCCACCTCGAGCTCAGCAGAATGGGACAACCACTGTAGAAGCAGGTTAGACACATTTGGGGTCAGGGCCTGGCTCTTTAGGACTGAGGGGTGCTGTGAAGGCGGGAGGCGTTTCAGAGATGACAAATTACCTTTTGAAGGTGGTACTCCTGGAGGAGGTCAGTGGTTTGTCGGGAGGAAGCCCAGTTCCAGTCCATGCCGCACTCAGGGCCTTGTCCCACCTCCAGGGGTCTCTCAAGCTCCCCACGCGGCTGCCGCAGCCCCGCCTCTTCCAGGACGGGTGGACACGGGTTCAGTTGGCTTGCACCTTGGCCTGGCTGGGCTTGAGGGATTCCATGCAAGTTACCTGGGAGTGGTGGGGGTGGGAGAAACTCCCAGCTTCCTTTCTGGCACCCAGAATTTTTGGTGGCAGAGGGTGATCACATGGGGATAGGAAAGATGTGGAAAGGTAAGTTTCTGTATAGTACAGCAGAGATTTAATTTCTGAACGTTTGCAGGATTTTTTTTTCTCTTACCTCAGATCAGGTTATTTATGTATTATTGATTGAAATCTTAAAATTGCTTTTATTTTTAAACTTTTATTTTTCTGGTTGTTTTTCTTGATGACACTTGATATGTTTAACACCCTATTTATGTACTCCCATCTCTTTTCATATAAATCTCTATGACTATTGATTGAAAAGGTCAGAACACCTGCAAATTAAAAGTCCATTGTGTGCTCTTAATTAGTGAAGACTACTCTGAGATAGCCTAAGTGGGTCATGGGAGCCCAGAGTTTAGCCTGCAGACCATGATGGCAGCAGTAACTACGGTCCAGTTTCAAGCCATACAGGTGGCCAGTCTTCTCTGAAGCTGCTGCCTCTGTTGGCTGTTCCAGGGTCCTCAGGAGGTGGCTGAGCCATCGCAAAGCAGAAGCAGCAGCCTTAGCAGAGCAGAGAGAGCATGATCCATTCGGTTTGGCTCCCCGGGTGCACCGAGTGGTTCCCATGGGCTTGGCACTGCTGTGCACATAAGTACTCCATCTATGGCCAGCTGTAGTCCCAACATGAACATGAGGATCCCAGAACAGTCCCTGCCACACCTAACAGTGACCACAGTCCTCTGAAAGGAAGCTCTTCAACAGGTGTGCTCCTCTAGGGCTTCTGAGGCAGAGCCAGCAATGGGACTCTGAACATGATAGCCAGATGTGACCCAGAGAAGCCACACATCCGGCCTGTGAGCCAGCAATCTCAAGAATATTGACAGGCTGATCGGGTAGCAGAATGCAAAACATCAAAGGCAATCCAGGCACCTGGCTCTCAATGAGCATGATGAAGTCAGATTTTGGTTTAGACAAGGTGGGTTCTCAGAACTTCCCTGTGTATCAGAATCACCTGAAGGACTTTGTTACACCCAGGCTGGGCCCACATACTGGTGGTGCTAGGAAGCCCCAGGTGATCCTGAGGCTTTGGAATCCACTGTCTTAGGCAATTACTAGAGAGCAGACCTACAGAAAGGCACTTAGTTCACCAGCCGCTTCGCTGCCTGTCTCCTACTTCCTGTTAGCTCACTGCCTAGAGCAGGCCTTTACGGTGCACACAGGTCAGCATTACGTGTCCTAAACTGGGCCCATGCTAAGCTTAACTGGGTGGGCTTTAAGCCAGCATCCTTGGGGCTTCAGGCTTTCCTCTGCTCTGCCTGCCTGCCCGCCCCACCTTGCACGGAGCCCGGGCGGCTGAAGGCACTGCTTTCCTCGGGGCTCATCTTCCAGGCACAGTGCTTTCACTCACCATCCCTAATGGTTTCTTTTCTACCTAATGGGTAGTGCTTAAAATTGTTTTAGTTCCCAGGCATTCAGAACTTGCTGAATTTGCTGTAGCATAAATTGGATGTAAAGCATGAAGGCCTTTGAAAATGAAGAGATGAAAAAAGTTTCAGATGCAGACACTGGTGAAACACTGAGCCGAGGGCAGGAAAGGCACAGCCTGACTGGGTGGAGTCAGGATCATAACGTGGTGACAGACATGCCCCCTGTGGATTCCATGAGGAACTTACCGTGAGGGCTCCTGCTGGCTTTACTAAGGTTACAGAGCAACCCCTCAAGGCCAAGAGAATCTTGCCCTTCCTTGGGTCAGAGGCTAACAGCTATGAGCCTTTCCCCCAAGAAATAAACACATAGGCACAGACAAGATTTTTTTCACTGAATACCCTTCTTTTCACAACAGAGCCTGGATCTCTGTACCTCCTGCCAAAGTAGGAAACCCATGCATTTTACAGGAGTAAACATAATGTGTATCATCAAAGGTCACTTACATTTAGAATGCTTTTGTTCAGAACTAAATCCAACACTAACAAGCATCCCCACCATCTGGTTCAGTATGGAATATCTTGTAAGTGGAAACTTTGCACTTTATCCCCAATTTTGAAGAGGTTGTACAGCAGTCAGTACTGCTGGCAAAGAGTTAACAGGGCCTCAGGCTCTCTGGCTGGCAGGGTCTCACTTGATGGAACATTTAGGCATTGCTAAGTCGCCAAGCCACTAATACAGCTCTGCCCTATCAGTACCCACCTCCAAGCCCCTCCAAGACTGCAGCCTTCTACAGGGAAGAGTCAGGTGAAAATACCTAGACCTGAAGCCCTTGGTGAGGAGAACAGTTTATTTTAAAAAGCTCTAATGTTCTGCCCCATGCTTGGCCCCTGGATGGAGCTAGGATTGAGAATTGCCTGCACAGGGCTGAAGGCAGGGGAGGTGCAGGGTAAAAGTCAGGTTTCTGTCAGATGTTGTGCCTCGTGTGTTGTGCACTTTTAAGATGGCAGTCCAGCTCCTGCTGGTAAGAAAATGTAGACTCCCAAGATTCATGTTTTAAGTTTACTCACAAGTTAAGCTGAAGTCATTTGCCTCTCATGATTTCCCAAACCACTTTTTAAGAAATGCTGGGATAGCAGCAAGTGGGGCTTGAATCCCATGTCGACAAAACCATACACATCATTTCATTTTGTATCGTAATAAACACCAACTCTTCTGCTCCACGACTGGAGTCTCTAGGCTTTTCCACCATAATCCTGATCAGGGGAACCCTCCATCCTCCAAGACCCGCAGCAGTGAGCCTGCAGTCCGTGGAAGGCCAGGCAGCTGCTCACTTCCTCCACATGTGAGGAGGAAGCCTGATTAGACTCAGCTCCTCCCACCCCAGCAAGGGCAGCAGTGGGCACCTGGGGCGGCGCGGGGCTGCCTCCCGAGCCACAGTCAGGCGGGACTCCAGCGTTCCGATGGGACACCAAGGCAGTGCCACTTCCCGCCCTAGCTCTGGGCCAGCACAGTGCCCCGGTTTGGCTGCACCAGCTCACAAGCTCTTAGCTGGGGTTCTGGCATGTGGGGCTCAGCTAGAAACAGGTTGAACAGTGTTGCTAATTCTTCAGCGAAGTCCTGGAATAAACAGAACGATGACAGAAGCAGCAGACATAATTCTGGCTGGCTCATCCTTTCTACTAAAAATTAATTCCAAATATCAAGCCCTAGCTGTATTTTCCCAACTTACACTGAAATGACCTGAAACCTTGTCCCGTTAGTATTCTGGGATGCTCAAGTTCCAGCAGGGGGAGTGAACTGTGGCAGGAGGCTCCAAACCACCTAGTGAGTACTTACCACAACCTACTGAGTACTTGATATGCACATTATCTCATCTTGACAAACTCTATGAAGTATAAATTATTTCCATTTTGCGGATGAAGAAACGAAGGTTAAATTTCTCTAAATCACAGTAACATTAAGTACTAGCTGAGATAAAACCCAGGTAATTCTGAATTTAAGAACCATATATCTTCACTATGTCATGCTACCAACTACCCGCTTTCCATCTTCTTTTCCTCCACTGATAAGTCTTTCATGCAATAGCTACTCAAGTGTGAAGGCCACAGAGCAGCTGAACCATCTTGGGTGGTCCTGGAGACACTTAACAAAAGCCACTGAGCTTTGGGAAGGTCCTAAAAGTGCCAGGCCCTATCTCTTGCCCCCTTTCAGGATAAAAGGGACATATGACACCTGTTCTCTCTCCGGTAAGAGGAGACAAGGACTTCTTACCTCTGGCCACTGGGCCTCATGGAGGCTGCCCAGGCAGGCCTCTATCTCCATCCGTCTCATCAGACCTTTCTCTACCAGCTCCCGGAGCAAAAACAGCAGCAGGTCCCACTGCAACACATATGGGGGAAGAGGAGGTCAGGGCGGCCAGAAGGCCTGCATAGTGACCCTTACCACTACAAAGGACAGAGCTGCTGAGGAGACCTGAGATTCATAGAGTCCAGCTGCCAGAAAAGGGGAACTAAAGGATTTAAGAACATGAATCAGGGGGGCTAGGAAGCCCACCTGCCTCCATCCCCCCACCCCCACCTCAAAATCAAAAGCTCACCTCCCTCGGCCGTGTGTCTGCCAGGAGCCCCACATTTCTTGGGCGCAGCAGTAGCTGCAGAGGGACCGGCACCTGAAAGTCATCCTTCCATAGGGATAGTAGCACAAGCAGGAGCCTTCGAGCCTGCCCTCTGTCCAGCCGGTGCTGGGCGGGGGGCCCTAGGACAGGAATCTGGTCTGCAACTATGGGAAGAGAGGAAAGCCAAGCTTTAATGATGAAGGCCGGGTCACCTAGCCAGCTCCTGGAAGCAGCAGAAAAAGGCCTGTGTTTCTAATCTTGCTTATACCCAATCCTGAGGTCTGGAGGGTCTGGTAAGAGAGGGACATGATGGAGAGGAGCCGTACCGAGGAGGGATGCTAACTCCACAGAGCACTTTGCCAGATGCTGCTCAGCAGGCGGGCACAGGAACTGTGGGGGAAGCAGGGAGACCCTGGATGTTAGCACCTCTTTAGGGCAGCAGCCCTGACAGGGCAGCTCTGGTTACTAGGCTAGGCACACGGACACACAAGGAAGGCATCTGCCACATCTCACCTGGCGGCACTGCAGCGTCTGGCCCAGCTGGCCTAGGAGCTGCTCCAGATGCTCCGGGTAAACTCCCTCCTCAGGGGCCCGGGGCCCTGTGGCCAGAGAGAGCACATCCTGGGGAAAGCAGGGCAGGAGCACATGAGACGACAGCAGGCTGGGGCCCATGAGGCCGCAGAAAGCGTGGCTGCAGGGGGAGGTCAGCCGGGGGGCGGGGGAGGCACAAGGAGCAGGAAGATGGGGTCCCCGCAGTGAAGTGGCTGGGCCGAGGTGCCATTAGACATGGGGCTTGGGCAGGACAGCGCAGCTGGGAGAAGCAACCAAGTAATGACACAGCAACAGATGGAGCAGGTGAGCTCAGGGACAACGTGCTGCCAAAGAGCCCAAGAGATGGCACTTGTCTTGCGACAAAGCCATACCTGGCCAATTCCAGAGACCATCTCACTCTAAAAGCATCAGAGGAACCATCCTACTGCACACATGTCCCAGTATATCCCTTGGGCTCCTCTGCTCATCTTAGGAGAGTAGAGGATTTGGTGCAGAAATCCTCTGCATGTTGAAAACTGGAAGCTAAGGGCCCATTTCTTCTTCTCCTATATACTCCTACATGCCTTCTTCTCCCTCCTATATGCTCTCCCATTTTAGTTACTCCTCCTTAGTCCCTGGGCCAGATCTTTCCTCTTGTTCTCCTGTCCTAGCCCATGGCCACCAGGCCACAAGGTCTCTCTGCCCTACGACTCAACTCTGCTGCCGGGCAGGAAAGCAGCCCTAGACAATTTGTAAATGAACAAGTGTGGCTGTGTCCCCTTAACTTCAGTAACAAGCACAAGCGACAGGCTGGATTTGGTCCAAACAGTCCATGGACCAAATCCAACTGCCAAAAATTAGCGCCCCAATTTTTTCAATCAAGAGCACTGGTTTATTCTTACTGCCTGTAACTAAATAAGCATCACATCTCACACAGACCAGTTCTGAATACCTGTCCCAATACTGGGTGGCTGCCTTACCTTAGAGACTTTCCTACTACACCAGACAGCCTTTCACCACTTCCATCCCCTCAGCATCTGGGTACTTCATATTTCGTCAAAAATGTTTGTATCTACCCTCTTCCCCTCTCACCCTTGTAGGTGGTTCAGAGAAGAGCAATTAGGACACCATTCTGTTCGGCTCTGCCCTACCTAATAATCCCACTCAGTAATGCTCGAAACGGGGACTAGTGGACACCATGGAAAGCTGCCACACATACTGGAGCGGACATGAGAAAGGAGGGAGGCCAAGAAAAGAGCGGGTGGGGGGAGCCGAAGGGATAGGGGAGCTGTGTACTTTTATCTCGGAGATGAGGTGGGAGGGGAGGGGAGCATGGTGCTCACAGGCACGGGAGCAGCCCCTCCGCTCCCCCCGGACGGCTGGTTCCGGACCCTGGGCTCGGAGTGTGCGGCTCACTGCTGCCTTCACCTCTCTCCTGATGAGCGCTGTGGGTCGGGGAGAAGAGCACATGGTCACCAGAGCAGCCCCGCACAGGCTCACCATACTGACCCCCAGCCTTCGCCGTCTCCAGCTGGTGCTGAGTCCCGTCTCCCCACATGGCCTCGACTTTTGCAAAATCTTAGCCAGCCGTGCTCCTGGCACTTACCTGTGATGTTGGCTGACAGCCAAGCACAGGCTTTCTCTGTTGCAAGCTCCACAGCTATGTTCTCTGCGCTGCTCAGGACCTGCGACACAGGAGGACCTCAGGGTCGGGAGGGCTGGGGGTGAAGAGCGCCCACGTGCAGCACTGCCCTGCCGAAGGCGGCGGCCTCACACGCAAGTCCGTGCGCACAGGACCTCGCCGCACACCTCGCCCACCGGCAACCGCCCAGCCCGCCAGCTCCAGGCCACCTTCCTACGTACAGCCGCCGGGGTCTCCTCGGGAAGCAGCGCCCGCACGGCAGCAGGACTCTTCTGTCGGCAGAACCTGCCGGGAGGCGGAGGAGTTCGGTGACGTCCAGGCGTTTCAGCCCGGCTCACAGAAGGGACCGTGCCGAGCACACCCACCAGCCAAGTCCCCGCCCAGACGCGAGGAGGCGTGCCACAGCTACAGCCACGGCCACAGCCACAGCCACGGCCACAGCCACAGCCACAGCCACAGCCAGCCACCCGCTCTTCCACTTCAGCTTTGGATTCTGCATCCCCAAAACCCTAAAGCCAAATATACGAGCCTCTGTAGGCAAAAGAAGAATGAAAGGAAGGGTAGGGAGAGGACATGGAATGAAGCGGTTGAGTGTAAAAGAGGAAATAGGTCAGAAAGATAACAGCAGAGAGGAGAGGGTCCAGATAGACTGGTGTCTCTTACTCCCGCCCCCGGCTCAGTGCCTGGGCCCCGTGGGGACACAGCTGGGAACACAAGGTCTCCACCAGCCGGGCGGGATCTCCCCCTTCCTGTCCCCGTGCCACCAGCTGCTCCTGAAGAAGCGACTCTGCCTGGCGCACCAGATCTGCCACCAGAGTGGCCCTGCAGCGGGGACACAAGGTTTGGAGGTAGGTAGAAGGGCCGAATCAGAAAGTGCTGCAAACTTAAGAAATCTGGTTAGAAGGAACTTCAAAGAATTTTGAATCGAGCAATTTCAGCAATTTCAGCTCCCCACTGACTTTCCTCAGTGTGGCAACAAGGTGCTGGGAGCTAACACTAGAGATGGTAAGGGAGTGGGACCAGACCCTCCACCTCCATTCCCAACCCCCTCAAGCCATGCTCACTTGATGTGTTTGACACAGTTAGAGCCGATCCTCTCGGCCACAAACTCCACAGTCCTGCGCAGGGAGGGCGGCTGGTTATGGAAAAAGGCTTGAGCCAGTTGCGCCTGTGGGGAGGCAGAAGCAGTCAGTGAAGGGCTCCCTGCCTTTCCCCAGGGTGGCCCCCCGGTCTCCCCAGCCCCTCACCTGCAGGCCCTGGGGGCTCTGAGGAGGCTGGGCTCCCAGGCCAGTGGTGGTGGTGGGGGTGATTTTCCTCACGAAGCCCCCACTCCGCGCACTGCTGCCTGACACCCATGAAGCAAGCAGTTTGCGGAGTTCTCCTGCATCAGGGAAGCCAGAGTGATTAATTCCAGAACCAGCCCCACCCCACCAAGCATCTTAGACTTTACTCCACAGAAGCTTAAAGAGGCCGGGGTACCAGGGAGTGCCTAAGAGCAGAACAGCGTATTGGGGTGTCAGCCCATGGAATGCCTTTTGGCTACTCATGAAAGGACAGGCCAAGGATGAGGACCCTCTGGGCTGGGGACAGCAGTGTCCTCACCAATATAAGGGCAGCAGGTGTAGAGCAGGTGCTGGTCCACCACAGGCATGCCATCCTAGAGAAGAGAACAGGCCACACTGGGAAGGCAGGCAGGCTTCCCTGCCTTCCCAGCATGCCAGACATGGGACAGTCATGTGAGAGACAGCCACGTAAGAGTTCAGCCTCCAGCCTGGCTGTCTCCTGCCGGGTCACCCTAGATGGCCTGCCTCCTACATTCCTGGTGTTCCTTTTGCTCTGGCTGGATCCCAACACTTACCAAGCCGTGCTCTAAAGCTGCTGTGTCCACCTCAAAGACATGACCCTCTTCCAGAAAGAATAGATCCTCAGGGACAGTGGGAATCTGGCAAGAGATCAGGGCAGTGCAAGCTCCATCCGCACCTTAGATTCATCATGCCTATCGTGGTTCCAGGGCTTAGGCAGCAGGTTCAAAGTAACGTTCCTCTGAAAATGGTAACTCCCTTATCCCCTCTGACCCATCATTGTAGGGCCCTGAACTTGTTCAGACTCAGACAGTCTCCTGTTCCCTGTGTCCAGCCACTGCAGCTGCCCCTCCACTTCCCCAGTTGGGACCCTCACTCCACCAACCTGGAAAAGCCAGCCCAGGACGGCAAGCAGCAGCAGCTTGTTCAGAAAACACATCTCCCCTTCACTTTCCTTTGACAAGACCAAGCTCCTAAAAGGCAAATGAGAGCGTGAGCTGAATTTGTACCAAGAAAGAAATGGAACAGAGTAAAAGAAAGCTATCACTGGGAAGGTAATTCTCAAGCGCAGACCTAAAAGGGACTGCTGCTGTGGGGGTGGCCAGGACCTCCTCATGGTCCTCCCTGATCTGTGTTCCCTCTCAGCTGGGCTGAGAAAAAAAATGCAGGAATAGAAAGGGGCCCATGGAAGTACAAATAGTTGCCCACTGTCTTTCCTGTGGATCAAACCCTGCCTCTCCGCTATGGGCAGGTTACAGCCAAGGTGCGGCCCAGGAGGCCCAGGCTGCCCTGCGCTCTTCATCACCAGCAGCCTCAGCACCCTTGTCGCACACCCTCTTTCCAAGCCTTGCCTCTTCTCCACTCACCGATGCAGGTGCAGCAGGAGGGTGAAGATGCTGCGGTAATAGTCCAGCATGGGAACAACGTGGTCAGCGAGGGCAAGGAACTCCACCAGCCAGGGCACAGTGAGCACGGCTCGGCGGGCCCGAAGCCCCTGATGCAGCAGAGCCCGCACATCCAGGGCTGGTGGCACCTGGGGGGCAGTGCTCTGTCAGCAGGCGCGCTGGGGCTTGGGGGACCTTTTCTCTAGTGCCTTGAAGCTTCTCCCGGCTCCCTCCTTACCAGGGCCCCCATTCACCTGGCTCCTCAGGGCCAGAAGGGAGTCCTGGAGCTCCCGGGTCGGGGGTGGTTCAGGCCCCCGGTATGGCAGGAAAGCCACAAAGCCCAGGAATTTAGCCAGAAGCCTCAGGCTGAGCAGAACCACAGCAAACTGCCTCCGTTCACCCTGCACGGGATCAGAGAGGAAAAGGCCTAAAGCATAAGGCTTCTAGAACAATTCCAAACCTGGTTACAAAGTTCCCCTTGAAAATCACACCTCCCCCCTAAGGCAGAACCCTGTCTTCCCCTTGTTCTGCTCTCCAACCTGCCAGTCCGCATCCGGCTCCTCCTCGTCACCACTGGGTTCAGGCTGCGGCAGAGCGAGGCCATTGAGCTCCCGGATCTCCAAACTCAGACTATCCATGAGATGCTGATTGAACTGGAAGCTGAAGTGGGGACCAAACAAGAAACAAACAAACAATGCACTGGAAGAGGTGTGGGAAGAAGCAGAATAGAGAAGAGGTGCTCGAGACAGAAAGGTTCAGCAGGTAGGGAAGGGAAGCCAGGGGCAATGAAGTTACATAAGAGGGTAAAAGACTGAGGAGGGAAATGGAGGCAGGAAGTGTGAGCTAGGAGCCAGATGTCACCCAGGCCCACCTGTTACCTTCTAGGGAAAGGAGAGGGAACAACTGTCTGCCCTTTTGGGAAAACAGACCTCTCCTGGCCTCTGCCCCTCCCTGGAAGACACAGGGGACCTTTACCTGCTCGCACTCAGGATGAAGTCCCTGAAGAAGCCCTGACAGCCTGGGAAGCTGGGCGGTGGGCAGGGCCCCCCGCCGCTCTGAGGGGCCACAAGCCTTTCCTGCAGGCGCCGCAACCGCCCCAGCTTGTCAGCTCCAAGCATGCTTAACACATCTGGAGCCTCACCCAAGACAGTGCCACCAGCACCACCAGGACTCTGACACATCTGGGGTGGGGGAAGGAGAGAAGTTGAAAAACCAGTAACTTTTTCTGGAAAGAAGGACTGAAAATAGAGGAGGAAGTAATGAATATTTATGGAATGCCAACCCTGTTATCCGGTGCCATACGGCATTCTTCCAGGTAGAGATTATATTCTTATTTTCAGGCAAAGAAACTGAAACTCAAA
This sequence comes from Phataginus tricuspis, assembly GCA_029783875.1. Classification (NCBI taxonomy): domain Eukaryota; kingdom Metazoa; phylum Chordata; class Mammalia; order Pholidota; family Manidae; genus Phataginus; species Phataginus tricuspis. Next base: position 14,528,565 of record JAQQAC010003584.1, on the reverse strand, counting down.
GGTTAAACACTTGCCTAGGGTCAATAGAGCTTGGATTTGAAACCAGGCCTGAGTCCTAAGCCATGCTCTTTCCTCTACAGCACAAACCAGGGGCATGGAAATGGTAAAGTCTGAAGGAAGGCTGGGCTGCAGGGTATGTGAAAGGGCACTCTGGCTCCACTCTGGCAGTCCAAGTTTCAACCACCAGCCAAGGAACAGAATTCTTATCATATGCCAGCCCAGAACCTGCCTGGCTATTCCCACTATCTCAAAGTGCCAGCCATTACCTGGCTGCCTATACCACTACTACTGTCCACTATAGAATAATGTCCTGCTGGGGCTATTACCTGGAGAAGCTGTTTCTGGAAAAGCCGAACAAAATGGCTGTGGCTGCAGGCTGCAGAGAGTTGACCCATCATGGCTCTGAGGACAAGAGACAGGAATGGAGTGTGAGCAAAGGAGGAAGCAGGGAGAAAGGTCTGAACGAACAGGCCAATCCTTGGGCCTTTCAGCCCTTTATCAGGGGCTTGAGCAGAACTTTGCCACAGAAGAGGTAAGGGACACCCTCCTCAGCGACAAGACCCCTCAAAGGCTAGAGATACACTTAACCAAACTAGAGAAAATACCACCCTTCTAATCTTTGGTCTACATTGTGCACCAGTGAACTTCATGACCAGTGTGAAGGCAGATCAGTGGCAGAGGGTACATTTTCTGCATTAACTATCTAGCTATGCAAACTACTCAGAATTGCCAAACTAAACCATGGAGAAAATGGAGGTTGAAAAGGATCTAACCAGTGAGACTTGGACCCAAACTCAAGCAACTTGGAATAAGAGTTTTGCATTTTTCTAAGCATTTGCCATCACAGAACAAGTACGAGTCATTTCTGAGTGGAAGGAGCTAGAGAGAGAAATCCCTTTTGAGTAGAGGCAGACTTGGCAGTAATGGGAGAGATTAAGGAGAGAAGGTAACACTCTGGGCTGGAAGGAATGGAGGAAAAGCCTTCCTCCTATCAGCTACCCAAGGACCACTGAGCTGCTCACAGCTGGAAGCAAGAAAGACAATGTGACCAGCGTGTGTGAGCACCTACCTGATCCTGCTGCCCAAGCCCTTCTCAAAATCCCAGCCGGGCTCCTCATGGCGATCTTCCCACTCTCGAAGCACCTCATAAAACACATCCCTGGACACACACACGAGTGCCCGATTAGCTGATGGACAGCTGATCCAAGAGCACCTTCTCTAGCTCAGAGGAACAGACAACAGGACTATCCACAGTCCATCCTTATTCTCTCTAAAGTTCTCCGCAAGATGGCAATGCTACAGATCCGGGGACAGCCTGCCACATGCTTCATGTATTTCTGTGGGCAGTGAAAGCTGATTCAGCTTTCTCTTGTCTGAGAACCTCTGACTAAAGTCACATACCTGTGAGAAGGCTGCTCAGGTCAGAAGTTCAAGTCCATGGGCTTGAAACAGAATGAAGCTCACTGGCCTTTATGACGGTTGGCAGGAAGGTGCTAAACCACCACCTGCTAGTGCCAAACGCCTAGCTTCTATGGAAGTGACATAGACTGCCTATCCTAGAGAAAATGCCGCCTCATCCCGTCCCCAAAAGTTCCCTTTTCTTATCACCTCTGTTTTTTAAAAGTATGAAAGGCTCGGTCACTGGAGAAGTTGGCACGATTGTCAGTTTCTGGCTGAAAGGAGACAGCTTGAGCAGAGGGTGGCATCTCCAGAGAGACCTGAAATATGGCAGTGACATTAAGGATGGAAGTCCGCATGCAGAGTTCATGCTCAGAAAGCTTCATCCCCAGAGTAAGCCCACAAGACATGAGAGTGGTGTGAGCTGGGCTGCCTGAATCAGGAGGCTGGGAAGGGTCAGGTCCAGACTAGCAGACCTCCAAGGGGTCACTACCTTGGCAGCACTGCCCTCGTAGGCAGCTCGGAGGCGGCCTTGCAGAGCTGGTGAGAAGCATAGCAGCCGTTCATTCTCAGCCAACAGCTTCAAGGTTCCTTTGTCCAGGTAGGAAAGAACTCTACAGGCACAAGAGCACATATGGCTGAGAATGGGACACAGACTGCACATGGGAAGCCGGCGCCTGCACACCACACACAGCATTATCTGGAACAGGGAACGGGTGTGTAAGGTGAAGTCCTAGGCCAAGGATTAAAGATGACGGAGGCAAAAGGGGTGGAAATGAGACCTTGTGGAAAGGGGAGCAAGAAAACAGGATAAGAACATCAGCCATAAACCCAAAGGTCAGCTACCAAGACAAAGGGGTGGTCTGAGTCCCTCAGGGGCTAAATTCATAGCCTTAATACAAAATTAATAGTTACATGCAGGAAAAGGCCCAGGGTCATGGCACCTGTGTTAAGCACAAGCATGTACCCTAAGTGGCCAGAGGACCATATGGACAATGGGAATAAGGTGCAAATGCCTCAGCTGGGGAAACTCACTGAAACTGATGCTCCAGAACCTGCACTGCGAAGAAGACACAATCATGGACGCTCTGGAACAGTGGGCTTCCCAGGGAATCTAGCAGGACAGTACCAAGCTGTCAGTTAAGACCTCCACCTCCAGATCCCGTTTCTCAAAAAGTGGCTCGCTCACAAACCTAGGGCTCCTGAACTCGATTCAAGGTCACCATCCTTGGTGGTCACCATCCTCCGGGCAGTAAGGAGCTGAAAGACGAAGAAAAGCTCCAAGAAGAGGTTTGGTACCAGGTTCTCTGGATATAAAAAGAAACCCCAGGGTTAATGGGCAGCATTCAGAACCAAGGCTCAGTTCTATACACCTTATCAGTTCTCTCACCCTATACTTCTACAAGCATGTCCACTCCAGCACCCTGTACTCTTGCTCACCTGCAATGCATGAAGAGTACACAAGGGCTACCAGCTCCAGGCGCTGGCGGAAAGACACTCTGGCAGGGTCAGCGGGTTCAGCTGGGAGGTTTCCTGTCCGGCTCGGGAGGGGGGACCCCGATTCTGGGGTAGGACAGGCGGGAGTAGGTGATGGCTGCAGCTGCTTAGAGCTATGGAGATAGATGTGAGCAGTCAGTCCCGCTTCCTCTCCGCAGCCATACCCATTTCTCTGGAGAGGACATCCACAGCCCCCGGAACGGACCCAGGGTTCCCAAGGGTCAAGTCAGTCTCAGGGAGAGCCCTGAAGATACGGCCCAGTGGGGAAGCTGATCTCCTGGAGGGCGGCAAGGCCATACCGCTCTTTCCTGAGCATCTCCCGTTCCTCCTGTAGACTTCTGCACCCTGGGGGAAGGCCATGACCCCAAGGGCCAGTGTCCAGGACTGAGGGTTGGGAACTGGGGACACAGTTGATTGGGGGTGAAGTGAAGCAGGTCTTGGGCTTGGAGAGTGACCTCTCTTCGCTCACCGGAGTTGGGTTGATCCTGCGTGAAGGCTTGGTCCTGCTGAGAGTGGCCAGGTTTTTCTCAAATGCCTACCTTCAAGCTTCTCCCCCTCCACCACAACAGCTGGGTCCTTGCAAAACACCCCTGGGCATTTTAACAGTTCTCGGAACCCCATCCGCCCGGCCACTCCCGCCCACTAGCGCCCAGCGCCCAGCCCTAACATACAGACAGGCCCCAGGAGGTCCTTCGCGCCGGGAGGAGGGCTGATTCTCACCCTGCAGGGCCGGGGGGAGCCGAGCCTACTGGAGGGAACTCCTCCAGGTCGCTGAGGTTGGGCGGATCAGAGCGCGCGAGGCTGGGGCTGCCGGGACTGCCAGAGCCCCTAGGCCTCCGGCCCGCGGCCCAGGGCAGGCTCTCCCCGCCGACCGCCTCCTCCAGGGCCCCGGGGCCGCGGCCTCCTCGCTCGCGGGTCAGCCCCGGGCCCCGCCTCCTGCTACCGCGGCGAGCCGAAGGGGTCTCGGCGGCGGCGGCGGCGCTCGAAGGCTCGGCCGGAGGGAAGAGCTGGCTGCGCGCCCCGCGGCCGCCCCGCGGCGGGCCCCCCGGCTTCCCTGGCAGGGCGGCTGAGGAGCCCGGAGCCTTGGCGGGGGTTGGAGGGCCCTGCGGGAGGACGCGGCTGCTCTGCTCCCTCAGGAAGTTCAGCAGGAACGGCACGAATTCCTTCCGCAGTGGCCGGAGTGCGCTCAGCGCGGCCACCTCCTCGGAGTCATCCTGCGGGAGAAGGGCCGAGGGTCGGCTGCCAGCGCGGGGCCGCGAGTAGCTGGGGCCCAGGGCGCGCTGAGGCGGACGGCCCGGGCAGCGGCCCCCGGCGGAACGCACTCGGCCCGGGCTGACAACCAGGCACCTCAGAGGAGGGGGACGCGAGGGGTGGTACCTCCCGCGGGAATGCGGGTCAGGCCTGGAGGGCGTGTCGGCGCTGTTACCTCCGAACTCTGGGCGCTGCGCGCGATCCACCGCACAGCGGCTGCGACCGACACCTCTTCTCGCAGCAGTGACTCCAAAACGGCCGCCATCCCAGTCGGGGCGCTCGGAGGCGATTGCGCAGGCGCAGGCGCGCCGCGGGCGGCCCCTGGGAGGGGCGGGGCCGGTGCTGAGGGGCGACCGTTGGGCCGCGGGCCGGAGGGGCGGGGCCGCGGCGGGGCTTCCCCAGGCGGGGGCCCGGCTCGGGCCCCGGGTCCCCAGGCCCCGCAGCCCAGTGGCCTGCGGAGTGCCGCCGCGGCGCTCTCAGGGAGGCCGAGCCGCGGCTGCCCTGGCCCGAGGGGCGACCTGCCTGGCCTGGGGGACACGGCGGGGAGATCGAGGGCCCAGGAGGACGGCCTGACGGTGAGGGTGAATCGTTCTCCGGAGAGGGACACCTGCCTATGTCTTCCGCGATAAACACAATCTTTTCTTTCAAGCGTTTAAGATTTCTAGATCCAACCGTCACCTCCCTAAAGAAGTTGTGATAAAGTTAGCTTAACCTCATGTTGACCTTGTCGTTCTCAAAGGGTGACTTTTCAAACCCCGGCCCAAACGGTGCCCACAGGTTTTCCTGCACTCACCGTGGACCGATCGACCACTGAGGACTTGCAGGGACGCCTTTTATAATCCTCAGCGAGCCCTGCGTGCCTCAGGCCACCTACACACAGACTCGCTTGCCCGTATCTCACCTCCCCCACGCGTTGTAATGACGGGTCTGCACCAGTTAATATTTAATCTGCTTTGCAGCTGAGACGTTAATAGGCCCGTTCATGATTAGCTTATGGGAACCTGAGTGATTAATTTATCTTATTTCGAAAAACATGAGAGCCTGCTGTTTGGATGTTTCTACTCACTGGTAAATCAAGAGAGGGAGGGATGAAGAAGTGCCACGTGAATGCCGCCTGAGTTCTGGTTCAAAGGAAGTTACAGATGGAAAGGGGAGAATGGTGGGGGCATCAAACACTCTAGTGCTAGAAGGGCTATTCCCTGCAGGGAAGGAAAAAGTACCTCCCGCCAGGGACAGGATGAAGCACTGGAAGGGAGCACTTAACATTTCAATTTTATTACATGGGGAACCATCTCCTCACGTCCCTGAATCCTGGTTTTTATCTGCAGGGATACTGGACACCTGGTTTCTATTCAGTCCAGCACTTCTTTTTCTAGGTTACTTCTGGATGTGGTACCACATTTACAGTAACACTCTCTGCTCCCTGTTGATCTGATAAACTCTGGTGCATTTAACAACTTCATTAAATTAGAAAAATAATATTTCCCATTTTTGAAATCCAAACCATCAGACAAAGAGAACTAGAGTTTGCATGCGGAATGAATATTTTATTACTAGGTTATAAAAATAAAATACAAAATAATTTTAAAACAGAACTTAAAACACTGTACAAAGCTTTAATATGATACAAATGGGAAAATTAAATAAATAATTATACTTTTATGTACAGATGGCCTATACAAAAGCACTGCATGTTTCTGCCAATACTCTATGTCCTTGGTTGCCTGAGCAAAAATGCATGAAGAGGGCTGCGTGGAGGGGAAAGGGACACAATAACAATATTTTGGAAGTATTTCAAGGAGCAATTTCTCATCACTCATTTCATGAGGAGAAGAAAGGAAGAAAACTGTAATTATAAAAGTTCTCTATTCTAACTGGTCTTTCTGGACAAGAGAGAATTCTTCTGGTAAGTGGTTCAGTCTGGTTTAACAGCTGCGAAGGGTTCATAACTTTCAAGATTATATCTAATTCAAAGTAGATGTTTCCTCCCCATTTATCCTGAGAGCTATAAACTTGTAAGTAAAGTTTGAAATTGATGCTGGCTATTTTAGGAAAGGAGTGAGGATGGGGACCAGGACCTGCATGAGAGAGAAGCAAGGGGCTCAAGTGCAGGTCATCCGATCTGTTCTTGTTATCCAATTTGCCAATACAATTTCAGAGCCCCAAGCAGCACAGTGTTAAATTTCTGTTATCTTCCTTATCTTCGTATTTCTAAATGCTTCTTACCTTAGTGAACTTACCTATCTGGTGAATAGTTTAAAGAGAAAATGGTTTTGAGAAAGGCTCCAGGGCTTTCTCCTCTCTGGGTTAAGCTCTGGTAGCTTTGTTTACCCCTTGTGAGTGAGGAACACCCAGACAGACTCCAGGTATTGAAGTGGTGTGCATGAATTTTTAAGGATTTCAACTGTGTAAGGGGGAAAAAAGAATCATATGGCAAGGGTAGTCTATATAAAAACTTGGTTTACACAATGTTTTTAATTGGGTGAGTGAGCACTTCTGCACACTATGAAACAATACTAAACTACTGGAGAGGTAAAATTCCCACCCCTTGTTAGTCAGCAAATTCTGTAGTCAACATGGGCTCAAAGATCTGCCTGTTCTCTTGATGAATGCTATTCTTTAGGTCAAGACACCCAGAACCCCCTAGCCCAGGGTATCTGAGAGACACGTCAGCATCACCAGTAATCCATACTGTGGCCCTACTGTCACTTCCAATTAAAGAGGCAGACTCTGTCAGAGTTTCACAGGCTTCACTTCTTTTACATATCTCCTTAAGACCAAGGATCCAGCAAAGTCCAAGGAAAACAGTCAAATTATGTCTGAGTAAATGTTATACTACCTGGGTTCTCAGTGTCTTGAGACTATGTATGACCTCAAGGTGATCTTGATTATGCCACATACTTTAATTTTCTGATTCAAATTTGCTCAAGAGAAATAATTAAATATCAAGCTTACATTAATTACAACTGAATTGGGAAATGTATTGAGGGGCCAGCTCATGTCCACCCAGGGATTTCCTGGATTGAGGTACACAGCATCCAAATCCCCCTCTGAACGAATAGGATCCCATGTCCTAGAGTTAGTTACCTGAGAACTACAGGACTTCCCCATATACCTTCTACCATTCTCCTTAGCAATGTTGGCAAGAGATTCTGCAGCCTTCCAAGCCTATCTGGGCTAACTGTCTCATAATGACAGAGTGACAGCCAAACGGCTGAGACTATCCAGTAGTATATTTTCATACTACTACCACATCCTCGAGGAAAACCCCAGAGTTCTACTGGATGAGGACAGGGAAGTGGGATGTCCTAACAACCACCTGGGGTTTTCCATGTACTACATCCTTCCGTATGTCTGGGGACTGGAACTGCCTCTTGTTCCCTTCTCTAAGTTACGGTGGCTTCTGAACATAGGTACCATAATGGTTACATGCCTTAATCCTGTAATACTTTTTGTACTAAAATAAATAACTATGTACAGAACCAAATTCAAAAGACAACTGTTATGTAGTTATCTTCAACTGTTCTATCTCCTCAGTGATACAGGTGCTAAAATATTTCTCCCATTAGGTAAAGTCTCAACACATCTGTGGTAAATGCACATAAACAGAAATAGGCATATTTTAAAGACAGAATGTTAACAACTTAATTCCAAAATACATGAACATGACAGAAGAAATGGTTCCCTAATATATGCTGTGTTTTGATAGATATAAAGGAATGAAGAAAGTTTTAAAATGTGAAAACTTTGATCTCTAAGACTAAATCTAGACTTATCTACAAATAAATATATTTTCAAAGAGCCAGAGTAAGATGCATTTTTTCCCCTATGCCACTATATTCTGAATTCTGGGTCTTGTTTCTTGTATCACCAATTCCTAATGTTAGATTAAGAATGTAGTTCCTAGAACAAAGAATCCTCTGCTCTTGGGGAAAAAGCATCTGTTTTTAATTCAAAGCTATTGGGTATAGAAAAACTAATTATAGTTTTAACTATCTGTGTCTGGGTTTTATAAAACATGCACCAATGTACACTTTTTCCTTGACTGAATGCAACCATAGAAACAATCACATAAGCTCTGTGGCCTGGAAGGAACTTCTGATGCCTACCAAAGAACCTCAAGTTCCCATAATGACTAGGAGTTAAACAGAGACACTGTACAACTAGTTCACTCAATTAGTAAGCAGCTGAGATTTGTTTAGTATTTTAAAGCAAATGATATAAAAACTGGAGAAGGACAACAGTGGACCTCAGTTACCATTTTGCTACTTAATTAGGACTTGATTAACTTGGCAACTTCCACAAAAACATTCACTTCACAACATGCAACTTAAAATACAGTAAATATAACTATGCCACTATCACCAAAGCCAGCCTGCACAGCAAGTAAAGAATGAGGCTACCTACCGGAGACATACCACTGCAACATGTTCCTTATCTGTGCTGTAAGATTAAATTTAGTAAGACCCAATATTCCTTCTTTTTCATTATACATTAAAATTAAATGCTTTTAAGCTGAGCAAGATTATTATGCAGACTTTTAGTATTTCAACCAATCTGTATCAGCTGGAGATTGGGCAGCATAATTTAGGAAGAATGCAACCTGAAGGGACTGAGCTGATGCTAATTCCATCTTCTGCTCCACCCAAGTAATTCCAAATATTAGACAAGGGAGGGTAAGAGCAAGTGTGGCTAGGCAATCAGACATTTTGTTATGAGACACTTGATTTTCAAAAGATAATTTTAACTTCTGCCCCATACTACCTTTAGTACAGTTTGTCTTGATTTCAGTTAATGGCTATGTCTCTTAAGTAGACTAACCAAACTGGTTTAAAATTAATTGGTGGTCTATGTTTGTCACTGAAATCCGAAATATGGCATCACTAAAAAAAAACAAAAATAAACTTAAAAAAACCTAAAAACAATAAAAACCCACTTGTTCTCTGTATCATACTTTAAAATATAACAAAAACAAAAATCTTTGTGCCAGAAGTGCTTTGCTCAGAGCTGCCAACTTCTCTTTTTAGCCTAAGACATCTAACATCTAAAAGCACAAACTGCTTTAAAGAACCATGAAGTAAATCTCTATATAAGATAGTACTTTTAAGTGGACCTACTTATACATAAGATGTATTTAGTCTGTTTTCTTTTGAAAGTATCAGAGCAGAAACACCTTTGGTTAAACTCTTCTGTATGCAAATTAAAATGTTCTTACCCAATGAGGCTATTTCTCTCTTGATCTTGAGTTTGTCAGTGCCATTTAGAAAAGTGGGCAACAGAGGGGGAAGTTGGGAAAAAACACTAGAAACCAAGAATGAGAGAAAACATTCAGTTGCCATGTTGCCCTTACTGTTAGTTTTGACAGGAAGAGAAATGCCATAACAAATAAAACCACATACACATCACAAACATAACCTCTTCTGCTTTTCCAATGGTTATGAAGAGCATATTTCTGACTAGAGGGGTCAGGATTTAGAGCTGGCTACTTTTAGTACAATTAGCTAATACATTACAGAAAAAAAGAAGATAATTTCTTAACTGTAGATTACTCCCCTACCACACCTAGGGAAAAAAAGGTAAGAAGAGGAAAGTAGAATGGTAACTTCAAAGAGATTTTTTTTTAATTCAATTTATGTCAGACCCATGATTATCATCCCAGTTTATCCACTCTAAGAATAGAATTATGTGATTAACATGACAAATCTTTGAACCAGTGTTACAAGCAAGTCCCAGTAATTTACTCCCCCTATTAAAATCTTTTAAAAATGAAAATGACATCATCTATCTTGGCTTCTTAAAGCCGGCCAACCCTTGCATTATACACAAGGTAGGCAAGGAGAATCTGAAGTGTCACATGCCAAGAACATATTTTCAGAAAATGAAGACAGGCAAGGCCCAGTAGACGCGAGGCACACAATAAAAAGGAATTTCACCATCTGTGATCTCGAAATTACAAATGGAGAATGAGAAAGAATGAGTTTATACAAGCATATGTTTCTCTATATATTTATAAATATTTATATAATTTACCATGAAGACATGCAGGTAGTGTTACGGCAACTATTATACAGTATAATACAGAAGGACTGGTCTTCCAATATTACAGTTGCTTTATTTAAACAGCATATCGTCTTTATCTATTGCATTCCTCTGTAGTGCTTGAAACCAGAGAGAAATTAAGATTCCATACCATGCTACATTTCTTATGGGAGACCATATATGTCTCAATAGTGTTTTGAGTTTTTTTTTTTTTTTTTTTTTAAAGCTTAACACAGATAAAGAGAATGAGAAAAGTTCAGTGCAGCTTCAGGGCAGCTTTGATGCAGCATTAGAGTATGTTCACTTGGTGGGGAAACATATTTCTTTCTTTTTTTTGTTTTCCAATTCAACCATATTAGGTTTGGCAGCAAACACAAGATCAAAGAGAAAGCACAGATGTTTGCTAGAAGGCAGATTTCAACAGCAAGCAGAAAAATTTACCTGACCTTAATAAGGTCTTTATAACACAAAACACCTACAGAGTACAAAAGAGCCCATTTAAAAAGTCCAGCATAATTTAATTTTCCCTGACTCCTGTTAGAAGAGTGAAATTAGAACAAATATGATCCTCTGCAGCTTTATAAACTGAGGTTATATGGAAATCAGGTCAAAAAGTCCAAATATTCAAACTAACACATCGAAGAAGCAGGTAGTAAAATATTAAAAGATAGATATTGAGCCTAAATTTATTTCCCCACATTTCATTCCTTGCTAAATGTATAAAATACAAAGTTTGAGGACAATAAGCCTCAACAAGTACCTAATTTCTTTCTAAAGCTCTAAACGCATAAAGTCACATTCTGCAGCATTGAACTTCAGGAACAGCTGGTAACGAGGAGCCTTAAGGAGGTGAGGACTTCTCGGGTCAGTGTTCCTCCCACAAGGAGGGATCGGCCAGAGGGGGAGAGGGGTATCACCCCATGCCCTGCCTGCTCTTCCTAAAGCACACAAGTCTGCAAAATAGCTTTGTTTAGATTTTTTCCTTCCTTTATCTAAGTCTCATCAGTTGTTTTTCACAATAAAAATATGCTGATTTAAGAACTGTTGCTCCAAAGAAAAATACTGGGGGACTAAAAAAAATTCTCAGCATGTATTGCTAAAAGCATATTAGCATGTATTGCTAAAATAAGAGATTGGACCAGATGAGAAACATTAACATTAAGAAATATGAAATCAGGGGAGGGTACTAGGAATGAGGCAAAGTACAGGTGGGAATTCTCAGTACACCAGATACACACGAGCCAAACGGATACAAGCAGTGGCTTCCAGTACAGACCTCTCCTCACATGTATGCTCCACTATGGGAGCAATTCTGACTCTCCAGCATTGGGAAATTGTGAGTGAAAACATTAAAACAAAATGTTTTACTTTTGCTATATACTTTGAGTAGAGGCCTTAAAAAAAAGTAGGCCAAACCCCTTAAAATTCCATTCCATTTCCTACCTTCAAACTCTTGTTTCAAAGGCAGCTGAACAATGAGAGTTCACTTAATCTGCTTCTCCCTTGGAGTTTGCTGGATTGTCCCTTCCTATGTAAAGGCATTGATTCCTGATCTGCTTGCTTCCTGCCTTAGGTAATCCCTTGTCATATATTTATGTCTTCTTATAAATAATTTATCGTGTTACTTCCTTTTGTAAGAGAAGATCAACACTGATTTTTTAAATAGACAGTACAGGGACACACATGCATCAGATTTAGGAGGAAGACCTCACACCTTTCACAGAGATGCAGCACGGCTTCTATCTGCTGAGTTTACTGGCGGACTTACTCTTCCCCGGGGGCGCCTTAGTGCTGGCCGAGTGGTGGTGGAGGCTGCCGGATCCTTTCAGGCCGTTCTTACTGGGTTTGCAGTGTTCCTGCTGGCAGGACCTCCTGGAGGAGGACGATCCTGAGTGACTGGGAGGTGACTTGCTTCTCCCCGGATGCGGGGATGAACTTCTCTGGTCACGGTGGGGTCGCCCAGCCCTGGATGGTGAGGAACTGGATGTGCGAGGCAAGGAAGAGCTTCGAGGAGAGGCACTGGGACTCCTGCGAGGGACAACCGGGCTCTTGGGTGCCGTTTTGGGATCGTGAGGGGATCCTGGACTCTTGCACTGAGTGGTGCTCCGGGGTTTCTGAGATCCGTTTTGAAGAATTTGGGCCAGGCGGGAGAAAAGGTCTGAGTCAGAATTGCTACTCCCTAGGACTTTATATCTGCGGAGCCTTAAAAGAACAGAGAAGATTTATTTTCATTTTCATTTATTTCAAGTGTGCCTAGAAAGTCACAATGTCCCAAATCATAATGCGTATGTGAGTCAAAATCAGGAAATACAGGATGCAGAGTCATTCTTTTTCATACCAGTCGTACAGCCGTGGACAAATTTTTTAATCTCTCCTAGCTTTTAATGGGAACGCCAGCTACCCCACAGGACTGCTGAGCAGCCAAGTGCAGTGACACAAGTGAAGGAGTTGGTCGGAGGCCTGCCATTCCTGCCATTCCGAAGCACTTAAACGTTGCTGTCCCCTTCCTCCTATGGTGTATTTGCTCTTCTAATTTTAGAATTAACTTAATGAAATGTCTCTAGCATGTTAACACAGGAAAGGCAGAATAAACCATTTTGTTCAAGCCTCTTAGGACAGGAATTCTGCATACACATATATAAACATTAAGCCCTACGATATAAGTCTTCAGCATGAACTGTACTCATCAACAGCAGGAACTACCGATAAAAGTGTATTTTAACCTTTTTCAAAAGAAAAGAGCAGTCACTGGTCTCAGTTTCTGCCTCTGACAACAGCGTGAGATTCAGGAGAGCTGGGTTTGTGGACTGACTGCCTCTCTTACCAGCAACTGAGCCTGGGCCTTAGAATTCTAAATCTAGAGAGTATCTGTGTGAATAGCAATGTTTTCTCTGCCCTACATGTCTTTCTCTCCTGCCCTAAAATTCATTCAGATAAAGAATGTGAGCCCCAAACAGCTGACATGCCGCTCCTTATAGAAGGAAGTGGGAGAAGAGCTGCCAAGGTCGTATCAGCACCCTTGGGACCCAAGGATGGACAAAGCCATCGTCACCATCACCGGGCAGCAACAAATTACTCATTTTTTCCCTGAATTTTCTCTCCTCCTCCTTCTTCACCATCCACTTATTCTGACAAGTGACATGACACTCATTCTGGTTAAGCCTACCCTCACAAATCTTACAGGAGAATTTGAAGAATGGAAGAAAATAATTCCTCCTGTGCCAGGACCTAAGTAGGAAAGTCGGTCTGCACTGACTTCCCAGAGGAGTTCCAGGCTGGTCAGTTCTGTAATATCTGGCACAATACCACACAACTGGCTTGGTCACCAAGTGCTACTTTTAGGGGACATGTAAAGTACTAAACAATAAGTGATAATTAAGATTTGTTTGTTGCAGCCCAAAGCAGCTCAAGCCACAGACACACCATCTCCATTAAGTACAGATGCCAAGCAGAAGGAAAAGGGGCATGTATAAATATTGTTCATGGAATCACCTTTTTTAGAGTGTCTCAACTAAATGACTTCTGTTTACTCATCATCATTCTTCCTGTGGAAGTCTAGTCCCACCTGCACTTCAAGTCCGACATTAAGTTCCTCGAACCTGAAACCCTAGGGCAAGTCAAAACTATACTTACTTTTTAGGTAAGGGAGCAAATTCTGCTCTGTAATGATACAGATAGAATCTCACTTTAATACACTTCAGAAATCCTTATAACTTGTGGAGGCCTATTGTTATACTATCTAGAACAGACTATAATTTTCATGTAAATGTATGCTGATGTTCACTTTGTTTTTGTTACAAGATCCTCCTTTTTCTCTTTCTTATCCACAGGTTTAGATCATTCTACTCTGAAAGTAAGTAATGGTTCAAGGAGGCCACTCTTAACTGGTTCATCACCTTCCAATTATTTCCCGCTCTTCAAAATATAATCACTCTATGGTCAACTAGACATGAGAATGCTTCAATAAGCAAGTATACCATACAGTAAATATTAAAGTAGTATCTTTATTATGTATGGTTGTATGTATCATCTGACCCAGGGAAACCACCTATAGGATTTTTGTTGTTATGTTCATTATAATCAGATAAACAGCACTGTTATCAGGGCCCATTCAGTAAATTATATACACAGTGTTCTTCATTAGAATTTGAAATCATCATGGCATCTGTTATAATAATGGGATTCTGCCTTGACAAAGTTAGAAAATTACTAAGTATCAAGTTAAAATGGACTAGAAGAGATGTCACCTTTATTGCATGCTAATAAAGGCTGCACAAAGCTCTTAGGTGTATGCTACTTTTTTCTCCCAAAACCACAAAGCAAATGTTTCACTCATTTTATAAATGAGGAAATTAAGGTTCATACTGCTAGAAAGTGGGAGAGCTAAGAATTGAATCAATCTGACCTCTTCTACTACACTGCACTAGCAGGCCTGAAAAAGGCAGGGAGGAAGTAGATGCTCAGAAGCAGGCAACAAAGAAATGAGACCACTGTATTATAACCATGCAAAGAAACAGTGCTACACACTTAGCCAGGGAGAACGCACAGCATTACCTGGCTTCCACTCCAGGCCTTGAGGGTGGCTTTCCTGGTGGTGGCCGAGGCAAGAACTGAGATGAAGCTGAGCTATTAACTTGATCTGTGTTGACCCATGAAACAGGCCTTGGAATTTTGCTCTTTCGGGACTGGGAGATGATGGGTGACAGAAAGGTGTCTTCGGTTGATCTGCTCAGATGCGAGTCTACAGTCAGTCTTGAAAAGGGAGTGAAGGCATCCTCCTCAGAAAAGGGAGCAGGGACTGTGGCTAGTCTCTCCTCTAGCAATTTATCAGAGGCACTTGAGAGGTCTCCCAGGAAAGACCTGAGTTGCCTTTTTTCCACAAGAAGCTTGACTAGGTCTGGTTGATAAGCTTTCTTTTGGAGGAGCTTTTCTTTTGCAGAAACTGGAGAGGATAATTCAAAAGTTGAGTCTATCTCTTGTGCTAAAATAGGGATTCGGCTGTGTCTAATTACAAAGGATGACCTAATCACATCTTTCCGGGATGAGGGACAATGTTCACTCTCTGGAACACAATGAAATAGTTCTCCATTTCTAGGGGCAACCTTCTCTCTCTTACCCTCTTGGTGCAAAAGAGTAGAGAGGTCTCCTTGATGACTTGGCAAGTGTTCACTCTTGATGTCATCATCCTTAGATAGCTTGCTTTTTTGCATTGCTGCCACCTGGTCTATCTGTCCTTCAACATGTGGCTCAGTAACTTGTGGAGATATTTCCGAAGTTCCAGCTTCCAGAAGCGTCATTATCTCATGATTTTTGTCTTGATTTGGCACCACACTAGAAGTCTGTGTCTCTGTTATATCAAGAGGCTCAGCAGTAGCTAAGTGATCCCTTCCCACAGTTCCCAAATCTCCTGGGAGAGAGGCGATCTCAGTATGATGCTTCCCTTTGCTGAACTTCTCACCTTCATTATCTGACCCCAGAAGAATGCTTTTCTCTTCACTTTTCCTAGGGAAACTCCCAAATTCTCTCGTAGCCAGTCTGTTATGGTCAGGAAGGTCTTCTGGTCCTAGGTCTTGGGATTTGTCACACACTCGGAAACTGGGTAACAAGTCATGACCAATGTGATCTCCCTGAAGCCTCAAGTCTGCTCTGCTTCCCCCACTAGGAGGCTCGCCCTCTGTCACACCCAAGCCGGAGGAGTTCTCTCTTGGAGAGCAGAGTTCCACAGCGGGCTCCACAGGCTGAAGGTCTTTCCTTTCTGGCTGCTGACCACAGTGAAAGCTTCCTGAAGCTGACTGTGTAGATGCCACGGAAGGTCTAGGTATTGTAATCTGGGAAGAGAGGGAAAAAAAGTTAAAATGAAATCATGTGGAATATAAATGAAGATGTGTGCTTTGAGATTTAACACCTCAAACTGTGGTATTTAGGAGGAACACATATCAACCAGGTCTGCCCAACTCATACTTAAAATTAACAGTTCTGAATGAAAATACACGCCCTCAAGCTGCCGTACTCAGGAACTGTACAGAACAGCCTCCCTCTAGGCGCATCCCTGCCTTTTCTTTAGCCTGCTCTGTGCAGGCTACAGATGGGACCATTCAGGCACCCTGTCTTCTGGCTTCCGGTCAGCTTTGCCCAATGGGAGCACCAGCAGAGAATCAGACGGCTGCAGGGGAGACAGGTCTGAGTGCCGACCCTCACCATTCACTAAGTAGTGCTTCTCCCACAGGGACTGCGGCTTTAGTGGTTGCTACGTTCTACTGCTCCCGACCAGCACCTCTCCCGCACACATGACTCTCGGCGGGTTCTGCTGACAGCCCCTCTTCCTCCTCTGTCAGGACTCAGGTAGGAATGGCTTCCTCTGCTGCTGGTCCTGTTGGCGTGCTTAACTCTATCTGCACATCTGTAAAAAGTTCTTGTCATTAAATCCCATCCAAGTCCCTTGAGTGCGCTAGTGATGTCCTGTCAGACTCCAGATACAGGATTATAGGAAGGAATTATTGGCAAATAACTGTAAGTTGAAAAATACCAAATTTACATGCATTTTGTGATTTCCTATGAATTCTATGAATCAAACAATGTTAGGAATATTATATCTTCCTATAAGCAAAGATGCATATTTACTAATGTTTCATATCTTCTTTAATTTTCTTAGGGTCAAGGCTATGGTAAGTGAAATTCCACCATCCTTCCACTGAGACCATTTCAATTCTATGTGAATAAGAATCATTATCTAATAAGAATGTCTTTTCCTAAGACACCTAAAATTTCTACATCTTCACATTTGTTAAAGATGACATGTAAAGAGGCAGAAAATGTCATCTACATAAACTGGTAAGGAAAAAAGCCTTTTTGAGACATCAGGTAAGTCTGAATTCAAAGCAGACTGTATGTGGAGGTCTCAGAGGTGACTGTGCTCAGACCCCATCTCCAGGCCCCTTCCTTTGGCAGTGCATCTCCACCTCCCTCCTTTGCCCTGACACTCTGGGTCACTTACTGAGGTACTCAGAGCTCTGGTGCTTCAAGCGTCTGTGCCTTTGCACATGCTGTGTTCTTTGCTTGACACCCCTGTGTCTCCCTACAACAAATTAATTCATCCTTCCAAGTCTTCTTATTTTTGAAGTGTTCTTTAACATTCCCAGAAAGATTTCTAATTTTTCTTTCCTCCCCAATTATAAAAGTAATAGATCTTCATCACGGTAAAAAAAAAAATTAGAAAATAAAGTTGAGAAAATAAAAAAACACCCAAAATCACACTCCTCAGTCCTAGACAGATTTATCTGTGTCCTCATTTGTGTTCACAGCTCTACTACTAAACTTCATGTTGTTTAAGGTGTTTAGATGTAGGCCTTTAATACCAACAGGACCAGTTGGTGCCAACTCCTTATCCCCAAGGTACAGCAAAAGACTGAACTTAGCAGACACTTAATAGAACGGATGAAATGAAAAGAACAGAATTATGGCAATGCAATCAACTGCTGATCTGATTTGACAGTACTGGTATCAGCAGTTCTGTAAATATAGTCAGATGAATCCTCTTAATAGATGCTGATTATAAAAAGTCTATGTGACTTTTTTTTTGTCCTGCACTCTCTGTGCATTATTTCAGTTTCACACCCCTATTCTTCTCAATGTCTAAGAAACAAGTTGATGAGGAAAATCCATCAGTATGTTGGCAATTGCCTGGTGTGAGGAGCAGAAGAGTAGGATGAGGGCCAGACCACAGTCTAGTTCACTAGCCATCTGATTCTCTACAGATCAGTTCACCGGCCTGAGGCTTGGTGCCATCAGTGCACAAAGGGACAACAGTAGTGCTTGCTCCACAGAGCTGCTGTCACGATCAATATGGAAGTATTCTGTAAAATATAAATATGAGATGATAGGGTAACCAGCCTCTAAGATGGCCCCCAATCACCTCCACCCCCTGGTAGTCATACCCTTGCATAGTCCCTCCCACATTGTAGCACGGCTGGTCTGTGTGACCGACAGAATATGGTACGCCCCTCCTGAGATTAGGTTATAAAAGACACTGTGGCTTCTCTCTTGGTGGAGGTGTGTTCTCCTTACCATCAGCCCCCTTTCCCATCTCTGTCTCCTTCTGCGCTCACTGGGAACACCAACTGCCATGTAAAGTATGGAGATGCCCACCTGGTGAGGAAGTGAGGCTGCCAACAGCCATGTGATTGAGTGTGGAAGCGGATCTTCCCATCCCAGTCAACCCTTAGGATGATTTCAGCCCTGGCTCACAGCTTGACAGCAACCTCATGAGAAATCCTGAACTAGAATCAGACTAAGCCACTCCTGCATTCCTAGCACTCAGAAACAGTTTGAAATAATAACGTGTTTGTTTAAAGCTACTAAATTTGGAGTAATTTGTTGCATAGCAATAGGTAATATATAGGTGGTGGTATTATTCCCCAATCACATTTATACTGTTTCCAAAGGTAGTGTTAGAATGAAGTGCTGGCCTTCTAAAGGAGATCATGTTCCAGTCTGCCATGATATCCTATAAGGAATAACCCTTCCATTTCCACATCACTATGCAAGTACAGCCTTTTCCCTACCAACAGTGATTACCCCACGTCACAGAAAGCCAGCTCTGTCCTATAGTCGCTGCCATTCTGAACCAGCAGTTAGACCTCTTCTGGAAGCAGTTCGAGTTCTTTTCTTTTTCTTCTCTATACTCATTCATTTATACCAGCTTAACTTTGTCTCTCCATTTGCTAATCGAAACATAATTTAATATTTTTCCTATAAGCCAAGGCTTAGTCTTGTTTTATTCCCTATAAATCCATGTAATTCACCATCTTTTTAGAAATGATTGATAGTGGGCCAATTTCATCACTATTTATGAATAAATATGAGGAGATTTTACTCCAGAGAAAAATCTTACTTCCAAAAATAACCCCACACCAATTTCTTTTCAATCTAGAAAATTTATCCATCTTTCAAAATAATTACCTAAAAAATTTATACATGCTACTTGATAATCAGTGGTTTCTTATATATGGTAAGTCCTAAACTAGGCTCACAGATCTGTAATAAGAAATAAAGAGAACTAAAGAGCATTGAAGTTCTCACTAGTTAACTGAATATGCCAACTATTCTGCAATACAGATAAATTTGGCTTTGCCTGGTTTTACAATTCCTACATATTTTAAGATTATCACTACATTCCCCCTTCATATCATAAAAATAAATAAACCTGATGCAAACCAACAAACTGTTTCCATCAGAGCATGTCTTAATATAAAATATTCAGATAGGAAAGTAATATGGTTTATCATATTGTCCAAGCAAGAGCATATAAAAAGAGATCTCGAGAGACTGACTCCTTATTTAATGTCTTTGTAAGTTAGGGAAGTGATAACATCTGTTGTGCAAAAGTAAACCCAGGATTTAAGCCTCATGAAGAGAAACAAGATAAATATATCTTTATTCCAAACTCCCCAAAATGAAGGAAATAAGTTTAACACCTTAAACAATACGTATACAAGTGACACAGCTGTTCCTTTAGAGACCTTCAGTTAAGAAAATACTATTTTAACGTATCTGAAAATAAGGTCCTTATAATATCAAATATAAGAATACAAGTCTTCCAACAACTTTATAAAGTGTTGCAGATAGTTTAAAAGAACCATGAGAACAATTTTTGTGGACAGGACAGTACTGATGCAAAAGCACAAAAAATACGGTAAGTGGCGCCAATGCTTTAGGAAAGCCTTTTTGAACGGAAGCACACCAGAATGCTGTTGGGAAAATGCTCGAGCAATGGTGAGTCAAAGAAAAGAAGAAACTGCATCTGCGTAGGTGGAGAGAGGAAAGGTGGGGTGGAAAAAGGGATACTGGGAAGGAAGGGAAATGGTTGGACCGACCTCTAGCCCACAGAGTACAATTGGAAAAGGATGCTCCTCAAAGAGGGATACAGCCCCATGCAAAGATGCACAGTTTGGCCAGCAAAGTTTGGGCTAGATTTAAGCCCCACCGTGCTCCCTCGGCTATGCCACATTAGCAGTGAACAACCTGTATAGCTACACAAGCGGTCCTGGTTGAAAAGGAAAGATCCACTACCTCCAAAGAAGAAAGAGGCAGAAATTTATTTTCCTATTTTGAAGTGAGGTACATTCCTACAGGGCTATATACAAAATCACATTTTTTATTCTCTCACCATTTTACACCTGCATGTAGAATTGTGTTTTAATAGAAAACATTTCAGTTTTCCCCCAGAAAAACATTGTTCTTCCAGGGAGTTGGAAGAAAGCTGCTAGATGATCATGGAATTTAAGGAAATCCGGCACTCCCACCCATGTCAGGGCAGACACAGCTGCTAGCACCTGAGATCTGGGCACACAGTTTCTTACTGCCTCCACACCTGGTTTTTCTGGGGATCCTGCTGCTCACACAGTCACAGGGGGCATCGCTGCTACTGATAACAGGGGAACAGGGGAATGCCCAAACTGAGAGGAAATAGCAGAGTCTCCTCAAAATGTTCCTTTGTAGATGGCCTCTATCACAAGTGTCTTCAGCTGCTTGATAAAATGCAGATTCCTGGGCTCTTTTCCCAAGCCTCCTGAAGAAGTTCTGGAAATGAGGCTGGGACTCTTTATTTAAACAATGGACATCAAATCTGGAAAACTATTGTTTAAGAGTAATGTGAAACATGAGAAGTTTCTGCATGGAGTTACAAAAGAGAAAGGGAACAAAAAGAATTAGGCCTAGCAAACAGTAAAAATACAAACCATGAATGGTTAAATATATGCCTTCCTCACCATGTTTACAATGTAGAGATTCCAAATATCCAGAATTACAAATTTTTAAAAATCATATTACATATACAAACTCAGATAGATAGTTCTTGTGGTCTAATTGTAAATGTTATTCTGAAATTATGTTATAAAGGCATTTCATGTATTGAGTTGGTATCCTGACAGGAAACCACTTTTTGAGAAATTTCATATTGGAAGGCTGACTACAGAACTTAGTTCAGACATCACACCCTATACCATTTGCCAAACTTAGGCCTCTGCTCAAGAAATTTAGTTCATCAACTGTTAGCCCTTTCTTAATAGCACCTTGAGTGGATAGCAGAAACATTAACAGGAAAAAGTCTCTTACCACTGTGAGGGGTCCTTCCGCTTGTGCTTCCATTGGACTTGTGGGTGTCACTGCAATAAACTGACTGGTGGCTCCATCCCGGAGTTCCAGCCCATCTGCATCTTGTTCGCAAGCAGCGGAGGCAGGGCTCCCCCCAGAAAGTGCAAAGATTGCACCTGAGGTTTCCTTCTTTATGTGATCATGTTCTGCCCGAGGACCCAACTGGAGATTTTCATCTTGAGGTGATTCCTCTAGAACTCGAAGGACTTCAGGCTCCTCATCAGAAGGGCTGCCAGTTGTTTTATGGCCTAAAGCCTCATTTGTCCTAAAATCACGAAGGTCCTGCTCCTTATCCACAATCACCCATTCTTTGGAATCAACCTCCTGTTTACAGGAGCTCAGGTTAACAGCTATAAATCCATTGCTGCCACCACCATCTGCCTGCTCAGGGGTGTTGGCAGAGGCAGGTTTGGAAACATCTGGAAGATATTCTTCATCGTAGTGCCAGATGTGGTCAGTACGGGACACAGCAGGAACACAAGGTTTATGAAGCAGAGTGGGGAGAATAGGTTCCTTTCCTGCACTGGAATCTTTCTGCATTTTCTCCAGGCTTAAGAAAACAGAGAGAAGTTACTCAACTGTCCTAAGGAAATATTTATTACATTATCTGTAAACTCTGTATGGAAGTAATATTCACACGCAGATGAGAGAAAAAAAGGTGGATAAAGCATCAAGGAAGTTTCACAGGTTGATGTTCTTGTCTACCTGTCGTAATCCTGTTTTGGAAGATGGACCCATGGGAGGAAGGTGTGTCCCCTGCTGTGGCAGGAGGCCTAACAGAGCTGACTTGTGTGATCAAGTTCACCTTTGCTTTACCAGTTCAATCCCACTGCCTTCTGCTCTCTGCTCTGAAGGACTGAGGAACAATTTACCCAAGGGGCTTCTGCCTCGCCAGAAGCCCTACAAAAGGAAATGAAGAAGCTAGTATACATAAGGTAAACAGTTCCTGCATTTGTTCTGTCTGTAGGGATGTATGTAAAGGCATACTCATTCAAGTAAGCTCCTCTAAAGGCAGGGCTTTGAAGAAGAGAAAACACTAATCCTGTTCGACCATGCCCAGCCCACTGTGCACACAGAGCTCCACATATGGGGGTGGGACTGATGGTTTGGGGGAAGCTTCGGGGTGTATTTTCAGTTGTGTTGGATTTAAAGGTAGTTCACATTGCATACAGATCTCTCTGCTGGACTGGCTTCTGAGAACTAATTTCATCCTCTGGGAAGCAGTTCAAGCAGTATATATTTTCCTTCCCTTAAGTTTGTGATTAGGTACTTCAATTCCTTCAATTGTTCCCTATTCATTCTAGCTTCTGGCTTGAGTTCATTTTCTTGGATTAACTTCTGTTCTTAACTCTGTCTTCTCTCTCAGCTCTTCCCTCAGCATGGATTCTCTTTTTAGTTCCATTCTTTTGTTAGCTAATTCTTTACCAAACTAAGCTTTTATCCCTACTGCACTTTTATATTTATCCCCAATTTTAGACACAATTCAAAATGTTTAAACACTGCCCCAACCTGTCCCTCCTTGTGATCATTATCAACAGATAGATGCTAGCTTGTATCACATCACATAGCTCTGAGACTGAACAACTGCCACGTGAGGAAGAACACACACACATGAAGGACTGTTTAAAATAGAAGCCGGCTGGGCTAAGCCAGAAGTGGCTGAACTGTCTTCAGACACAGTAACTACCATGTTAGTCAAATACAAGGTCCTTCTAACCTAACATTTCATTGCCAATAGTAGCCACCAGGGATGTTCTTTGAAGGGTATGATTATTATTAGAGTCACTCAGGTCTTAAGAATATTGATGCCTCCTCTCATTCATAAATATATCCCAAATTCTTGTTTTCTATCTTCTGTTATCAAAATTTGGGGATAATGGATTTTATAACCGTGAACTATAAATAGTCATTAGCTATGTATAGCTCTCTAAAGTTCCATCTTTTCTTCTTTCTAAATAGAATGATAAATTTACTCATGTCTACAGCACTTACTCCTAGAAGGCTGTCATTAAATTGAACTGAACTGCCTGTCTCTTGCATAGAAATGACTTTTTCCCCTCCTGCAGGTACTCCACTCCTTCCTGCCTAATGACATTCTTACCATGTGCTCTCCAACTCCACACCACAGCTTCTCCATTCCAGTGTGAGAATTCCAATCACCTTCCAACAAAACCACTTCAAAATGTTCATTTTACGTGTGCCTATATTATGACGTGACCAACTCTCACTGCTTAGCTCTATGTTGTAGAACTTCTAACAATGTTAGAAGACAATTCACATCAAGAATCAAGATGATAATTAAAAACATGAATGAAGATGAGCACTTAAATCAGTGCCACAAAAGTGTAAGAATTTATTTGAAAGACTTTATGTAACAGAAATTAATAATAATAATGGTATCTTAGTAGCTTCAAAAGAAAAAGAAAAACTTTTATACCAGATCTCAAGAAACTTGTCAGTATCTGGTTTTGGCTCCAGTGTCAGACGTTTTTCCAACTCGAAGCTGTGGATGGAACGTAATTTTCGCAACAGTGGAACATCTCTGTCTGGTTGAGTAATCTCTGAGCGGACACGGATTGGTGAACCAAGGCTTGGAGCATTCAGAATACCATTTGCTTGACCATGGCTGTTCTCCTCTTCAGTAGCAGCCTGGACAAAATATAAAAGAAAATCATGAAAAACATTCCAATTACTGTATGTATAGGAATCATTGAAGTCTTTCAGAACAATACAAGCAAATGATTGGTACGTGTTTTCAGGATTAGGATATTTGGATACTTTATTTCATTATATACTTATCTATTAACACTTTATTAAATGAGGTTTGCTTCTTATTTATTCTCATTTTCAGTATTATGTTAGTTTTTTGTATTTTTTGGTACAAACATAAATAGCCCAAAAATGTCTACTGACCTAGGCTTTTCATATTGTGTCTATCTAGATGCTTGCAGGACCCCATTCCACTAAACTAAAACTAAAAACTTATTCAATCATGTTAACAGGCATGAGCCCAAAGTCTCATTTTACACCTATAAATTTAGCCTCCTTCTCAATTAAACCTTTATAAAAGCACAGGAAGCACCAAAAACATTGGTAATTCATTGCTCCTCCATTCCATTTATCTTCATCTTATCTTCTATGAAAATGGAAACAACAGGTGCAGTAAGATCAAAGAGAAATTTGGGGATAATCTGCCCCAAGATTACTTAAAATTAATCATTTAATTCAGAAATCTCTCTCTCTCCCCCTGCCTACATTAAGGACCAGATTACAATCCTAATAAAGAAAAGAATCATGTTATTTATTCAACGTCCACTTTGCCAGTTCATGATCAGTTTGATGCTTCCGTTTCCAAAACTCACGTGCCCACCTCTGTCTGAGACAGTATTCAGAATGGACACTCGGAGCTTCCTTGGTCCACACTAAAGACAGGACCCAGAGTCTTGTCACAGTATTTGGAAATAATTTCTGCCCTATAGATGTCTCTTCTTTTAGTCTCAGTGTCTGGTTATATTTGTAAAATACCTTCTCCTTTTCCATAAAATACAAGATAAAGATTAATGTTTGATGTCCATACCTAAGTGTCATAGGCAAAATTAGCTAAAATATTACAATTACAAATATACAAACAACTAGCAATACAATGTTCTACTCCTCATTCAGAATTGAGACTCATGATACTTTGCTACAGCAATAGGAGAAAAACAATAAACACATCACATCACTTCCTATGCAAGAAATACACACACACACCTTACATATCCCAAGCTTTATCTTGTTTCTGTTGGCATCCAACTCTTCCCAGACATCCTTCTCCTGGGGACGAGGGTGTCCCAGAGAGCCAGGCAATTTATCTGGTGACACACCAACAGGAATGCCATTCTCCCCATCACTAAGGTGTTCGTCTGGAAACACCTCATCTGTATTTTCTCGAAGCAAGTCTCCTGGGATGGGAGTGGCATTGGCAATTCTAAAAATGAAGGGTGAAAAAAGGCAGAACTTAAAAACACCAGAATCGAAAACTACCTTGAGACTATTTTACATTTTGCTTCTGGATTTAACTGGTAAGTGTATAGACTTAAGAGCATAAAACAAAACCAAAAACCTTGGAAGCTTAGGTCATGCCAATTCTCCAAAATAAAACAACATTTTGATTATAGAATTTTCAAGCTGATTTAAAAATACAAATTTTACTAACTCACTGATTGAACAATCACTTTAAAAGTTAAAAACAGTGCCTGCTTCAGCAAGACACATACTAAAATTGGAATGATACAGAGAAGATTAGCATGGCCCCTGCACAACTATGACACGCAAATTGGTGAAGCTTACCATATTTTCACCACTGTGGGACCCCGCAGTTCTGTTCCGGGGGCCCTGGGTCTCAGCAGGAGACCAATGGGACAGGCTCTTGGCAGTGCCTGCTCCCTGAGTTCAGGTGTCAGGATGGGGAGTTGGAAGCGGGCATAAGGACCAGGCCTCAGTAGTAGAGGCTGTGGTCTCTAGGCCGTGGGGGCTGGGTCATTATAGAAGCTCAGAGCCCCTTTTACCCTCTCTTTGCAAAGAATAAAGTGAGTGCAGCTAGGGGAAAAAAAAAAGTTAAAAACATTTGTTTTACACTCCAAGAAGTCTTTTCCAATTTTAATGTTTTCTATTCTTTACCATTTTTCTTAGACAATAACCAAAAACTATAAAGAGGAAAATGTTGTGTTGTAATAATAAGCAGGAATCAAATCAGTTATATATATATATATATTCTTTTTTATAATTTATTTTGGTATCATTAATCTATAATTACATGTGCATTATTATGGTTATTAAACTATCCCCTTCATCAGGCCCCCCGCACCAACCCTATTACAGTCACTGTCCATCAGTGTAGTGAGATGCTATAGAATCACTACTTGTCTTCTCTGAGTTGTACAGCCCTCCCTGTGCCCCCCCAACATTATGTCTGCTAATCGTAATACCCCTTTTTCCCCCTTATCCCTCCCTTCCCACCAATCCTCCCCAGTCCCTTTCCCTTTGGTAACTGTTACTCCACTCTTGGGTTCTATGAGTCTGCTGCTGTTTTGTTCCTTCAGTTTTTTTCTTTGTTCTTATACTCCACAGATGAGTGAAATCATTTGATACTTTTCTTTTTTGGCTTGGCTTATTTCACTGAGCATAACACCCTCTAGCTCCATCCATATTGTTGCAAATGGTAGGATTTGTTTTCTTCTTATGGCTGAATAATATTCCATTGTGTATACGTACCACATCTTCTTTATCCATTCATCTACTGATGGACACTTGGGTTGTTTCCATTTCTTGGCTATTGTAAATAGTGCTACGATAAACATAGGGGTGCATATGTCTTTTTCAAACTGGGCTGCCTCATTCTTAGGGTAAATCCCTAAGAGTGGGATTCCTGGGTCGAATGGTATTTCTATTTTGAGTTTTTTGAGGAACCTCCATACTGCTTTCCACAATGGTTGTACTAATTTACATTCCCACCAGCAGTGTAGGAGGGTTCCCTTTTCTCCACATCCTCACCAACATTTGTTGTTGTTTGTCTTTTCTATGGCGGCCATCCTCACTGGTGTGAGGTGATATCTCATTGTGGTTTTAATTTGCATTTCTCAGATAAATAGTGATGTAGAGCATCTTTTCATGTGCCTGTTGGCCATCTGAATTTCTTCTTTAGAGAAGTGTCTATTCATGTCCTCTGCCCATTTCTTAGGTGGATTATTTGCCTTTTGTTTCTGGGGTGCATGAGTTCTTTATATATTTTGGATGTCAACCGCTTATCGAATCCGTCATTTATGAATATATTCTCCCATACTGTAGGATGTCTTTTTGTTCTACTGATGGTGTCCTTTGTTGTACAGAAGGTATTCAGCTTGATATAGTCCCACTTGTTCATTTTTGCTTTTGTTTCCCTTGCCCAGGGAGATATGTTCATTAAGAAGTCGCTCACATTTATGTCCAAAAGATTTTTGCCTATGTTTTTTTCTAAGAGTTTTATGGTTTCATGATTTACATTCAGGTCTTTGATCCACCTTGAGTTTACCTTTGTGTATGGGGTTAGACAGTAGTCCAGTTTCATTCTCTTACATGTAGCTTCCAGTTTTTCCAACACCAGCGGCTGAAGAGGCTGTCATCTCCCCATTGTATATCCAAGGCTCCTTTATCAAATATTAATTGGCTGCATATGTTTGGGTCAATGTTTGGATTTTCTACTCTGTTCCAGTGGTTTGTGGGTCTGTTCTTGTGCCAGTACCAAATTGTCTTGATTACTGTGGCTTTGTAGTAGAGCTTGAAGTCAGGGAGTGTAATTCCCCCTGTTTTATTCCTCCTTCTCGGGATTGCTTTGGTTATTTGGGGTCTTTTGTGGTTCCATTTGAATTTTTAAATTATCTGTTCCAGTTCATTGAAGAAAGCTGTTGGTATTTTGATAGGGATTGTGTTGAATCTGTAGATTGCTTTAGGTAGTATAGCCATTTTGACAATATTTATTCTACCTAGCCAAGAGCATGGGAAGCATTTCCATTTGTTAGTGTCCTCTTTAATTTCTCTTAGGCGTGTCTTGTAGTTTTCAGAGTATAGGTCTTTCACTTCCTTCGTTAGGCTTATTCCTAGGTTTTTTATTCTTTTTGATGCAATTGTGAATGGAATTTTTTTCTGATTTCTCTTTCTCTTAGTTCATCGTTAGTGTATAGGAAAGCAACAGACTTCTGTGTGTTAATTTTGTATCCTGCAACTTTGCTGAATTCAGATATTAGTTCTAGTAGTTTTGGAGTGGAGTCTTTAGGGTTTTTTATGTACAATATCATGTCATCTGCAAATAGTGACAATTTGACTTCTTCTTTACCATTCTGGATGCCTTGTATATCTTTGTATTGTCTGATTGCCATGGCTAGGACCTCCATACTATGTTGAATAACAGTGGAGAGAGTGGGCATCCCTGTCTTGTTCCCGATCTTAGATGAAAAATTTTCAGCCTCTCGCTGTTAAGTATGATGTTAGCTGTGGGTTTGTCATATATGGCCTTTATGATGTTGAGGTACTTGCCGTCTATACCCATTTTGTTGAGAGTTTTTATCATGAATGGATGTTGAATTTTGTCAAATGCTTTTTCAGCATCTATGGAGATGATCATGTGGGTTTTGTTCTTTTTGTTGATGTGGTGGATGATGTTGATGGATTTTCGAATGTTGTACCATCCTTGCATCTCTGGGATGAATCCCACTTGATCATGGTGTATGATCCTCTTGATGTATTTTTGAATTCGGTTTGCTAATATTTTGTTGAGTATTTTTGCATCTACATGCATCAGGGATATTGGTCTGTAATTTTCTTTTTTGATGAGGTCTTTGCCAGGTTTTGGTATTAGAGTGATGCTGGCTTCATAGAATAAGTGGAATTTTGCCTCCTCTTCTATTTTTGGAAAACTTTAAGGAGAATGGGTGTTATTTCTTCTCTATATGTCTGGTAGAATTCAGAGGTGAATCCATCTGGCCCGGGGTTTTTGTTCTTGGGTAGTTTTTTGATTACCGATTCAATTTTGTTGCTGGTGATTGGTCTGTTTAGTTTTTCTGTTTCTTGCTTGGTCAGGTTTGGAAGGTTGTATTTTTCTAAGAAATTGTCCATTTCTTCTATGTTTTCCAGCTTGTCAGCATATAGATTTTCATAATATTCTCTTATAATTCTTTGTATTTCTGTGGTGTCCGTCGTGATTTTTCCTTTCTCATTTCTGATTCTGTTTATGTGTGTAGATTCTCTTTTTCTCTTAATAAGTCTGGTTAGGGGTTTATCTATTTCGTTTTTTTTCTTCAAAGAACCAGTTCTCGGTTTCATTGATTTTTTTTCTATTGTTTTCTTCTTCTCAATTTTATTTCTTCTCTGATATTTATTATGTCCCTTCTTCTGCTGACTTTTGGCCTCATTTGTTCTTCTTTCTCCTTATTCTTCTTCACAATCATTGTGACTTTAGACTACTCATTTGGGATTGTTCTTCCTTCTTTAAATAGGCCTGGATTGCAACTTAGTTTCCTCGTAGAACTGCCTATGCTGCTTCCCACAGAAGTTGGGGCTTTGTGTTGTTGTCTTTTGTCTCCATATATTGCTTTATCTCTGTTTTAATTTGGTCGTTGATCCTTTGATTATTTAGGAGCATGTTGTTAAGCCTCCATGTGTTTGTGAACCTTTTGTTTTCTTTGTACAATTTATTTCTAGTTTTATACCTTTGTGATCTAAGAAGTTGGTTGGTACAATTCCAATCTTTTTGAATTTACTGAGGTTCTTTTTTTGGCCTAGTATGTGGTCTATTCTGGAAAATATTCTGTGTGCTTTTGAGAAGAATGTGTATCCTGCTGCTTTTGGGTGTAGAGTTCTGTAGATGACTGTTAGGTCCATCTGTTCTAGTGTGTTGTTCAGTGCCTCTGTGTCCTTACTTATTTTCTTTCTGGTTGATCTGTCCTTTGGAGTGAGTGGTGTGTTGAAGTCTCCTAAAATGAATGCACTGCATTCTATTTTCTCCTTTAATTCTGTTAGTATTTGTTTCACATATGTCGGTGCTCCTGTGTTGGGTGCATATATATTTATAATGGTTCTATCCTCTTGTTGGACTGACACCTTTATCATTATGTAATGTCCTTCTTTGTCTCTTGCTACTTTCTTTGTTTTGAAGTCTATTTTGTCTGATGCAAACAAGTACTGTAACACCTGCTTTTTTTCTCCCTGTTGTTTGCATGAAATATCTTTTTTCATCCCTTCACTTTTAGTCTGTGTATATCTTTGAGTCTCTTGTAAGCAGCATAATGATGGGTCTTGCTTTTTATCCATTCTATTGCTCTGTGTCTTTTGATTGGTGCATTCAGTCCATTTACATTTAGGGTGATTATCGATAGATATGTACTTACTGCCATTGCAGGCTTTGGATTCGTGGTTACCAAAGGTTCATGGGTAGCTTTTTACTATGTAACAGTCTAACTTAACTCTCTTATTCAGCTATTATAAGCACAGTCTGATGATTCTTTATTTCTCTCCTTTCTTCTTCCTCCTCCATTCTTTATATGTTAGGTGTTTTATCCTGTAATCTTTTGTGTTTCCTTTGACTGTTTTTGTGGATAGTTGATTTTATTTTTTGCCTTTAGTATTTGGATGGTCTGCTTTCTTTGCTGTGATTTTATTTTCTCTGGTGACATCTTTTTAGCCTTAGGAGTGCTTCCATCTAGAGTACTCCCTTTAAAATATCTTGTAGTGGTGGTTTGTGGGAGGCATATTCCCTCAACTTTCACTTGTCTGGGAATTGTTTAATCACTCCCCCAAATTTAAATAATAATCGTGCTGGATACAATATTCTTGGTTCAAAGCCCTTCTGTTTCATTGCATTAAATATATCATGTCATTCTCTTCTGGCCTGTAAGGTTTCTGTTGAAGTCTGATGATAGCCTGATGGGTTTTCCATTGTAGGTGATCTTTTTTCTCTCTCTGGCTGCCTTTAATACTCTGTCCTTGTCTTTGATCTTTGCCATTTTAATTATTATATGTCTTGGTATTGTCCTCCTTGGGTTCCTTGTGTTGGGAGATCTGTGGGCTTCCATGGTCTGAGAGACCATTTCCTTCCCTAGCTTGGGGAAGTTTTCGGCAATTATTTCAAAGACATTTTCTATCCCTTTTTCTCTCTTCTTCTTCTTCTGGTACCCCTATAATGCTAATATTGTTCCATTTGGATTGGTCACACAGTTCTCTTAATATTCTTTCATTCCTAGAGATCCTTTTATCTCTCTCTGCCTCAGTTTCTCTGTACTTCTGTTCTCTGATTTCTATTCCATTACCAGTCTCTTGCACCTCGTCCAGTCTGCTCTGAAGCCCGTCTATCAGTTGTTTCATTTCTGTAATGTCCCTCCTGACTTCATCCCTTAGCTATTGCATATTTCTCTGTAGGTCCATCAGCATGGTTATGACTTTCATTTTGAATTCTTTTTCAGGAAGAGTGGTTAAATCTATCCCACCAGGCCCTCTCTCTGGAGTTGTCTGAATGATTTTTGACTGGACCAGATTCTTCTGTCTTTTCATGGTGATAGAAGTGGTTGCAGGCAGGTGGCACGTGTGTCAGCTGGGAGAACAAAGTCCTTTCCTCCTTGTTGTTCACCTTGCCCTTCTCCACCGGCTGTGCTGCTTACCCGCCCACCTGGAGGCAGTCTCTGGGATAATCCCCTGAGCTGCTGTGGGCAGGGATGCCCTCAGGCTAGCCTAGAGCACTGTGGGTGTTGCAGCCACGCCAGGTGCGTTGTGCTGCAAGGACAGCACCCCTTCGTGCCTTGTGGACCTTGCTCTAGCTTCCACAGCCCGTCTCGGTTAGCTGCGCACCGGGAGGAGAGTCTGTGGGCAGGGCCGTTCTCTGGCTGCTCCACAGCTGTGGCGGGTCAGCTGGTCCATTTGCAGCGCTGGCCAGGGGGAACAAATGGCAGACTACTTATCGTCATGAGGGGCTTCGGGGCTGCTTTACCTGGCAGTGGGTTAGGGGGCCCGAAGTTCCTCAAGATTCCCAGCCTGCTGGGCTGAGTGTGCTGGGACGATTTTGTTCAGCTGTTGGGCTCTTGTCTCTTTAAGACTTTCCAAAAAGCACCCATTTTTGTTTTGTTGCAGGGGAGCCATCTTTGGGGACCCGCTCGCAGTCTCCATCTCAGATCCTGCCCTTCTGTTTCTCTAATGTCTAGAACACCATACGATGTGTGTCTGTGCTCCTGGTGCAGATCCCCAGGCCTGGTTATTTAGCAGCCCTGTCCTTCCACTTCCTCCCCACTTCCATTCTTTTCCTCCCGCCAGTGAGCTGGGGTGAGGGGAGGGGAGTGCTCAGGTCCTGCCAGGTCATAGCTTTGTATCTTACCCCCTTCATATGATGCTGAGTTCTCGCAGATGTAGATGTAGCCTGGCTGTTGTACTGTATCTTCTGGTTTCTCTTTTAGGAATAGTTGTATTTGTTGTATTTCCAAAAATATACATGGTTTTGGGAGGAGATTTCCGTTGCCCTGCTCATGCCGCCATCTTGAGCTCCTTCCATTTGGATTTTTGTCTTCCATTTTTCTTCTTTTTCTGAGAGGAAATTTCCCTATTAAATATATATTAGATTTTCTTTTCTGGTTTTTTGCAATTCCACTTTATGAATCTTTAAAATTTTTTTCTTGTTCACTTTTGTAGCTTTGGAGTGTTTTATAAGATTTGTAGTTTAATTAGTGCCGTCTGTCAATATACCACAATCCAAATAGTTTAGTGGTTTTTTATTTGTTTTTGTGGTCAGGGAGATAGTATGTGTCCTCTGATTTTATAGTTCTCTTTTTTTGTTTATATTAAATTTTATTTCCTTTTGCCCCTCTGCAATTATTGATTTACTGCCTTTCAGCTCCAAATTCATCCTTTTTGTGTGTTCTCTGAAAGTGGATCTGAGCCTTTTAAGTATTTCCATTTGCCTGCTGGCAATGGAGCTTTGTCAGTAGATGGCACTGGAGAGACACCTCAGGGGGAAAGTGTTTTGCTTCATATCCCAAGGGCAGCTTGGCAAGCTTGTCTAGCACATGTGGCTGCCCCCAGAGCAAGGCTCCTGCAGCCTCCAGCATCTCCAGCAGAACACAGAGAGCAGCAAACAACAGCTTCATTGAGTGGTCCCCACTACGGGAAGTTCCATAGCATATCAGCTCCAGAGAGACACCTCCAGTAGATAGCCTTCTCTGGCACCACAGAGGGCAGAATTTCACCAGACTCTACTAGTGGGGCATCAAAGTGACTTCCCTGCCATCCAATGAGCAATGGACATACCCTCTCCAACAAGGTCAGGACCTCAGCCCTGGGATGAGGGCTGATGCTTAATATCAGCCCTAAGAGCAGGAGCTGCACTTTATATTTGCTATTCCTGTGTTCTCTACAGTTGTACTTAAAAACCAATCCTGTATTATATGAATTCCATGGTACAGGTAATAAATCTTTGTGCCATCTTTCCCTGTTCTCTCTCCTGATTGGACCCAATAAGATACACGTTCTTTGCTTCATCACTCAACAGACAAAGGGTACCTCTCCCTTCTGTTTTGTCTTTTTTCTTCCCCAGAAGCTATGTGTTTTAAATCATTCATATTTTTATTACCCTGTAGTTTATTATTTGATCACCTGGACACTTTTTTGTATTTTAATTCTTAGGATGCGCTTAGTCTTTCTGGTATTGGTTTTAGATCAAACTTAAGTCCCATTGCTAATTCTCCTCTTCCTTACAGTTTTAACTGATCTGCTTTTACAAAGCCTCATGGCAGATTTGGGTGAGGCAGAAACATCAGAGGTACTGCACAAGGACTTGGTGTTTTGTTTTTTCTCTTTTCACTTAGGAATTATGTTGAAGTCTGGACATCCTCTGTCTTCAAATTATGCTGAGAACATAGTTTTTGTGAAGTTTTATTTTTCTTTTCTTGTAATTCTGTCTTATTTTAGGAGGAAACACTGAAAGATGGGATCTTAAACTGCCTTCACATTGACTTCAGCTAACCTGAAGTCTTATCACCCGGAGTTTTGCAAGTCTGAGATTTATCTACTTCCAACAACAATCAAAAGAGAAGGAGGACAAAAGCTCTAAAACAGGAGACAAAATTTCTAGAATGGGCTCTAGCTCTGTCACTAATATTTATCTAAAGTGGGATGATTCACTCCATGTTAGGATTATTTCCCCATTTGTAAAATGGAGTGACAAGACTAGTTAATTGGGTCCCAAACTCAGGTAAGCAAGAGAAACATTCAATGGATAGTAACTTTGGTGCTAGAACCCTACACATTCTGATTAGCAGATCTGGGGTGGGTCCTACAAACAGATTTTTTTTTTAATAATTTATTTTGGTATCATTAATCTACAATTACATGTGCAATATTACAGTTATTAAACTATCCCCTTCATCAGGTCCCCCCCACCAACCCCATTACAGTCACTGTCTCAGCGTAGTGAGATGCTATAGAGTCACTACTTGTCTTCTCTGAGTTGTACAGCCCTCCCCATGCCCCCCCCCCAACATTACGTCTGCTAATTGTAATGCCCCTTTTTCCCTCTTATCCCTCCCTTCCCACCCATCTTCCCCAGTCCCTTTCCCTTTGGTAACTATTAGTCTGTTCTTGGGTTCTGTGAGTCTGCTGCTGTTTTGTTCCTTCAGTTTTTTTCTTTGTTCTTATACTCCACATATGAGTGAAATCATTTGATACTTGTCTTTTTTGGCCTGGCTTATTTCACTGAGCATAATACCCTCTAGCTCCATCCATGTTGTTGCAAATGGTAGGATTTGTTTTCTTCTTATGGCTGAATAATATTCCATTGTGTATATGTACCACATCTTCTTAATCCATTCGTCTACTGATGGACACTTAGGTTGCTTCCATTTCTTGGCTATTGTAAATAGTATAAACATAGGAGTACTTATGTCTTTTCAAACTGGACTGCTGCATTCTTAGGGTAAATTCCTAGGAGTAGAATTCTTGGGTCAAATGGTATTTCTATTTTGAGTTTTTTGAGGAACCTCCATACTGCTTTCCACAATGGTTGAACTAATTTGCATTCCCACCTGCTGGTAGGAGGGTTCCCTTTTCTCCACATCCTCACCAACATTTATTGTTGTTTGTGTTTTGGATCTTGGCCATCCTAACTGGTGTGAGGTGATATTTCATTGTGGTTTTAATCTGCATTTCTCTGATGACCAGCGATGTGAAGCATCTTTTCATGTGCCTGTTGGCCATCTGAATTTCTTCTTTAGAGAAGTGTCTATTCATGTCTTCTGCCCATTTCTTAATTGGATTATTTGCTTTTTGCTACAAACAGATATTTTAAACAAACATCTATAGTGATTCTGATGTAGCTAGTCAGAGTCCCATATTTAAGAACTCTTAAACTAGCTAATAAGTTATATCACTCCAGTTCCATGAGTCCATGTAAGCTTTTTTTAAGTCAGAAAGATCTAGTGATCTCACCTTTTAATATAAAATCAAAGCAATGGATTACTGATAAAATGTCCCATTTAGCTCACATTATATGATGATTCTCCCTATTTATCTCTTTTTTAAAAATTCAACAGTTTAAAGCAACCAGAGTAGGCAAAAATGAGTCAGAAAAAAGGCAAGGAAAAAAAGTATTAAATGCATGCAAATAAGAATACATTAGAAATAAAAACAAAAAATCAGGAAACTGGATATACACCATAACCTGTTCTTAATACACTTTGAAAATCACATCACTTTCTTAAGAGGAACAAACTACTTGCACTGTTCCCACTAAACTTAAGCGCAGTATAGTTAGATGTAACTGTCGTTCATTCTTTCCAGGGTTCTGTATGTTCTCTGGAAGTAAATGCAACAGATGCCCCTTCTCATTTTGAAGAAAACTCACTGTAAATCTGACATCAACAAGTCACACAAGCTCTAAACAACCACTTCACAGTATGGTTACATCTGTAAGTACTTTCTGAGAAAAGTAAGTCCAAACAAAGGCATATTTAAGAGCACTGTTACAAGGAAATCCACAGGCTTTCCCCTATGTCTCAGGAATCTGTGTGAAATAAAAGACATTTCTGCTAATGCACATCCAGGAAAGGCACTGAAATGGTCTGTCTGTTTAGGACATACCCGATGGCCGCCGGGGTCAGGCGGGTGTGCAGCTGAGGAGTGGTGGACGTGGTGGTGGTGGTTAGGGAGCCATCATTTCCAGTCTTCTCCCAGTCGAAAGGGTCACTCTCAATTACTCCAAAGGTCTTGATGCTGTTGTCAAACACGGATGTAAGAAGCTAAATCACAAAGAAAAAAATTAGAGTAAGCTAACAGTCAAGGAAGGCAATTTATTCTCCAAGAGAAAGCACTGCAGACTTGTAAATTAGTTTTGTAGTAGGATTTTTTTTTTAAAGCCTGATGGTACAAATAGTAGAATATAGTCAACTATATGTGGATGATGATAATGAGTTAATGTTGACTTTTCCCAGCTGAAGTACTGATTTGTAGTTATGCAGGAATATGTGTTTGTTCTTGGAAGATACATAATGAAGCAACATATCTAATACCTACTTGCAGAAGCTTTGGCCAAAGGAAACATGTGTTGTATGTATCTACTCCATTTCAACATCTATACGATTTTTTTTTTGTCAAAAAGGAGCATTTTTATACAGTTTGACTTGAATGAATGAACAGTGTTAACAACTGGTATGTCCAGATTAAGGGGTATTTAGACATTCAGTGTGCTTTCTTCCAATTTTTTTGTGGGTTTGAAAAATTCTTAAACTGTGTGTGTGTCTGTGTGTCTGCCCTATTATTTGATTTATATTATACAAAATTTCATTTTTTTGCCTTTAAATTTTAAAATCTGATGTGATCTTGAGAAAGATCTCACAAAGACCTTCCTGTACCATTAAAGTATTTCCTGTACATACTTTCTGACAATATGCACCATTTTTAGTTTTATGATTACGGCTGCATTCTCTCCTCATCATTTCACTTACTCTGTTAGTATTCTCAGAGACTTCCTGCCCGAGACCCAAAATTAGCACTTCTTCATTGAACGATTTTGCAAAGGTTTGTTTTAAGCTTTCAAAAGATTACTCTGGCTGTGAGTGTAGAATAGATACCATACACAGGGACGGGGATAAGGGTCCTAGGAACAGGTGACCAATAGGAGCCTCCTGTCAGTTGAACCAGCTAACAGCGGAGGTGGTAAGAAGTGGTAGGATTTGGACATGATTTGTAGCAACAGACACTGCCAGTTGATTAGATGAAAGCTGGGAGAATACAAAGGAATAAAGAGTAATTTAGATTTCAGAACCACTGGATAAATGGTGGTGCTGTTTACTGAGTTGAAAACCAGTGAGTTTGAGGATTGGGATATTGAGTTTTATGGAGTTCAGGGAGGAATAGGGAATACAGATACAAATTTAATATATATATTATCAGCATATAGATATTAATAAGTATTATTTAAAGACATAGGGCTGGATGATATAACCTAAGGAGAGTAAGTAGGTAGCAAAGAGATCCACGGGCTAAGGCCTGTGGCACTCCAACATTTAGATGGGAAGAAGAGGACTCAGCAAGGGGACCAAGAAAGAGTGGCAGTGAGGTAGGAACACCAAATATGTAGTGTTCTAGACGCCAAGTGAAGAAACCACCTAAACAAGATGGCCAAATGCTGTCAGTTTTAGATGTATAATAATTTCTGGTTATTGATTTCTCTTCCACCCCAACTGTAAACTCCAAGAGGCCAGTACACGTTGGCCTTGCTCATCACTCGAACAAACACAATGCCTTATATATAACAGTGTGATGTCATGTTTGTAAGAAATATATACTTGGTCATTCAGATGATCGAAATACATTTCTCTTATATATTTGGTCTTTGTCCATGGTTCCTGACTCACAGCACCGAACACCCGCGGAGCTTCCTGAGAGGTCAGAGCAATGAAAGCGTCTTCTGTTATATTTGGCCTCTTGTCCACAGTTCCTGAAATCACTTCAGAGCCATAAGGTTGAAATGGGTGTCTTGTATTCCTAACAAGCCCCTTTCCACCATGCCGGGTTTTTGTTAATGAAGTGACTTTTAGGAAGCACCCAAGAACAGAGGCTGGTCACCAGAAGAAAGAACCGACCATGTTATTAGAGGGTTGGAACTTTCAGTCCCACCTCATTGACCTCTAGGGGAGCAGAGAGTGGTTTGAGGTTGAATCAATCACCAATGATCAATGATCTAGTCAGTCATACCTATGAAATGAAGCCTCCATAAAAATCCCAAAGGACAGGGTTCAGAGAGCTTCTGGGTAGGTGACAGGTGGAGGTGCTGAAAGAATGGTGTCCTCAAGAGAGGGCATGGAAGCTCCATACCCTTTCTCTATACCTCACCCTACACATCTCTTCCACCTGGCTGTCCTTAGCTACATCCTCTGTAAACACTAAATCACCTAGTGAAAAGACTTGTTTCCTGAGTCTTGCGAGCCACTCTAGCAAATTAATCAAACCCAAGGAAGTGGTCCATGGGAATCTTATTTATAGCCAGTTGGGGGAAGTACAGATGATAACCAGGACTTGCAACTGGCATTTGAAGCTATCTATCTCCAGCTAGATCATGTAAAACTGAGTTGAAACTACAGGATATCCACCCGGCATCAGAGGAATGCTTGGTGGTGTGGGGGGGAAAACCCATATTGGAACTGTGGTTTAAGAACCATTACATAGCTATTCTAAACATTTCAAGAGCAAATGTTTATTTGTAATAATAAATACTAAAAGATTCATGTGACCTTACCTTTAAGTCCCAAAGAAAAAACAATACATGCAGAAAAGGAAACTTAAAAAATAAAAAGGAAATGGAAATGGCATAGTTATAAAACCTGCAAATTTTCATTTTGGTCATATTTTTGTTGATGTAAGTTACCTATGTCGTAGCTTAGACTTCCACAAACTGTCACATGCAGAGGGCTGTAGAAAACACAAGGGAGGAAAGGAAGATGGATTGAGACCCATCACAGGGGAACTGAAGTGGCGGGCCTTAGTCTCTCTTGACTCTGGAAATCGAGGTTCTCAGAGGTTCTCACAGAGCAAGATGCATGCTTCCTGAACAGTGGGGCCCCATGCCTGAAGCAGCATCTGCCTTGCTGGGTGAACACTTGGCCTGTACTGGCCTGCAACAGGCATGGTCCTCCACAGTTTCCAT
The DNA here is from genome assembly GCA_029783875.1 of Phataginus tricuspis. Classification (NCBI taxonomy): domain Eukaryota; kingdom Metazoa; phylum Chordata; class Mammalia; order Pholidota; family Manidae; genus Phataginus; species Phataginus tricuspis. Next base: position 14,489,537 of record JAQQAC010003584.1, on the reverse strand, counting down.
GCCAGATGTCCTTTTATCATAGATCATTTTCTTACATTTATCCAAATATTGCTTGCTTTAGGAAGTGTAGCATATGTCACTGGGCCTCAAACAAGAAACAGCTTGTTCCTATGACGGTAACACTGGAGATTGGCAGCAGAAGGATGGAGGGCACAGAACAAAAGAAACAGAGACTTTCCCTGACCCCGTTCTATGGGACGTTCCCCCTTGTTATTCCTTATCTCAACCTCGTATCTGTTCACTTCACAAGCAGCCCGTCTATGCCCTCTGAAAGATTTAACTCCAATGTTACCAGAGCCAAGGATCCTAAAATGGCTCTAAGGCCTCCAAAGCAAGAGGCAAGCCTGCGGCATCTTGATGTAATGTCTGTTTGAACGGTCCTATCCCTAAACCTGGGAAGTATATTCACAAGATTAATGAAGCTTGACAGCTTTGGTTTTCCTCTCCATCAGATCTTCTCATATTAGCAATGTTGTAGCAGTGTGTAAACCAGTGGATATATACATTTTAGTTTCAGGCTCACCAACTGTGTGTATATTTATGGGTTTGATTAACTTGCTAACCAATGCTTAACATCATTTGAAGACTCTAATAAAAATACTTTTATGTTCTTCTGTCAGGATTATGTGATCCTTTTACTTACTGACAATAATTTCTGATAATTGTTCATATAACTTTTTAGTTCTTTCACTGCATTTCTATTAACTAGTTGTTAACATTTACTTCACTGTGCCTGCTGTGTTTGTGGCCCCCTCTCTAAGGAAGGCAGGATGATAAACTGGAAAGAGATTGGACCTTTTTGAATGGGTCATAAATAGGTTCAGATACCACTTCTAGCACACTAGTTTTCCCCGGAAACATGTCTAAATTAAGTCTCTGTAAGACGGGGGTAGTAATACTACCCAGGTATTACTGTGACATTGCTTTGTGTCATTATTGTGACAATAATGTGTACAGGTACCAAGAGTCTCTTTTTCTTTTAGTTTGATAACATCTTTAGTGATAACTACATTTTTAAAAATTCAAATGTCACTGATATATAATCTTATATTGGTTTCAAATATACAACACCAGTTCAACAGTTCCCCATATTATTAAATCCTCACCACCTCTAGTGTGGTTACTATCTGTCAACATAGGAAGATGTTACAGAATCACTAACTATATTCTCCATGCTATACTGCTATCCCTGTGACCAACTTACATTACTATTGAGATTTTTTTGTTACCCCAAGGGCTCTTCTTTATCCAATCTTAGTTTTTCATTAACTACTAATAGTATCACCCAGAGGGGAACTCTTGTGGTGGAATTCAAAGTTGTTAAGATTTTCCGTGACACCCTTCAGAGATGTTTTCCTTTCTCAAAACACTTTAAAAGGATTTATTTAAATTATAAGGTGGTGACAAGGAGTATTTTTACCTCTACCTACATTTCTGAAAATGTCAGCCCAACATTTTTTTTAACCTTTAATTTGAAATAATTGAAGATTTATACAATACTGAAAAAATAGTATAGAGAAGTCCCTTTCAACCAGTTTGCCTCAATGGTAACATACCAAGTAACTAGGGTACAATATCAAGCCAGGAAAAGAACATTTGTACAACCTACAATCGAATTTCACCAATTTCACATGCACTCGTGTGTCTGTACAGGCATGCGTAGTGTATACACAGATCTATGCAATTTGATCACCTGAAGAGATTCATGGCCCAGCACTTTTTGGTCTCTTACAGTTGCTATACTTTTTCAGAACCTAATAATAAAAACAATATTTATAATAAAATATCTGCTTTAATCTTGGTTATAATTCTGGTATTACACAGAAAATAGTATTGAGCTGATTTTTCTTCTATTTCCTGAGTAGGAACTATTAGGCAAACTAAGATTCAATTCAATTTTCCTAACATTTGTTGAAAATTTAAGTGTCAGGCACAGTGCCAGGACAGTGCAGGCTAAAAAAATAAAATAAGATATTGTTGTATCTCCAGGATTTAAATAAAAGCCAGCTGGGAAGACAGACTTATACATACAAAGTACGGATAAACTTGGATGTAATTTCCCAAAACATCATAGCACTTTCCAAAAGTTAAGTGTCAGCCTTTATTCTAATTGAGAAATGCATAAAAGATTCCTGGTAGAAAGCAAAACAGCTCTTCTCCCTAGGTCTACAACTGCTGGCAGACTGAGCCCTAGTAGGTTACTGGACGAGGTGTTGGCCATTTGCAACTTGTTAGATAATAATGTTCTCTGACAAGAAATTCTCATTTTTAAAGATTTATAGAACACAGACAGACATTCAAAGTGAAAGTAGCTTTGGCTTTGTAAAACAACATTGTTTAACACTTTGATGCTTTGGTGTTGGGTTAGAACATACAGTTGGAGACATTTTTATTTTTGACCCTTGATGTAGCTGAGAGGCAGTCACCCTGAGCACTGGGGTGTATTTTGCTTGTTGCTGGAGGAGGTTCTTTGTCGTCATTTTTCACTACCCTTGTCCAATAAGGAATTTTAATTTTGAAAGACTATAGTTAAACTCAAATTCAGGAACAAATTCCAAACTGTAAAATTAGCTAAATGGACAGCATTAGTTCACAAAAGCATTCAAGGTAATTTTTTTCAAAATGAAAACCACAGCACTGAAGCTGTGAGGGAAGCAAAAGACAGAAGCTGCAAAGCTCAGATCTTTTTGGAACCTGACTTCATGATACTAGTAACCAGAACACACCAGTCACTTAACACCAACATCTTTTCCCCAATTATCTTTCTCCCGTCCATCTGCCTTCTGCTCTCACTCGCTGATTATGACAGGTCAGAGAACAAGAAAGAACCAGATTATTTATGGACTATGTGAAACAAAAAAAAAAATGTTACACCTGCTCTTACTCTTCCAAAAATAGGAAAATTACTATATTATGTTATTAGGTGAAAGAAACAAAGAGGAGCCCTAAGAAAATGTTTAAATGAAAAACCTGAGAACAATGATTTGTTGACTTAAATTACAGGTCTAAGTTCGAATTTTAGTTGGTGAATATGACAGTGTTCTTTAGATTTTAGACATAACTCAGCAGAGAATGTGATCAAAAGTTTTCTGCTGTGCTAAATTTTTGTTCTCCCATGAAAACTTTGTCAGTAAGAAATTATTAGCACCCAAGATGGGAAAGTTGGAACATTTTCCAGTTCCTCCTGAATCTAGTCTTACAGATATAATTTTATTATTTTATTGCAAGCGATGTGAATTCACTGCTATTCAGAAAATACATATATAATGAAAATTTAAGAACATATTCCAAAGCATCTCATATACAATGTCTTTTCTTTATTTTTTAGACAATCTATATAGTTGATAATGCAAATAGCCATATAGGAAAGAAGACAACAAGCTTACCCACTTAAAGTCACTAAGGACCCAAGGTTGTATGTTACCTCTCTGCTCTATATCCTATATATATCTTATACAAAAGCTGCAGTTTCACACAGAAACAGTTACTATATGTGAATAAATTCATTATGCTGTAGACAGTCTTTCGACTGGGCAACACTAAATGGAAGTAAAACCCATTAACAGGAAGTAGTCTATATCTTATCTTTGTAGATAAAATGATACACTAATATATTATTATTTTTAATCCATATGTGACTTCATTTGTTTTCAGTGGTAGTGATTATTTTGCATTAAGCTCTGACCAAGTTCTCCTTGACAGCAATAGAATCTTCTGAAATACATCACTTTGGGATTAGGGATGCAATTTGTGGTAAACCTAGTCAATCATTCTAAGGCATCATTAACTGATGCTCTAAGGAAATGATTCACCGAACACAGACTAAATGGAGTCAATAACCTCACTGATTGTTGTCTCATAGCATATTAACATATAATATGCAGCCCTCATGCCCTCAGTGGGTACATTACCTAGTTGGACATCTCCTTCCGGTCAACAAATTAGCTACAGGATTTACATAATCTAAACTACCAGTAATCCTCTACACCAGATGAATCACAGCACGAACAGTAAAATGCATTAAATTATGAACAAACCTAAAGCTCTAACGAAGTATGTTCATCCCAAAGGGAGGAAACACAGAAACATCATCAGTTAATTTCACCATATTTCTCAAGATTTACTGAAATAGTATTATTCTAGGGACCTCCCACACTCATTTACAACACCCACAAAGCTACAATGAGTGAAAAGAGAGACTAAACAAGAGAGAAGAATTAGCCCATAGAACTCACAAACATCATTACCTGGTAGTCTGGTTTTGTAAAATAATCCAAAGAGGAGATGTGGTCCAGAAAGAGGCTGAATTCTGGGGGGAGATGTTTCAACATAAGCCTGTGCTCATATCTCTCCTTAATAGATCCTACTTGCTCCTGAGAAGAAAAGAGAAAACGAACCAAAGTGAATTTCTCTTCGCAGCTACACATTAAGAGCCTCTCAGTAACAGTCTCAAGGGTATGTACTGGGGAATCAGACAGTGGATAATTAACTATAAAGCAAGGGCTGAGCTCTTACCAACAGCTTCATGCACACCGCTTTAGAGGGGGAAAAGTTGTAAGCAGAGCCAAAAGGGGAACAGAGCCCTGCATCAGTGAGGTGATAGCACCCCCCAAAAAATGAGCTGATCTTAAATCTGGTCTACTTTTCTTTATAAATACATGTATTTAGAGTTTAAAACTTCACTGACTTTTAAGAAAGAAAAACAGAGAACTAGCCAAGAGGGAGGGCTAGAAATGAAATCAGAAGTGATTAAAATCAGAAGTGATTAAATTAGTATCTATTCTCCATGTACACAGAAAAAGTCAGACATTGGTTAGATCTCTAATATCAGTTCATAGGAAAATATACTTATTCGGATACAATGAAAGTGCTATAAATTTTAACTCTTATAGGTAAATATCTTAACTAAAATGCCTACCCAGGAGAAATTTTTATTCCTTCCCCTACCAAAACTGACATTTCCATTTCCATTTCTGCAATATAATGCAGATATATATTTGGTCTTCATCCACAGTTCCTAAAAATGCTTCAGGGCTATAAAGGTGAAATGGGTATCTTGTTATCTATAAAGGTAAATTTTGTATCCTGGAAGCTAGGAGGACCAACCATGTGATTTCAGTCCCTCCTCAATACCCTCTCCCAACATTGAGGAAGGGGAGAGGGCCTGGCAGTTGAATTAGCCAATGGCCACTGACTAAACCAATCATTAGTATATAATGATGCCTCCATAAAAAAACAAGAGAACAGCTTTTTGGTCCTTATTTTCAGAGAGCTTCCATGCTTGGGGAAACAGACGCTTCCATATGCCACCAAGCCAGACCTCAAGTTCCATGAGTACAGAGGCTCCTCTGCTCAGGACCTTGCCCTATGTATTTTTTCACCTGGCTGCTGTTTCGTATCCTTTATCATATCCTTTAATAAACTGGTAAATGTGTTTCCCTGACTTCTGTGAGCTGCTCTAACAAATTAATTGAACCTCAGGAGGAGGTCACTGGATCCTCCAGTCTGTACCTGCGTGACGCAGGTAACAAACAGCCTGGGCCTTGCGAGTGGCAGTAGGGGTGTAGCACTGTAGGATGGAACCCTTAACCTGCGGAATCTGATGTTATCTCCAGGTGGATAGTGACAGACACCCTGCTGGTGTCTGAGAACTGCCTGGTGGTGTGTGTGGGGAAATCCCAGACAACATTAGCATTGGGTATGGGAACACCTATTTCATTTACAAAATTACCTTGTCTTTTATTTTTCTCCAAGGCAGCTGACCAACCACAAACTCCACCAACATGTAGAATAAGGACCAAAGATCATCATGTCTTCCCATTTCCTTCATAAGCAAAACAGAATTCAATCACATTACATTGCCACCTGCATTGAGTACATTACATTGTCTAAGGTTTAATCATTGTTTCATCTTATTAGGCTTAAAAGTTTTAATGTATTTACATAAAATTATCTACTAAATATATCTGTGTATCTACATAGCAATATAGCAATCTAAATGGCAGAACAGATATACTAAAATACTTTTTGATACAAGGAACAGCCCAAAAGCCAGAAATGTTGGAAATAATATAATTAACAGCCCATTAATACATGAGTTCATTAAGAATTAAGGGACCGGCGCTTGCCAAGGGCTGAGGCAAAGAAGGAGGAATTAGTGTTTAATGGGTATAGAATTTCAGTGTTGCAAAATGAGTAAGTTCTAGAAATCCACAGCATAATGAAATATTTATACAATACACCAATGAACTGTATATTTAAGCATGGTTAAAATGGTAAATCTAGTGTTGTTTTTTTAATTTTTTAATTTTGATATCATTAATGTACAATTACATGAGCAACATTATGGTTACCAGATTCCCTGCATTATAAGTCCCCACCACATACCCCATTACAGTCACTGTCCATCAGCATAATAAGATGCTATAAAATCACTACCTGTCTTCTCTGTGTTATACTGCCTTCCCCGTGCCCCGCCCCAACATTATGTGTGTTAATCGTAATGCCCCTTTTTTCCCTTCTCCCTCCCTTCCCAACCATCTTCCCCAGTCCTTTTCCCTTTGGTAACTGTTAGTCCATTCTTGGGTTCTATGGGTCTGCTGCTGTTTTTTTTTCTTTTGTTCCTTCAGTTTTTGCTTTGTTCTTATATTCCACAGATGAGGGAAATCATTTGATACTTGTCTTTCTCCACCTGGCTTATTTCACTGAGCATAATACCCTCTAGCTCCATCCATGTTGTTGCAAATGGTAGGATTTGTTTTCTTCTTATGGCTGAATAATACTCCACTGTGCATATGTACCACCTCTTCTTTATCCATTCATCTACTGATGGACACTTAGGTTGCTTCCATTTCTTGGCTATTGTAAATAGTGCTGCAATAAACATAGGGGTGCATATGTCTTTTTCAAACTGGGCTCCGGCATTCTTAGGGTAAATTCCTAGGAGTGGAATTCCTGGGTCAAATGGTATTTCTATTTTTAGTTTTTTGAGGAACCTTCATACTGCTTTCCACAATGGTTAAACTAGTTTACGTTCCCACCAGCAGTGTAGGAGGGTTCCCCTTTCTCCACATCCTCGTCAACATGTGTTGTTGTTTGTCTTTTGGATGGTGGCCATCCTAACTGGCGCGAGGTGGTATCTCACTGTGGTTTTAATTTAGTGTTATGTGTTTTTAACACACACACACAGAAGGGAATCCTAAGTGCCAAAATGAAAAGAAAGCTGGAAAAAGAGAAACAAGCTGATGCTGAAGCTTTGGCTTTGGCTATTTTGGAGGCATCTGTCATACAGGTCTTATTGACTAGGGTTTTATTAATCAGGAAGGGGACATGTGTACACAAGACAGGAGTTGTAACTGAAACACTCTCCCCCAACCCCGGGCCTGCACCATACAACAAGGACCCTCACAAGGCTACCTTTAATATAAAATCTGGTATGCATATCATACAATTGCAAAATGGAATCTTTTTCTGTAAATAATTGTTTTCTGTATAATGTAACCACTATCAAGAGATAACGTACACGGTTAAAAAAATTTTGTCCTGAGATTTTGTTAGCACAGGGCTGCCCCTCACTCAGATTTGGCATTTAAATTTATACTGCTTGTGAAACATACCTTAAGAGTAAAAGTTGAGAAGGAATTTGTTTCTATTTTCACTAAATGAATGAAAAAGTTTTATCTAAAATTTGTATATAGTTTTAAAAAGTATTTAATAAATTGAAGTTCTAAATAAATATTGACAAGTGGTATTATAAAATGTGATTTGATACATTTGTGGAATTTGAGGACTCACTATGTAAGTTTCTATTATGCATGAATAAAATTTGTACATTTCAAATACAAAAAAAAAATTATACTGCTTGCATGGTGTGGGAAACCTAGCCCAGAAATTATTTTCTGGTGATCCTGTCATTGCAATAATGACAGATACAAATGAAAATGCTCTTGAGATAAAAGCACCCTTAAATCCAGGCCTCATAGAAATCCTATAGATTAAGCCCCAACAAATATAAGCTCATTATTTGAAATTATAAAATGTATTAGGAAGCAGGCTACCATAGCTAATATCAAGAGAAACTATAAATAGAATTAGATATCCAACAATTTCAAAAGTGGAATTACAGGATATAGAATATGAAATGACTGTTTAAAATGTGTTTATTTTTAATTCTTTTATTGAAGTATAGTTGATACACAATATTATACTGGTTTGAGATACAACATAGTGATTCAACAGTTACATATATTATTAAATCCTTACCCCAGCTAGTGTAGTTACTATCTGTCAACATAGAAAGATGTTACAGAATCATTAGCTATATTCTCTATGCTGTACTTTCATCCCTATATGACTAATTTATATTATGATTGAAATTTTATGCCTTTCTATCCCTTTCACATATTTCACCCCACCCAACCCCTCCCCTGTTTAAAATGGTTAAACAAAAAATGGAATCAAAATTATGAGAAAGGAGCCATATTCCATCCAAAAAAAAATTAGAAGACCAATTAGATTTGAAAAAGGACTAAAAGGATATCTAGAAATAAAAAGCACAACAGTAAAAACTAAAATTCAATGGACAGTTTAAAAACACAGGTGAAAAAAAGAATTAATGAACGGGAAGACAAATCTGAAGGAACTATCTAGAATGTAACACAGAGACAAAGAGTGAATTTAAGAGGCATGGAAGAAAGTCTAACACACCTCAATTTGGAGATGAGGAAAAGGTACAGAGAAAAAGGGAAGGAGGCAATATTTAAAGAAGTAATATCTGTGAATTTTCCAGAATCAATGAAAGACATGAACAGGTTTAGGAAGCACAACAAATCCCAAACAGAATAAATATAAAGACATCTACACTAGGCATATTTGAATGTCTTCAGGACACCAAAGACAAAGAGAAGGTTTTAAAAGTAGCCAGATAAAAATGTCAAATTAAATATAAAGTAACATTTAAATGCAGAAAGATCTCCTCAAGAGCAACCACAGAACCGGAAGAAAGTAAAATAATTTCCTCCAAGTATTGAGATAAAGCAAATACTAACAAAGGACTAAAATGTAGGACAACAATGATATGAAGTGAACAGAGTTCAAGTGTTCTGAAAAGTCCTTTTATTGTTTGGGAATTACTCATGTTAAAAGTTTAAGATTAAGGTACAAAAAAAAAACCATGGAGTGTTATATTTACAAATTATCAAATCAGGATCAGAGAGTATAGAAGAAAGTATATTAGAATTATCTGGAAAATCTTTTAAATTAGAAAAGCACCTCTAAAGTTTCCACCAGCTGCAATCTTGTGTTACTACATAAACTGACAATCATTGTTGTGAAGCTGTGTTACAGTAAAGCATTCCACTGCTCAGGTGTGCTGGGGGCAGAAAATAAGGGTATGAACCACTGCTACACACTATCAAATTTCTCTATCAAAGTTAGATGAATAACAAATAATAAGCAAATTACAGAGTAGAGCACTCTATTTTGAAAGGCTTTTAGAAGAAATCTCTACTCCTCAAATTTTTTAAAATAAAAATAAGTAATCTTTAGTAGCTACATTGGCAATGCTATATAGCTACTATGATCTCTAAAGATATTTATGCTCATCTAAAAAAGAATATCATATTTCAAAGATTCTAATGTTGACATAATTCTTTCATAGAATTAATTAGAAGCCTCACACTTCTAAAAATGTTAAAGACTATCTGAAAAATAAGAGTGCTTTCTTTTCAAGGCAGAATAATTGACTGGATGGCATAAAATAAAGCAAAACTGAGTCAAACCAAATGAGCTAAGATGCTCGGCAGAGTGCTACACACTGATAAAAATATTTTTCCTTTTTTCAATTTATATCACATCATAAGAAACCAAATTACTGGAGCATAGCCTATAAAGGCCACAGCATACTCTTCCTATTATATTTATAATTGGTCAAATTTCGTTAAAGCAATTTTGGCTTCAGTGAATAAGAATAAGGTAACCAAATATCAGGAAAAGAGTTCTCTTTATTTTATCATGGAGTCAGTCACTTGTTAAATTTCTCAATTCCATCCAAACAAGTTCAAGGATTGAGAATCCATAAAATACCTTTCCTATTCATAACTAAGGTTCAGGATGAGGAAAAAAAGGAACAAAGTAAAAAGAATAGAAATTTAAAAAATTTAACCCAAGAGGAAGGGTAAAATTTACTAAGATGAAAATTTTTTAAAGTTCTCTGTACTTGAGAGCTTCACGAAAACAAAAGGATTGGTGGAGAGGGGTATCAAAGATTAAGTGCATATTACAGATAAAATGATGACCTCTACATTTCATTAGATATTGATAGTATGATATTCCAAAAAGAGCTTCTTGAAATAGAACACAGATGTTTAATTTCTTCAGAATTCTATATTAAATTTGTTAATATTTATATCTAATTAAGGACACAAGATTCCCCATATATACTTGGCTATATTATCTTTTCTAAAAAATCCAATTTTGTTTTCTATGCAGCTGCAGACATCTACTCTCCCCTATACTACTTACCATGTGTTAGTATTACTAACACAACTTTCCTTCTGCTCCTAAGCATTTTCCACACATGTACTCTAATAAAGAAGTCAGTCTGATCCAAGCCACCAGCATGCTTATACAGATATGACTCTAGTTCAGATACCTACCCTGTTCCGATGAGCATTGACTGATGCATAACGAACTGTCCCTCGAAAGCCTGCCACAGTTCGAGGCTACAACATAACAAAGCAAAGAATAATAAATGAGCTTCAAATAGCAAAAGATTCAGCATACTTGAGCCCATGAAGTAGATGGGAGAAACATGTGTACTACTGTCACAATAAGCACTTTATTGTGAAATTATAGAAATTAGAGACAATCTCTAAAACATGTTTAAAAAAATTGCTAACATTGTTGTTATCAATGAGTCCCATTTTCCTACCTACATTTTAACAAAGTGGCACTTATGACAAACTCTGTACTTAGAAAACATTAAATGCTTTCATATACACCCAGAATCATGCCAAGCATCATAGCACATACATTAATATTCAGTTTCTGCTTATAAATAAGTATATTAATACTATGAGGAATCTCTAAGTAATCCAAGATGCAACCTCCTCATGTCTTGGCTATTTCATCCAAATTCAATTCAAAGATGGTGGCAATTGTTTTCCTCTTTATATATGCAATGCATATAGTCATAAATTCCAGTTATTGAGTACTTATTGTCAAGGTACTGGGAATAAATCCAAAGATGAGTAACACACGATCCCAGTTCTCAGCTCAACTGGAATGGGCCACTCTTTCCTTACTTGGCCTACAAGACCATCCATGATCTGGCCCCGGCCTCATTCAAAAAGGGATTTACTTGTGGTTTCTCCTATGACCCATTTTCTAGTTTGACTTTGCACTTGCTCTTTTCTCCTGCTGGAATGCCATCTCTTTGCATGCCTCCAAAAGCCAGCTGTTCAACTCCATAGTAAGCCCTCTGCTCAAATGTCACTTCCTCAGAGAAATATTCCTTAACCATCCTCATCTACAGTACTACCTGCCCCTGCAATGCCACACTCTTCTTTTGCTCGGCGTTTTTTTCTCATTACACTGTTCACTACCTAAAATTAATTTTAATTATATTTTTTACTTTTTTTTGTTGTTGCCTGTCTTCATCTATTGGAATATGACCTCTGTGATGGCAGGGTCTTTGTCTTGGTTTTACAGACACTGAAACAAGCTCTGAGAGGTAAGTAAATTTGTCTGAGGACACAGAATTAGTAGGGGATAAAACCAGGCATCAACCAAGGTCTTCTGACTGAAAATCATACAGTTTCCATTCTACTGCTTCACAAGGATCAAGTTAGTACCCTAAATGAATGGCACTATAGCTCACTATGAAAACTGACAAACTTGAAAATGATCAGAGCCAGTAATTTTCATTAGTAGACTTGTGCGATATAATGAGTTATAATACTTTGGTCATTCAGATAACCAAATATGTATTCCTCGGTATATTTGGTCTTTCATCCACAGCTCCTGAAATACTTCAGAGCCTTAAAGGTGAAATCGGTGTCTTGTCAATGAGAGATTTTTGGACCCCACCCAAAGACAGGGGCTAGAGGTTGAATCAGTCAATGGCCAGTGATTTAGTTACTCACGACTATGCAATGCGGCCCCACAAAAACCCCTGAGAAGAGCATATGCTCTCTTGGATCCGTCTTGCCTCTCTGTTGGAGAGCTTCCATGCTTGGGGAACTAGAACGCTCCCACATGCCAGTGAGCCAGGCCCCAAGCTCCACGAGAATAGAAGCTCCTTTATTTGGGACCTTGCCCTATGTATCTCTTCATCTGGCTGTTAACTTGTATCCTTTACTAAACTAGTAAACAAATGTTTTCCTGAGTTCTGTGAGCTGCTCTAACAAATTATCCAATCCAAGGTTGACAGGTCCTGAGAACCTCCAATTTGTAGCCTTGTGGGTAAAACGCTGTATTTCCAAACCTCCAGTCTGGCCTTAGTCCATTTACATAACAATTGGTGTTTCTTCCCTCAGCCTCTGGGACAAGGGATGGAGAGAGGCCATTCTTTCCTCCCCTCTGTTGAATAATTGGTCTGGCACCTGTTAGTCGCTGGGGATCCACCCTCAGAGTTTCTCCTGGAAGGGGTGGGTGGTGAGGTGGGTGTGCACTGTGGCAGGAGAGAAGGGGAGAGAGCAGCAGCCAGAGGGGAAGAACAAGCTGGGCCTCACTGTGAGCAATAAATGGGTTTCTCCCAATCTAGCCTTTCCTTAGACTGATCTCAGTCACACCGGTTTATTTGCCCCACTCCGGGATCACACTTCTCCTGGAGCCACATGCCAGTTGGTCAGAAGCACAGGTAACTGCCTGGGGCTTGTGACTGCTGTCTGGAGTCAAGGGTGCAGTCTTATAGGACGGAGCCCTTAACCTGGGGAATCCGGTGCTATTTCTGGGCAGATAGCATCAGAACTGAGTTGAGTTCTTGGACACCCTAGTGTTCAAGAATTGCTCAGTGGTGTGTATGTGAGAAGACTCTTCTCCAGTGCCCTTGCCACATACAATACACACACTGGAACTATAACGTGAAAGGAGTTATACTGCTCTGTATAATATTGTTGTGTCAGAAAAAACACACACTTGTTTACTTAGTAATTTTAAATTATCCTCAACTAACATGTATTACTTTTGTAGTCAGAAAAGGCTATAATAAATACTATTTTAAAAATCTAGAGTTACGAGAATCATTTTGGTCATACAGCATTAAGATTCCTACATTTGCTCATTTTTGTAATCTATGTCTAATCTATTCAAAGTCCTTGTCTCTGTATTTTATTTCTTCAAGAAATTTCTCTTCCCCGTTAATTATTCCTTTTTGGTTTTAAGATTTGACTATTTAAAAAATATCCTTTGAATTTAATGACAAGTCTCCATAATCAAGTTTCTGCAATCTATTTAAATGCCCTTTATTCTCTTAGCTGCCATTCACTGACAATCACAGTCCGTAGATCTCAGTATTTCCCTAAGGAAGCATGACTAACAGAATATCTAACATTCTCAGTTTGGATGATGGAACTTTGAAGTCAGAGAGTTTTCAAAAAATTGTGTACAATGATCTATGAAAGCATACTATCAACCCATTTCACTAAACAACATTTCATAGGTTGTACTTTTATTCATTAACTGACCAGAGCCTTCCTTAACGAACAAACATTTTGTAGCATATAATTTTGCCCAGTTACTTTCATTCCAAAACTGTCAAGGTGAAAATCTGCAGACCTATTACCACACTCTGCAGCATAGTGCATGGTTACTTGGGCACTAAGCCTTCCCCTTGATGGATTATAGCCAAGACAAGCCCAGGAAATTCTTTCCAGTTAAGAGTACCTCTGGCCTGGCTCTGACCTTAATTCTGCCATGGGAAGGTTGAGATAGAGGCAAAGAGGGATCATCTATGTGGAGAGATCTTGATATGGCTCATCAAAAGAATAATACCAGGTAAAGAGAATTCAGCCATGTACATAATGCAGAAAACACAACTCAACCTGATTCCCAAGACAGCGGCGTGAGTAGGGTGTCAGAAATCTCCTCCCAAAATCATATATATTTTAAAAATACAGCAAATACAACTATTCCTAAGAGTGACCAGAAGATATAGTACATGAGCCAGGCTACATCTGCGAAATCCCAACATCTGATGGAAAAGGGTAGGATACAAACCCGTGACCCGATGGGACCCGAGCACTCTCCCCACCCCACCTCACTGGCAGGAGGAAGGGAATAAGAGTGGGGAGGGAGTGGAAGCACAGGACTGCTAAATAACCAGCCCTGGTGGTCTGCCCTGGGAGCACAGGAACACATTGCACAGTGCACTGCATATTGGAGGAGTGGAAAAGCAAGGTCCGAGATTGAGACTGTGAACAGGTTCCCACAGCCAGCTGCCCTGGGACAAAAGGAAAGCGGGTGCTTTAAAAGTCTTAAAGGGAGAAGGGTTTAGCAGATGAACAAATCATCCTGGCACACTCAGCCCAGGAGGCTGGGAACTTTAAGGAACTTCAGGTGACCTAAGCCCCTGGGTGGCAATGCAGCTCCGAAGCCCTTTGTGCTATAAGCAGCCTGCCGATCTTTCCTCCCAAACGGCACCACAAGCAAACCAGCTGACCTGCCATTGCTGTGGAACAGCCAGAGAGCAGCCCAGCCTACAGCAACCACACAGCTTAGCACAGAGGCTTCTCCCTGTACACTACTAACCGGCCCAGACCCAGAGGCTTCTCCCTATATGCGGTTGACCAGCACAGACAACGGAGAATGGCACAAAGTCCGGGAGGCACAAAGGGCAAAGGGGCTTTGTTCTCACAGCAGGACACGCCACTTGCCATTGACCCCCGCCAGAACCCTAGGCCATACCAAGGGCCGCCCCACCCACAGAAACTCAGGGGATTAACCCAGAGGCTGCTCCCTGCGTGCAGTTGACTGGCACAGACAACGGGGATAGGCACAGAGTCCAGGAAGCACGAAGGGGCTCTGTTGTCATGGCAGAACCCACTTGCTGGCCCTCAACAACCGCCATTGCCCTGGGCCATCTCAAAAGCTGCCGTGCCAATGGCAGCTTAGGGGATTAACCCAGAGGCTGCTCCCTGCATGCGGTTAACCATCACAGACAGCAGAGAAAGGCAAGGTGACGAACTAGCAGGAAGGGACATTGTTCTCCAAGCAGAAACATGTGCAACTTGCCGGCCACCACTCCCATCGCCACGAAAAGGCAGAAGAAACTAGATCAGTCCAAAATACTTCAAACACCAGAGAGAGCACTTGGTGAGACTGAAATCACCAAGAAACTTCCAGAAAAAGAATTCAAAATAAAAGTCATAAGCATGCTGATGGGCCTACACATAAATATTCAAGAGCTAAGGGGTGAATTCAGGAGGGAGATAACAGAAATGAAACAAAAAATGGAAGGATTTAAGAGCAGACTGCATGAGGTGGAAGTGACTGTTAATGGAATACAAATCAGAGAACAGGAAAACAAAGAAATTGAGGCAGAGAGAGATAAAAGCATCTCTAGGAATGAAAGAATATTAAGAGAACTGTGTGACCAATCCATATAGAACAATATTCACATTATAGGAGTACCAGAAGAAGAAGAAGAGAGAAAAAGGAATAGAAAGTGTCCTTGAAGAAATAAATGCTGAAAACTTCTCAATATGGGGAAGGAAATAGTCTCTCAGGCCATGGAAGTCCACAGATCCCCCAACACAAGGGACCCAAGGAGGACAACACCAAGACATACAATACTTAAAATGGCAAGATCAAAGACAAGGACAGAGTACAAATAGCAGCCACAGAGAGAAAAAAAGACCACCTACAAAGGAAAACCCATCAGGCTATCATCAGACTTCACAGCAGAAAACTTACATGCCAGAAGGGAATGGCATGATATATTCAATGCAATGAAACAGAAGGACCTAGAACCAAGAATACTGCATCCAGAAAGATTATCATTTAAATTTGAAGGAGGGATTAAACAATTCCAAGATAAGCAAAAGTTAAGGGAATTTACCTCCCACAAACCATCTCCACAATGTATTCTAATCAGAATGCTCTAGATGGAAGTATGCCTAAGGCTAAATAGCTTTCATCAGAGAAAATAAAACCACAGAAAAGAAAGTGGACCAACCAAATACTAACTAACATAAAATAAAATCAGCCATCCACAAAATCAGTCAAGGGAAAGACAAACAGGACAGAATAAAACACCTAACATATAAAGCGTGGATAAGGAAGAAAAAGAAGGGAGAGAAATAAAGAATCATCAGACTGTGTTTATAATAGCATAATAAGTGAGTTAAGTTAGATGGTTAAATAGTAAAGAAGCTGCCCTCAAACCTTTGGTAAAGACGAATCCAAAGCCTACAATGGGAATAAGTACATATCTATCGAAAATCACCCGAAACGCAAATGGTCTCAATTCACCAAAAAAAAAGACAGAGTGATAGAATGGATAAAAAAGCAAGACCCATCTATATGCTGCCTACAAGACACACACCTCAAACCCAAAGACATACACAGACTAAAAGTGAAGGGATGGAAAAGGATATTTCATGCAAACAACAGGGAGAAAAAAGCAGGTGTTGCAGTACTTGTATCAGACGAAATAGACTTCAAAACAAAGAAAGTAACAAGAGACAAAGAAGGACATTACATAATGATAAAGGGGTCATTCCAACAAGAGGATATAATCATTATAAATATCTATGCACTGAACACAGGAGCACCTACATATGCGAAACAAATACTACCAGAATTAAAGAGGGAAATAGAATGTGATGCATTCATTTTGGGAGACTTCAACACCCCACTCACTCCAAAGGACAGATCAACCAGACAGAAAATAAGTAAGGACACAGAGGCACTGAACAACACACTAGAACAGATGGACCTAACAGACATCTACAGAACTCTACACCCAAAAGCAGCAGGATACACATTCTTCTCAAGGGCACATGGAACATTTTCCAGAAGAGACCACATACTAGGCCACAAAAAGAACCTCAGTAAAGTAAAAAAGATTGGAATTGTACCAACCAACTTCTCAGATCACAAAGGTATAAAACTAAAAATAGAAGGAGATTCAAGATGGCGGCATGAGAGGTGAGACAGAGAACTCCTCCCAAAGCCACAAATAGTACGAAAATAAAGTTAATTAATACAACTAACCCTAAAAGAGCAACAGGAAAGAAGGCTGAACCAGACCGCATACAGACATCATGAACAGAGCAGACCTCAAGAAACAGGGTAACATACCAAAGCCCTGATTGAGCCGGACCCAGGACCTTCCCCCACCCCAGCTCACCAGTGGGAGGAGGAGAAACACACTGGGGAGGGGGTGGAAGACTAGGACTGCTGAACACCTACCCCTGGAAATTTGCTTTGTGAGCAGAAACCTACTCTTTGTGGTGCTCTGGAGGTTGGGGAGCTGGGAGACCCAGAAGGCCTGGGAGACTGACATTACAGCCGTTGGTGAAGGACGGGATCCACATCCGGCTGCTCTGTGACACGGGACACGCAAGCGGTCTGAGAGGCTTCCTGGCTGCTGAAGGGCCAGAGTTTACACGGAGCTTATTGCAGGGGAGAAGGCAGAGCTGGACAAGGTTGTCTGAGTGTGCTCTGTGCAACAGGTTAGAAACTAGGAGGAGCTTCAGGGGCTCCATCCCCCTGGCTGGTTGCTCAGCTATGAGGCGCCCCACTGTGAACACGCAGCCTGCCGAGCCTTCTTCCTGGCCTGACAGCACCAGCTTGCAAACCAGCAGTCCTGCACTGGCATCAGGCCAGCCAGAGGGATGACCCGCCTACAACAACTAAAGACGCAGAGCACACAGCCGAACAACTGTGTGCTTGGCCCATTGGCTGTGACATGGGAGACAGGCACCACAGATGGGAGACAGGCACCGCAGACGGGAATCAGGAAACAGATCTTTTCTCCCACCAGGCACCAGCTCCACTCCCAAACGACCCCCAACCTCACTCTAGGGGCTGAGCAGCTCCAGAGACTGGAGCTTCTGGGCACTACAGGACACCACATAAAAATATGAAACGTCAAAAGAACCTGGTTCAGACCAAAATCTCCCAAACCCCAGAAAAAGGACCAAATGAAACTGAACTCACCAATCTTCCTGAAAGAGAGTTCAAAATAAAAATCATAAACATGCTTATGGAGGTAAAGAAAAACATTCAAAAACTCAGGAATGAATTTAAGACATAGATTCAATCATTAAGAAATTCCATATCTGAAATGAAACATACAATGGACGGATTTAAAAGCAGATTAGATGAAGTAGAAGAGACGGTAAATGGAATAGAAATTAGAGAAGACGAATACAAAGAAGCTGACACACAGAGAGAAAAAAGAATCTCTAAGAATGGAAGAATACTCAGAGAACTGCGTGAACAATCCAAATGGAACAATATTCGCATTATACAGGTACCAGAAGAAGAAGAGAAAGAAAAAGGGATAGAAAGTGTCATTGAGGAGGTAATTGCTGAAAACTTCCCCAATATGGGGAAGGAGACAGTCTCTCAAGCCATGGAGGTGCACAGATCTCCTAACACAAGGGACCAAAGGAAGACAACATCAAGACATATAATAATTAAAATGGCAAAGATCAACGATAAAGACAGACTTTTAAAAGCAGCTAGAGAGAGCAAAAAGATCACATACAAAGGAAAACCCATCAGGTTAACATCAGATTTCTCAACAGAAACTTTACAAGCCAGAAGGGAGTGGCATGATATTTTTAATGCAATGAAGCAGAAGGGCCTCAAACCAAGAATACTCTACCCAGCAAGGTTATCATTTAAATTTGAAAGAGGGATTACAGAATTTTCAGATAAGCAAAAGCTGAGAGAATTTACCTCCCACAAACCACCTCTACAGTGCATTTTGGATGGACTCCTATAGATGGAAGTATTCCTACGGCTACATAGATGTCACCCAAGGGGTAGACAAAGAGTACAGAATATGATTCATAACATACCAAGAATGGAGGAGGAAGAAAAAGGAGAAAAAAAAAAAAGAAGCTTTAGGTTGTGTTTGTAATAGCATAAAAACTGAGTAAAGTTAGAATGTTCGATAGAAAGGGAATTACTACCCTTGAACCTTTGGTAACCACGAATCTAAAGCTTGCAATGGCAGTAAGTACATACCTACCGATAATCACCCTAAACGTAAATGGTCTGAAAGGACCAATCAAAAGACACAGAGTTACTGAATGGATAAAAAAACAAGACCCAGCTATATGCTGCCTACAAAAGACTCACTTCAAACCCAAAGACATACACAGACTGAAAGTGAAGGGAAGGAAAAAGATATTTCATGCAAATGATAGGGAGAAAAAAGCAAGAGTTGCAGTACTTGTATCAGACAAAAGAGAGTTCAAAACAAAGAAAGTCACAAGAGACAAAAAAGGACATTACATAATGATAAAAGGGTCAGTCCAACAAAGGATATAACCATTTTAAATATATTTGCACCCAACACAGGATCACCTACATAGGTGAAAGAAATACTAACAGAATTCAAGGGGGAAATACAATGCAATGCATTCATTTTAGGAGACTTCAACACACCACTGACTCCAAAGGACAGATCAACCAGACAGAAAATAAGTAAAGAGACAGAGGCACTGAACAACATATTGGAAGAGATGGACCTAACATACATCTACAGAACACTCCATCCAAAAGCAACAGGATACACATTCTTCTCAAGTGCACATGGAACATTTTCAAGAATTGATCATATATTAGGCCCCAAAAAGAACCTCAGTAAATTCAAAAAGACTGAAATTGTACCAACCAGCTTCTCAGATCACAAAGGTATGAAACTAGAAATAAATTACACAAAGAAAATGAAAATGCCCACAAACACATGGAGGCTTAATAACATGCTCCTAAATAGTCAATGGATCAATGACCAAAGAAAAACAGAGATCAAGCAATATATGGAGACAAATGACAACAATAATTCAACACCACAAAATCTGGGGGAAGAAGCAAAAGCCATGCTAAGAGGGAAATATATAGCAATACAGGCCTACCTCAGGAAAGAAGAACAATCCCAAATAAACAGTCTAAACTCACAATTAATGAAACTAGAAAAGGAAGAACAAATGAGGCCCAAAGTTAGTAGAAGGAGGGACATAATAAAGATTAAGGCATAAATAAATAAAATTGAGAAGAATAAAACAATAGAAAGAATCAATGAAAGCAGGAGCTAGTTTTTCAAGAAAATAAACAAAATAGATAAACCCCTACCCAGACTTATCAAGAAAAAAAGACTGTTCACACATAAACAGAATCAGAAATGAGAAAGGAAGTATCACTATGGACACCACAGAAATACAAAGAATTATGAAAGAATACTATGAAAAATTATATGCTAACAAACTGGATAACCTAGAAGAAATGGACAGCTTTCTAGAAAAATACAACCTTCCAAGGCTGACCCAGGAAGAATATCTGAATAGACCAATTACCAGCAAAGAAATTCAATTGGTAATAAAAAACTACCTAAGAACAAAACTCCTGGACCAGATGGTTTCACTTCTACATTTTATCAAACATTTAGTGAAGACCTAATACCTATCCTCTTTAAAGTTTTCCAAAATGTAGAAGAGGAGGGAATACTCCCAAACTCATTCTACAAGGCCAACATCACTCTAATACCAAAATCAGGCAAAGACACCACAAAAAAAGAAAATTACAGACCAATATCCCTGATGAACATAGATGCAAAAATACTCAACAAAATATTAGCAAACCAAATTTAAAAATACATCAAAAAGATCATCCATCATGATCAAGTGGGATTCCTCCCAGGGATGCAAGGATGGTACACCATTCGAAAATCAATCAACATCATCCAACACATCAACCAAAAGGACGAACAGTACACGATCACCTCCATAGATGCTGAAAAAGCATTCAACAAAATTCAACATTCATTCATGATAAAAACTCTCAACTAAATGGATATAGAGGGCAAGTACCTAAACATAATAAATGCCATATATGACAAACCCACAGACAACATTATACTTAAGAGCGAGCAGCTGAAAGCTTTTCCTTTAAGACCGGAAACAAGACAAGGATGCCCACTCTTCCCACTTTTATTCAACGTAGTTCTGGAGGTCCTAGCCACGGCAATCAGACAACACAAAGAAATAAAAGGCGTCCAGAGAGGTAAGGAAGAAGTCAAACTGTCCCTATTTGCAGATGACATGATAGTGTACTAAAAAAAACCCTAAAGAACCACTCCAAAACTACTAGATCTAATATCAAAATGTAGCAAAGTTCCGGGATACAAAATTAACACACAGAAATCCGTTGCATTCCTATACACTAATGATGAAATAGCAGCAAGAGAAATCAGGAAAACAAATACCATTCACAATCACATCCAAACAAATAAAATACCTAGGAATAAACCTAACCAAGGAAGTGAAAGACCTCTACCCTGAAAACTACAAGACACTCTTAAAAGAAATTAAAGAGGACACTAATAAATGGAAATTCATCCCATGCTCTTGGCTAAGAGGAATTAATATTGTCAAAATGGCCATCCTGTCTAAAGCAATCTACAGATTCAATGCAATCCCTATCAAAATACCTACAAGCACTCTTCAATGAACTAGAGCAAATGGTTCTTAAATTCATATGGAACCACGAAAGACCCGCAATAGCCAAAGCAATCTTGAGAAGGAAGAATAAAGCAGGGGGAATTATGCTACCTGACTTCAAGCTTTACTACAAAGCTATAGTAATCAAGACAATTTCGTACAGGCACAAGAGCAGAGCCATAGACCAATGGAACAGAATAGAGAGCCCACATAAACACCCAAGCATATATGGTCAATTAGTATACGATAAAGGAGCCATGGATATACAATGGGGAAATGACAGCCTCTTCAGCAACTGGTGTTGGCAAAAGTGGACAGCTAGATGTAAGAGAATGAAACTGGATTATTCTCTAACCCCATACACAAAAGTAAACTCAAAATGGATCAAAGGACAGACTTCCGGGAAGATGGCGACGTGAACAGACCTGCAGAAAAATTCCTCCCAACATTATATTTACTCACGAAAACACAGCAAATACAACTATTTCTAAAAGAGAGACCAGAATCCACAGGGAAGCGCACAGCGTGCAGCTACACCTGAGAGAGGACTCGGCACCCGGCGAGGCGGGTAAGATACGGAGCCGTGAACAGGCGGGACCAAGCGCTCCTCCCCCCCAGCGCTCCAGCGGAAGGAGAGGATTCAGAGCCGGGAGGGAGTGGAAGTCTGCGTCGGGAGCGCCGACACACAGCCTGCGGAGTAGCGGAGACTGGAGAGACAGAGGGCACAGGGTCCCAGCCGGGAACGTGCAAGTTGCCCGCGGCAGGCTCCGGGAAGGAAAAAGAAAGGAAAAAAAAGGGAAGAAAAGCGCGCTCTTTCTCAGCGGTCTTAAAGAGACAGGAGCTCAGTAGAGGGGCCGGATAGCCCCGCAAACTGAGCCCAGCAGGCTGGGAGTCCTGGGGAGCTTTGGACCCCTTAGCTGGCGACTGGGAAAGGGTGGACGCACTTAAGACCCCCACAGTGATAAACAGCCTCCCATTCGATACGAACACGGCCAGAGCTATAAAGGGCCTTGCGGAGCGGTACGGCCACGGCTCTGGAATACTGGAGCAACAGCGCCACCTACAGCATTCACACAGAACCCACTTCCAGTGGGGGTTTTCTTTTTTTTAGTTGTTGTTTTTTTTCTTCCCTTTCTTTTCTTCTTTTCTTTTTTCTTTCCCTTTTTTTCTACTACTATTTTTTTCTTTTCTTTTCTTTTAATATTAAAAAAATTTTTTAATTGTTTTATTTTTACTTTTAAAATCATAAACAGCCCAGCTGACATATGTGGCAACTACCAGCAATGAATTCAATAGCCATGAAAAGACAGAGGAATATGGTACAGACAAAGATTCAGACCCAAGCAAACCCCAGAGAGGGAACCTGAAGGGATGGACATGCACAGTCTTCCTGAAAAAGAATTCAGAATAAAAGTCATAGCCAAGCTGACGGAACTACAGAAAAATGTGCAAGAGATGAGGGAGGAAATGAGGGAAGTGAGGAAAGACAATGCAGAAATGAGACAAGCCATCGACGGGCTTAAGAGCAGACTGGATGAGGTCTCAGAGACTGTTAATGGATTAGAAAATAGAGAACAGGAATACAGAGAAGCTGAGGCAGAGAGAGATAAAAGGATCTCTAGGAATGAAAGAATATTAAGAGAACTGTGTGACCAATACAAACGGAACAATATTCGCATTATAGGAGTACCAGAGGAAGAAGAGAGAGAAAAAGGGATAGAAAGTGTCTTTGAAGAAATAATTGCTGAAAACTTTCCCATGCTGGGGAAGGAAATAGTCTCGCAGTCCACAGAAGCCCACAGAACTCCCAACACAAGGGACGCAAGGAAGACCACACCAAGACACATAATACTTAAGATGGAAAAGGTCAAAGATAGACAGAGTATTAAAGGCAGCTAGACAGAGAAAAAAGATCACCTATAAAGGAAAACCCATCAGACTATCATCAGACTTCTCAACAGAAACCTTACAGACCAGAAGAGAATGGCATGATATATTTAATGTAATGAAACAGAAGGGCCTCGAACCAAGAATATTGTATCCAGCACGATTATCATTTAAATATGACAGAGGGATTAAACAATTTTCAGACACGTGAAATTGAGAGAGTTTGCCTCTCATAAATCACCTCTACAGGATAAACGGACTGCTCTAGAGGGAAGCACTCCTAAGGCTAAAAAGATGTCATCAGAGAAAATAAAATCATAGCAAAGAAAGCAGACCATCCAAATACTAACTAAAGGCAAAGAATAAAACACCCAATATATAAAAAATGGAGAAGGAAGAATAAGGGAGAGAAATAAAGAAACATCAGACGGTGTTTACAATAACTTAACAAGAAAGTTAAGTTAGATTGTTAGATAGTAAAGAAGCAACCCTTGAACCTTTGGTAACCACGAATCTAAAGCCAGCAATGGCAATAAGTACATATCTATCAATAATCACCCTAAATGTAAATGGACTGAATGCACAAATCAAAAGACACAGAGTAACAGAGTGGATAAAAAAGCAAGACCCACCTATATGCTGCTTACAAGAGACTCATCTCAAACCCAAAGATATACACAGACTAAAAGTGAAGGGATGGAAAAAGATATTTCATGCAAACAACATGGAGAAAAAAGCAGGTGTTGCAGTGCTTGTATCAGACAAAATAGACTTCAAAACGAAGAAAGTACCAAAAGATAAAGAAGGATATCACATAATGATAAAGGGGTCAGTCCAACAAGAGGATATAACCATTTTAAATATATTTTCACCCAACACAGCATTGCTGATATATGTGAAACAAATACTAACAGAATTAAAGGAGGAAATAGAAAGCAATGCATTCATTTTAGGAGACTTCAACGCACCACTCACTCCAAAGGACAGATCGACCAGACAGAAAATAAGTAAAGACACAGAGGCACTGAACAACACACTAGAACAGATGGACCTAAAAGACATCTACAGAACCCAAAAGCAACAGAATGCACATTCTTCTCAAGTGCACATGGAACATTTTCCAGAATAGACCACATACTAGACCACAAAAAGAATCTCAATAAATTCAAAAATATTGAAATTCTACCAACCAACTTCTCAGATCACAAAGGTATAAAACTAGAGATAAATTTTAGAAAGAAAACAAAAAGGCTCACAAATACATGGAGACTTAACAACATTCTCCTAATTAATCAATGGGTTAACGACCAAATCAAAACAGTAATCAAAGAATATATGGAGACTAATGACAACAACAACACAAAGCCACAACTTCTGTGGGACGCAACAAAGGCAGTTCTAACAGGAAAGTATATTGCAATCCAGAACTATTTAAAGAAGGAAGAACATTCCCAAATGAATAGTCTAAAGACACAATTACTGAAATTGGAAAAAGAAGAACAAATGAGGCCCAAAGTCACCAGAAGGGGGGACATAATAAAGATCAGAGAATAAATAAATAAAATTGAGAAGAATAAAACAATAGAAAAAAATCAATGAAACCAAGACCTGGTTCTTTGAAAAAATAAACAAAATAGATAACCCCCTAGCCAGACTCATTAAGAGAAAAAGAGAATCTACACACATAAACAGAATCAGAAATGAGAAAGAAAAATAACGACGGACCCCACAGAAATACAAAGAATTATAAGAGAATATTATGAGAACCTATAGGCTAACAAGATGGAAAACCTAGAAGAAATGGACAACTTCTTAGAAAAATACAACCTTCCAAGACAGACCAAGCAAGAAACAGAAAAACTAAACAGACCAATCACCAGGAAGGAAATTGAATCGGTAATCAAAAAACTACCAAAGAACAAAAACCCCAGACCAGATGGATTCACCTCTGAATTCTACCAGACATATAGAGAAGAAATAACACCCATTCTCCTTAAAGTTTTTCAAAAAATAGAAGAGGAGGGAATACTTCCAAACTCATTCTATGAAGCCAGCATCACTTTAATACCAAAACCGGGCAAAGACCTCACCAAAAAAGAAAATTACAGACCTATATCCCTGATGAACGTAGATGCAAAAATACTCAACAAAATATTAGCAAACCGAATTCAAAAAACATCAAGAGGATCATACACCATGATCAAGTGGGATTCATCCCAGGGACGCAAGGATGGTACAACATTCGAAAATCCATCAACATCATCCACCACATCAACAAAAAGAAGAACAAAAACCACATGATCATCTCCATAGATGCTGAAAAAGCATTTGACAAAATTCAGAATCCATTCATGATTAAAACTCTCAACAGAATGGGTAGAGAGGGCAAGTACCTCAACATTATAAAGGCCATATATGACAAATCCACAGCTAATATCATACTTAACAGCGAGAAGCTGAAAGCTTTTCATCTAAGATCGGAACAGGACAGGGGTGCCCACTCTCTCCACTGTTATTCAACATAGTACTGGAGGTACTAGTCATGCCAATCAGACAATACAAGACATCCAGATTGGTAAAGAAGAAGTCAAATTGTCACTATTTGCAGATGACATGATATTGTACATAAAAAACCCTAAACACCCCACTCCGAAACTACTAGAACTAATATCTGAATTCAGCAAACTTGCAGAATACAAAATTAACACACAGAAATCTGTTGCTTTCCTATACACTAACGATGAACTAATAGAAATAGAAATCAGAAAAACATTTCCATTCACAATTGCATCAAAAAGAATAAAATACCTAGGTATAAACCTAACCAAGGAAGTGAAAGACCTGTACTCTGAAAACTACAGACACTCCTAGGAGAAATTAAAGAGGACACTAACAAATGGAAATGCATCCCATGCTCTTGGCTAGGAAGAATAAATATTGTCAAAATGGCTGTACTACGTAAAGCAATCTACAGATTCAATGCAATCCCTATCAAACTACCAGCAGCTTTCTTCAATGAACTCGAACAAATAATTCTAAAATTCATATGGAACAAGAAAAGACCCCAAATAGCCAAAGCAATCCTGAGAAGGAGGAATCAAACAGGGGGAATTACGCTCCCTGACTTCAAACTCTACTACAAAGCCACAGTAATCAAGACAATTTGGTACTGGCAGAAAAACAGACCCACAGACCAGTGGAACAGAATAGAAAATCCAAACATTAAACCAAACATTTACAGTCAATTAATATTTGATAAAGGAGCCTTGGATATACAATGGGGAGATGACAACCTCTTCAGCAGCTGGTGTTGGAAAAACTGGACAGCTACATGTACAAGAATGAAACTGGACTACTGTCTAGCCCCATACACAAAGGTAAACTCAAGGTGGATCAGACCTGAATGTAAGTCATGAAACCATAAAACTCATAGAAAAAAACATAGGCAAAAATCTCTTGGACTTAAACATGAGCGACTTTTTCATTAACAAATCCCCCCAAGCAAGGGAAACAAAAGCAAAAATGAACAAGTGGAACTATATCAAGCTGAAAAGCTTCTGTACAGCAAAGGACACCATCAGTAGAACAAAAAGACATCCTACAGTATGGGAAAACATATTCATAAATGATGTATCTGATAAGGGGTTGACATCCAAAATATATAAAGAACTCACGTACCTTAACAAACAAAAAGCAAATAATCCAATTAAGAAATCGGCAGAGGACATGAATAGACACTTCTCTAAAGAAGAAATTCAGATGGCCAACAGGCACATGAAAAGATGCTCCACATCACTAATCATCAGAGAAATGCAGATTAAAACCACAATGAGATATCATCTCACACCAGTGAGGATGGCCAACATCCAAAACACAAACAACAACAAATGTTGGCAAGGATGTGGAGAAAAGGGAACCCTCCTACACTGCTGGTGGGAATGCAAATTAGTTCAACCATTGTGGAAAGCAGTATGGAGGTTCCTCAAAAAACTCAAAATAGAAATACCATTTGACCCAGGAATCCCACTCCTAGGAATTTACCCTAAGAATGCAGCAGCCCAGTTTCAAAAAGACAGATGCACCCCTATGTTTATTGCAGCACTATTTACAATAGCTAAGAAATGGAAGCAACCTAAGTGCCCATCAGTAGATGAATGGATAAAGAAGATGTGGTACATATACACAATGGAATATTATTCAGCCATAAGAAGAAAACAAATCCTACCATTTGCAACAACACTGATGGAGTTAGAGGGTATTATGCTCAGTGAAATAAGCCAAGCCAAAAAAGACAAGTATCAAATGATTTCACTCATATGTGGAGTATAAGAATAAAGAAAAAAAACTGAAGGAACAAAACAGCAGCAGACTCACAGAACCCAAGAACGGACTAATAGTTACCATAGGGAAAGGGACTGGGGAAGATGGGTGGGAGGGGAGGGATAAGAGGGTAAAAGGGGTATTACGATTAGCAGATGTAAGGTAGGGGGGCAGGGGGAGGGCTGTACAACTCAGAGAGGACAAGTAGTGACTCTATAGCATCTCACTACGCTGATGGACAGTGACTGTAATGGGGTTGGTGGGGGGGACCTGATGAAGGGGGTAGTTTAATTACCAGAATAATCCACATGTAATTGTAGGTTAATGATACCAAAATAAAGTGTAAAAAAAAAAATGGATCAAAGACCTGAATGTAAGTCATGAAACCATAAAACTCTTAGAAAAAAATATAGGCAAAAATTTCTTGGACATAAACATGAGCGACTTCTTCATGAACATATCTCCCCAGGTAAGGGAAACAAAAGCAAAAATGAACAAGTGGGACTATATCAAACCAAAAAGCTTCTGCACAGCAAAGGATACCATCAGTAGAACAAAAAGACATCCTACAGTATGGGAGAATATGTTCATAAATGACATATCCAATAAGGGGTTGACATCCAAATTATATAAAGAGCTCATGCACCTCAACAAACAAAAAGTAAATAGGCCACTTAAAAAATGGGCAGAGGACATGAATAGACACTTCTTCAAAGAAGAAATTTAGATGGCCAACAGTCACATGAAAAGATGCTCCACATCACTATTTATCAGAGAAATGCAAATTAAAACCACAATGAGCTATCACTGCACACCAATGAGGATGGCCGCCATAGAAAAGACAAACAACAACAAATGTTGGTGAGGAGGTGGAGAAAGAGGAACCCTCCTACACTGCTGGTGGGAATGTAAACTAGTACAACCATTGTGGAAAGCAGAATGGAGGTTCCTCAAAAAACTCAAAATAGAAATACCATTTTACCCAGGAATCCCACTCCTCCTAGGAATTTCCCCAAAAATGCAGCAGCCCAGTTTGAAAAAGACATATGCACCCCTGTGTTTATCACAGCACTATTTACAATAGCCAAGAAATGTAAGCAACCTAAGTGTCCATCAGTAGATGAATGGATAAAGAAGAAGTGGTACATATACAGAATGGAATATTATTCAGCCATAAGAAGAAAACAAATCCTTCCGTTTGCAACAACATGGATGGAGCTAGAGGGTATTATGCTCAGTGAAATAAGCCAGGCAGAGAAAGACAAGTATCAAATGATTTCACTCATCTGTGGAGTATAAGAACAAAGAAACAACTGAGGGAACAAAACAGCAGCAGACTCCCAGAACCCAAGAATGGACTAACAGTTACTAAAGGGAAAGGGACTGCGGACGAGGGGTGGGAAGGGAAGAGATAAGGGGGAAAAAGGGCTACTACAATTAGCACACATAGTGTAGCGGGGGTGGGGTGGGGGGAAGGTAGTATAGCACAGAGAAGACAAGTAGTGATTTCATAACATCCTATTATGCTGATGGACAGTGACTGCTATGGGCTATGTGGTGGGGACTTGATAATAGGGGGAGTCTAGTAACCATAATGTTGCTCATGTAATTGTATATTAATAACAATAAATAAATAAATAAACAAACACAGTCCCAAACTTCAAACAAAAAAGAATGAAGCTGTTCTATATCCTGACAGGGAAATATCTCCTGGATAAACTGTTAAGTGAAATAAAGAGAAGTCCAGAATTTACACCGTGCTACCTTTTGAATCAAAAAGGGCAAATGAGAATATACATTTCTATTTATTGTATATGTATAAAGAAATTCTGGAAGAAAACATTGACAAACTACTGACAATACAGCTCCCTACAGGTGGACAGAGGGATAAGGACAGTACAGGAAATGAGTGGATTTGGGAGAGTAGTGTGAAATGGGGATTTGTTTTACTGTTTACCTTTTAATTTTTTTTAAGTCAGGTGTACTGAGGTATAATTTACATACAGTAAAATTCTTACTTTAGGTACATACAGTTCTTTGAATTTTGACAAAGATATATAGTAATGCAACCACCACTGCAATCAAGACATAAAATATTTCTACCACCCAAGAGTTCCCTGAATACCCTTCTGTAGTCAATACCCCCCCTTCATTCCTTGTCTCTGGCAAACTCTGATTTCTGTCCCTCACTAGTACTTAGACGTATCTGTTGTTTTTCCAGATTTAAGGATCCCAATTGCTGTGTAGTAGTGTCTCACTCTAGTTTTAATTTGTGTTTCCCTGATAACTAAAGATGTTCAGTATTTGTTAGTGTACCTATATGACATCTAGAGTATTTCTTCTTTGACTAGATGTCTATTCAAATATTTTGCTCATTTTTATTGGTTTGTTTCTTTATTACTGAGTTGTGAAAGTTGTTAATAGATTCTGGATATAAACCTTTGTCAGATGTGTGTTTTACATATCTTTTTTCCCAGTCTGTGACTTGTCTTCATTTGCCTAATAGTGTCTTTCAAAGAGCAGATGTGTTTATAGTTTTTTTGTGTGTGTGTGTTTTTGTTTTTTTTTTGTGTTTATAATTTTAATGAACTTTTAATTCTTTTATTTTTGAACTATATGAATATATTAACTTTTCAAAAATTACATTAAAAACATGTTTAAAGAAAGTAAAAAGTGAGAGTGGTTAACAACCTAAGAGCATGTTTTGTTAAAATAAATACCAAGATATCTGAGTGACAATGAAAGAGAAAAAATAAATTGGGCCTTGAAGGACTGACAGAATTATAACAGTAAGAAGGAAATGTATTTAAGTAAAAAGAACACAGTGAACAATGCAAAAAGGAAGGGAAATCCTGTGTTAGGGAAAAGAGTTTGGTATGGTTGAAGCAAATGGTAAGAAAAAAATAATGGAATAATGGGCTGGAATCAGAATAAGTATACCTTGAATGTTATATTGAGTTGTTTGGCTTATAATGTGCAGGCAAATGGGATTCATCAAAAAAAAAATTGGGATGATGTTTACTCTGCTGAAAGTATAAAGCATAGACTGGAAGGAGAAGGAAGGGAGACCTGAGGAAACTACTTCAATAATTCAAACAAGAAACCAGTAGACTGGTACAAAGATAGCGTGAATGTGAAGGAAGGGATGAATGTTAGAGACAGAATGAGCTCCTTGGAGAGCAGGTCTAGAAGGAGAAGGGAAGGACTCCAGGCACGAGCACAGACCTATTGCTAAACCAAAGGGCAGGGACTGGGGGAAAAAGCCTGGAGAACTATGTAATAAAACCCCCAATGGAAATTAGAGCCCCAATTCTGGAACGATAACAGAGAAGAAGACTTTTAAAATTTTTCTTAAGTAGGTCACTACTGCCCTAGGCACTGTGGTTAAGAAGGAAGCAGCAGAAGAAAACATGGCATTTCAAGGACTGCCACACAAAGAGCCAATGTGAGGTGCCAGCTGGAGGGCTAAGTAAACTGGGGCACGCCTTAAATCAGGAGGAAAAAAATGAGCATGCAGATTCAAATCATTAGGTAAATAAAAGTTCAACTCTGAAAATGTATGGATCAAAGTATTATAAATATATATAGTTCAGGACTTCTTTGTATCTCACATCCCTATTTAATGTAACTAATAAGGATGATAAATAGTTGAGGCTTTCAAAACCAAATACACAAACAACTCACTAGTGTAACAGACACTATCCATCACTCCCTTTGTAATGCATTCTGACTGATGGTCCCATAACATGTTTAGTAAAATAAATACACATTTATGCTTTGAGAGAGGTTCTTTGTGGTGATTTCATAGTTTTCTATCCTGATAGTAATGCTGGTTATATGAATCTATACATGCCATCAAATTTCATATACCATCCCCTCCACCCATCAAAAGAAAAAGTACATATAAAAAATAGTGAAATCCAACTCAGGTCTGTACTTAATAACTGTATACTAATATCAGTTTCCTAGTTTTGACAATGGACTATGATTATATAAGATATTATCACTGGTGCAGGCTAGGTCAAGAGTACACAGTAACTGCACTGTTTTAAAAGAGCTCCCTGAATTGGCTCCAAAACATATACGTCAGGTCCACAGAAGAGAGAAGAAAGCAAAACAAGAGACTGGTTAATGTACAATTTAGAATGGAGGTTATGTCTAGGGCTACAATGGCCAATATAATAGCTACTTAAAACTAAATGAAATTTAAAATTTAGTTCTTCACTTGCTCTGGCCCTAATTCAAGTGCTCAGCAGCAACATTGCCAGTGGCCACCATATGAGACCGCGCAGACACAGAACACTTTCTTCTCTGTAGAAAGCTCTGTGAGATAGTGCTGCTTGAGGAAGGGAACGGGATGGTATCAGGGAAGGACCCACACTGCACTTCCAAGGTGGTGATGAGCTATTTTTACCCTAGATGGAGTCTATGGCTGTTTTAATATTCTTTCTTAAAATTTTTACATGTGTTTTTTACAGTCTTCTGGAATATATACAGCAAGACAAAAACAATATATATTCGTTTTTGCAGATAACATGATGGC
This sequence comes from Phataginus tricuspis, assembly GCA_029783875.1. Taxonomy (NCBI): domain Eukaryota; kingdom Metazoa; phylum Chordata; class Mammalia; order Pholidota; family Manidae; genus Phataginus; species Phataginus tricuspis. The sequence continues at coordinate 14,457,113 of JAQQAC010003584.1, read as the reverse complement.
ATACCTACAATCCAGCCAACTCATTTAAGCTTCCTAAAAGCAATAAATGAATTAAACAAAGTTGTACTGTATGAAACAAACCTACAAAAGCAACTTTTGATTTTATACTAGTAGAATAATACGAGAAAATGATTTCAATCATAATCATGATCCAAAAAATTGTGAAATTGGTTTTATTTGAGATTTAAGAGCTTTAAAGGAAACTATTAAATACTACTGGCATAGAAACCCTAAAAGGAACTAGCTGTTAATACACAAATAAAGGGAAAGTTCACTCCTCACACAGCCTGGGCTACATTCGACCACAATAATATTCTCTCAGCTCCCTTCCCTCTTTCTTCTACAGTGCTAATCTGACCCCTAGCCAGGTTAAACTCAATTCTTGGACTAAACCACACCTCTAAACAAGCTGTTAAAGGTGTCTGGAGAAAAACACAACTGTATTGACAATCTTACCTTAAATTACCATAATACTCAAATAAGCTTTCAGCAGAGCCCAGCAATCTACTTTCCTTGTCAGTTTACTCTCACCCTCTCCATAACTATTTCACATGTCCTCTTTCTTCAACCTCCAACACCACTCTGCACTCTTAGCAAAAGGCCTTGCCTCTTTCTGCACTGAGGAAATAAAAGCCATGAGGGCAAACCTCAACTTCCCACTACCAAATCTAAATGCCTGCCTGAATCTGTGCCCACTTATTCTGCCTTTACTCATTTACAACCGAAGGGTTCTTGTTCTTATATAATGGGCCAACCTCACCATTTGTGCCAGGATTCCTTCCCCTCAGCTATGCAAGGACTTGGCTCCTATATTCATTTCTGCTCTGTCCTGTAACATCAATTTTTTTCATGTCTACTGAGTATTATTATCAGTAATGCAAGCATGCTATAACAACTGCCCTTTAAAAAAATGTATCAGGGAAGGAAAAAGGGAGGAGAGGAAGGAAGGGAGGATTTTACATCCTTTTCAACTACTCCCCTGTTTTACCACTCCTCTTTAGAACGAACACTCCTCCAGAGTTGCCCATGCTCCCTTTCTCCTTCCACTTCCTCTCCCCAACTCTCTCTTTAACCCACTCCGATTAGGTTTGCATTGCTCTAACAGAACCACTCTTATGGAAGTCCCCAGTAGCGTTCATCTTGCCAAATCCAGGTGGTCAGTTCTCACTTCCCACTTTACCTGACCTATCAGGAGCATCGGACACAGGCGGTAACCACCCCACACACTTGGAGCACCTTCCTCACTTTGCTCCCAAGAGACCACACTCCAGATGGTCCTCCAACCTCACTGGCTGAGCCTCCTCCTCGCTCTTCTTGGCTAGTTCATAGTTCTCTGTCCATCATGGAGCTGCTGAAGGGACCCCATAGCTCAGACTCAAAACCTCTTTTCTTATCTAGCTATACCTCCTTCCTAATTGATCCAATCTAGTTCCTTTTTATAAAAAATTACTATTTATTTTTAGACATTATGAGCAAATGATTCTTAAATTTCTATTATCTCCAGCATTTGATTTCTTTCAGCTACAGATTACTATATCAAATCACCTTCTTGTTATTTCCATCTGGACTCCAAGAGGTACCTTAAACTGATCAGCAAAACTGCTCTTCATCCTTCTTCCCCTTCAGTGTTAATAGCATGAACATTCATTCAGGACAAACATTTAGAAGTCATTCTTGACTCTTCTTTTTCCTTCATATCCCAATATCAAGTCCAGAAGAAAGTCTTATTAAGCTATCTTTAAAATATATCCTAAATATAACCATTTCTCACCACCTTCCTTGTACTACCTCAGTGCTCCAGGTCCCAGCCACCAGCAGTGATCAATGGGCCATGGCATTAGCCTTCTAATTTGTCTTTCTGATTCCATTCTTGCTCACAATAGTCTCTTCTTCACAGCCAAAAAAAAAAAAACTAAAAATTGAAAAACTGTTATTTAGAATAGAAATGGGATCCAGAAATATATTCAAATCCAATAAACTGCAAAGAACCTAAGTTCTTTACCTACCTGGCCACCAAGTAACACAAGAACATCACTGCTAAAACCAAAGACAGTCTCCCCATAATTTCTAGGCTCTTCAATTCTCATGTGGCTACGTTTAAAATAAAATCTACTTCTGTGTGTAACTCTACTACACAGTTAGCTTATTGACAGATCATGTAATATATTATACAACAACCCTGCTCAAAATTTTCCAAGGGCTTTCTATCACACTTAGAATAAAATCCACCTCTTTTGCAACATAATACACAATCTGGATTCTACCAACTTCTTAAATCTCATCTCTCTCCACTTACCCTCTCTTTATGCCATGCTATGACCACAACGGCCTTCCTGTTTTTCCTTGAACACACCGAACTTACCCTGCCTCAGAGCCTCTGCCTAGGACACTCTCCAGATACTCACATGACTAGCTCTCACACTTCAGTCAACTCTCAACTGCACACCTCCTCAGAGAAGCCTTTTCTAATACCTCTAAGTCTCCTGTCCTCAATTCCTACCACTCTGTATGTCAATACCCTGCTTTGTGTGTCTTCACAACATTTAGACACTATCTAAAATTATGTATTTATTTGTGTATTATCTGTCTTCTCCACTAAAATAACCTCCACTAAAAAAGAACCTTGTTTTGGTCTGCTTGTTCACTGCCATAGTCCCAGCACCTAGATCCATACATGATACACATGTGTTCGTTAAATATGTTTTATGAGAGATGAAACATTAACTTGGTAATATTCTAAAAACTAAAAAAAAAAAAAAAAAAAAGAGATACTTGGAACAGAAATGGGATTTCACAAATATAGTCAAATCTAATAGGCTACATAGAACCTAAATTTACCACCTGCCTTGCTACCTATTAATACAAGACCTTCACTAGAACCAAGGTGTTCTCATAATTTCTAGGTGCTGAAATTCTCATGTACCCATATTTTAAATATAATTACATTTACGTATACAACTCTATTACATATATATTATGTACCTATATTTTAAGTATAATTTACACTTATACAACTCTATTATATATGTGTACAACTATATTATTATATTAAATGTGTTTCAACTTCTACACAGCTGATCTGCCAGAAATAAAAGTCAGAATCAGAACCAAATTAAAACAAAACTAAAGGTAAAAAGTAGACATTAAAAGAACTGTAGTGGGAGATTAACTACTGGTATGACAACATGAGGTCTTCCACTAACCTGCTCTCAAGCAAAATTAGTGAAAAGTATTTTAGGAAACAACTAAATCCTCCAGAAATAGTCCTTAGGGGCAAACAATAAATGAAGAAACACTATTCAAGGAAACCTATGAAAAAGCGATGAGAAAGGCTAAAGTCTATGGTACTTGAACCCAAACCACTCCCTCCCTCCTCTCCTCAGATCAGCAAGGGTGGCTCCACTCCAGATGCTGCAGCCCCCAACCCAGGAGGCCTTCATTCCCCGTTTCCACCCACAGAGCTTTATTTCCATAGGAGCAGCACTTCAGCATTTCTCATCTTCTCCCAGCTGCTTGTTGCTGAGAAGGCTAAGTAAGTCCTGGGCAAGTGCGGGTGGAGACGTGGAAGCTCCTTTCTTGTACTCAGCCTCCAATCATGGAATGGAGGCTCTATCTGGGGCATAGGGTGCTGAAAATACTGAAGCCCTAGCAGCCATGAGGCAGTGGTTCCACGTCAGGAGAGGCAAGATGAGAGACCTCAGGTTGCTACTCCCATCTCAACCTAAGGACTTAGCCCCTAAAGTGGAGAAGACGTCACTCAGAGAGAAGCTTGCCAAAGAAGCTTTGACTCATGCCCAAATTCCAGAGCTCTGGCTCACAGATTTTGCCTGGGACAGAAGAAGACTATAAAAAGTATACCTCCGAATCTCTTCCCCCAAAAATGTATTCCATTTGTGACAGTGAAATTTAAACCTAATACTCCTCTCAAAAATAGTGGAGGCTGTGGTAAAGGGAATTGAGAGGCAATTCATGGATCTAATGAAGATATAGCTTAGTCTATAGGCTGGCCAGGAAAGAATCGGGGGAATAAAACATTTGGGAGGTGTACTCCTGGGGTCAGAACAAGTATCAAACTCAAGACCTCAGAAATGATTCCATTTTATGAGCCACAAATTGATTACATTAGTTTGTCAGGAATTTATGCCCCAGGGCACTGTTTTAAACAGCAGAGTAATCAGTGGAGCTTAATAAATGGGTGTGATCAGGGAAAGCACAGAAAAGGGCTGTGCCAGTACCACTGTCTTTCCAGGGTGACCGTGGGTAGACCCAAAGATGCAATTCCCTGAGGAACAAACAGATTTAATACTGTGTCTGGGGGATGATCCAGTTAACCACTAAACAAAAACACAAGCAAATAACAATAACAAGCCCCAAAAGGGGGGGACCCAGGATCGCTACAATATATTATCTAAAATTTCCAGTTTCCAACAAAAATTATAAGGCATGCAGACACACAAACTGTGATCCATACACGGAGGAAAAAAGTAGGCAACAGAAACTGCCTGTGAGAGTGACTAGATGTTGGATTTAATAGGAAAACATTTCCAAGTAGCCATTATAAACATGTTCCCAGAACCAGTGGAAAGCTTGATTAAAGTTGTAAGGAAAGTATGATGATGTCAGATCAAATAAAAGTACCAATAAAGAGAAAAAATTTAAAAGAACCAAATAAGAAATCTGGACATGAAATGTACAATAACTAAAATAGAAGAAAAATGTAGACTGTAGAAAGAGCCCCTGGTCCTCAAAGGCTAATGTACATTCTTACTACAAGACCACTTTAAATCTTCATCTTTAATGTTATTTTTTTAAAGCCATGAATTTCAATAATAAATCAACCACATACTATATTTTAATCATAAAATCTATATGCTACTTCTTGGAGGACATCCATTCTGATATATAATTAGCATCTTTAAAAAAAGAGTAATACTATAAATAATAAGTTAATTCCCAACTATTTAATAATGATATGAAAAATCTTACTGGTCTGACGTCTCCACAGGAATTGGTAAATTGTCGAGCCAAGCCAAAATCAAGCATGTAACATTTCCTACATGTACTAGGAAAACGACCCATGGCGAAGTTCGACTACAAAAATAAAGAAGGAAAATATACATATTCTTATACTATTTAGTCCTTACATCTTATCCTTTCTATATCTGAATTTTTAAATTTAAACCCTATATAAGATGTCCCAAATACTCTATTCTAATTGTGGGTAAAATTGTAATATTTCCAGAACATCTCGCCTGGCTTTAGTACATCTATGTATCAATAGGCGTTCAGAGGTGGAAAGAAGTATGGCTTTAGTGCATTTGCATCATTCGTCAGGGTTGGAGAGAAGTTCATCTCCGTCTCAGTGGATAATTACCTGGGCAATGGAGGGCTTATCTGTACCTGAGAGGTGAGGGGGAGGGCCAGTTTTGCTTTTGCTGGAGCAGGAAAGACAGAGGGCCTGGGACTGCAGTTTGTGGGCAATAAACGTATTTTAAACTTTATTTCTCCCTTTGACTGACTTTGGTTTTTAGAGGTACTTTGCCCCAGGATTTCCTCTCCCTGGACTTACATTAATAAATGATGTTTACTGGATATTAATACTTTTGTTGTGGGTTCTATTAGCACCGAAATCAGGTGGACTTTGAGCAACAAAGAATCAAAGTAAGTGACTACATAATGTTACATACAATACAAATTGACTTAGCTGGATTCAAAACTCTGTAAGTTCCTTGAAGTTCTAGTGCAAGACATTGCTTAAATGAAAACCCACTTCTCTTTTTAAAATGGAAGGAACTAAGAGTGAAAAAAATTGAATACACAGCTTAGAAATTTAAATGAATTTCCAATAAGCATCACAAAGCTGAATTTCACTAAGTGTAAAAATTAAAATACAATTTAAGGACACAATTCAAAACAGATTTAAGGAAAATATACGTTGCATCTTTTCCTTAATAAAAATAAATTGTAACATTAAATGGCCACAAAATTGCAAACATGGGTGTGTAAAAAGAGAATTTATAAAGAGAAAAGCAGCATTGTTAAAAGGATTGTTGGCTTTTATTCTAAAGTACTGTTTTACTTAGGGAGTTTCTGCTGAAAATGGAAACTCTGCAAGCACCATGGTTCTCAAATAATGACCTTTAGCTTGACAGAAACAAGAGTAGGAAAAATCAACATTACATTAAGTCTGACTCTACTATGTTAATTTTAGTTGGCATTTTCATGTGAGCTATTTAATTTTAGAAATCATGTAGCAACAGATGGGTATAATTTTCAACTGCACCAACCAACATATGATAAATTTATAGTAAATACAGTATATCAGAATTGGGCCATTTTGTCTTGTGAACAATAAAAAAACAGAAGTAAAAAATAAAAGCGTCTATTTCACAGCTTTGGAAATGATTTCTATAAAAAACAGAATAGAAAAAAGCATGTTGTATATAAGCCACTGTAGCATTCAGGAGAAAAAATAAGATCTTTCACAACTGACAGTTTCTTATAAGGACAATGTGTCACTTGAGAAATAGTTCAAAGAACACAATGCCAATATCTAAAAGCAATATATGTATATTCTTTTACCCAGTATTAGAAAAAGAAATACAAAGAAAACTACCAATTTAGATGTAAAGCTAAGTAATTAACAATGTTAAGGCACATAATAATAATAGTCAAGCATTAATCATTGTTAATTTGGCTACTGAGCAATATTTTCATTGTATGAGAAAAGCTTTTGAATGTAAGTTGTATTCTGTAGTTATCATTTTTTAAAATTAAGAGGCAAGTTACATTTTGCTTTCAGTTACATTTTTTGCCACCAAAATTAAAATATTACCTTGTATTTATTAATAGAAAGCTACAATTGTCAGTTACTGTATCCCATCGTGAAATTAAGAGTACCAAGCAAATTCATTCTGTGCTCTGACTGGAAAAAGCTTCCTACCGGTTTGATGTCACGGTGCAAGAACCCCACAGAATGGATGCTTTCAATAGACTCCAGAATCTGTCTGCCCAACCGAAGAGTAGTGCTAATAGTGAATGTGCCCCGGTTCTGGCTGCGGCGTAGATCTGCCAGATTCCGACCCTGTAGAAACCAAATGAACACTTTTACATATGGTACTAAAACTATGTTACAAGAGAAGATTGGGGAATTGCTCATTTACTGTTAAAAAATGTTTTGACTGAAATTGCAAGGATTTTACCCAAATCATGATCCTCTTACTCAAGAGAAGAGATTCTCTTAAGATAATACACAAATGTTTCAGATGAATTTTACAATAACCAAAGTTTTTGAACATACAATGTTTCTGAGTCATTATGTCTCCCTTTGTCTCTGATGTCATTCAAAATACAGATTTGGTTATTTCAAAAGATATAAAATACATGTACCCAGAGCAGTAATTCCTCAATATCTGCCTAACATATATTGCCATACAAACTTTTTTCTTCTGTGTCAGTTTCCTTATAAAATGGGGCCCACAACACCTACCTTATAGTGTTTTGTAAGGATTAAACAAGATTCATGTAAAGTGTTTGTGGAGTATTGTCTGGTGCACAGCAAGTAATATGCTAACTTGTTATGAACAAAAATGGTATGAAACAAATACTTATATCAGTAGATGAAAGCAATTAATGTCATCTAGCCTGGCCAGATGCATTATTATATTCATGATTGCATTTAATCCTCACAGCACCCTAAAACAGAAGTTGTTATTCTTGCTTTACAGATGAGGAAACTGAGGCTCAGAGAGTTTAAGTAACATTAACCTGTTAAAGTTGTTTTTACAATCTAAATCTGTTTCCAAAGTGCGCTTTTTCCACTTCACAGTGCTGCTCCACTCAGAAAGTTCCTTGTAACCTAGGTAACAAACTAGGAATCTGATGAGAACAGGGCTAAGAAGCTGCAGTTTTACCTCCCTAAGAATGGAAATTGGCTCCTATATCACAAGGGGATTTAAATATTCCATTATCTCTATTCCCAAAACTTTGTAGTATATGTTTGGGATAAACACCACTATACCATCACCTCAGCTAAGGAGAGTTGATTAACCTTTGTAAAAACAATATACTCTTAAATTAAGTATCATTTAAAATATAATATTAAATAGTACTAAAGTAATCTAAGAACTGAAAGATTCCAGGAAAGTCAGGGACCTTTCATACTTCATATTTTCTTTAAAAATGCAGCTTTCCCACAGCATAAATTAGTAGTTATTATAATTACTATTTTTTAATGTTAGGTGAATTAATTGTTCTTTATATTCTCAGCAAATGTAAAATAAGTGATAACCTTATGCAAATTTTATAATCCTATGAGAGTACCTAATAACTTTCATCAGCAGTCCAACAATTTTTTCTTCAAAAATCAGTATTTTGATTGACAAATAAATACCTAAGATAGTACTACTGAACCTTTGTTTGTAAACAACTTCCACCATCATAAAAGCTTCTGAAAGGAAATTAATTAGATTTATGATACCAGCAATGATTTAAAATTTTTTAATCTTTTAAAATGTAACTCTAAGGTATCAGTTAACTAAATTCAAGAAGACAAATACAGGGCTGGCAAGATTATAAGGAAAAGTTACTAACAGGTATATATATACAGGTTTGATCCACTAAGTTATACCTCAGAGTATTAACTAAAAATGGTTTGTTATAAAGAAAAACTGAAAACAAATTATATGATCATCAATAAACAAATGGAAAAATAAATTATGATATAGTCATCTTATTGATATGCAGCTACTAAAAAAAAAGAAGAACCTTTATACATAGTAATTTGGAATGAACATTATTAAATAAAAAAAGCAAATTCATTTCTCCCTAAATAATGCTACAAATTTAACATGATCCCAATAAAAATGCAAACAGATTTTATTAAAAATTTGAAACATCTTTAAAAGGAGAAAATAATATAACAAACCCTCATATACCTACTCATCACCAAGATCTAACAATTATCAATTCATAGCCAATATTGTTTCACCTGTTACCCAGTACCCCTCCAGAAACACATACCTTTCTCCCTTCCCACTCATATATGCTGGATCATTTTCATGTAAATCCCAACCATATCATTTCATCTACAATTATTAAAAAGTGCATAAGAGCAAAGAGATGAAAATATAAAATCAAAGAAGTTATCAGCAATTTTATTATTACAAATTTGAACTGGAAATATCAGTATGAATCATGATATATTTTCTCTTTAAAAAAATGTGTATCCTGAACCCATCCATCTTCCTGAAACTAAATGGCCAACCCAGCTCTAACAGGTACCACCCATACATCCAGACTGTGGTCTCACAAGAGGAACCAGGGCTTAACGGAGCAATGGCTGATTGTAGCTCTAGAGCGTGAACCACATAAGATGAACCTGGTGCACTGAGTGGTACCAGAAAGTAGGATGCAATCCCAAACTGCTGCAGTTTAGTCCTGTCAAAATGAATCACCTGATCCAACTTGAAGAAGTCCTTCTAGCCAACAATTTGAACATGAAAATGAAAAACAACTGCAATCAGTTAAAGACATTAAATATGTTATATCCATTAATTCATAATTAAAATTTTTTAAAAGAGAGTTCATTAGTTCCCCTTCAAAAATATTAGAGACCAACTCATTATTCTGAAAAGTGGTATATTAAAAAGAAGTCAAGTATTAGTCCTGCCCTTCCTGTATGAAATGTACCTCCGAATAACCTGTGAGTTACTGGAGTGCTTTTTAAAGAATTTCAGCTGATACATGGAGAAGAAATAAGATTAGGACTTGCAACCCCACTGAAGTAATGCATTGAGACAATGATTACTAATGGTTTGATAAAACCTAGCAGATGCACCCTATGTTTACTGCAGCACTATCAACAATAGCCAAGATACGAAAGCAACCTAAGTGTCCATCAGTAGATGAATGGATAAAGAAGATGTGGTACATATACACAATGGACTATTATTCAGCCATAAGAAGAAAACAAATCCTACCATTTGCAACAACATGGATGGAGCTAGAGGGTATTATGCTCAGTGAAAAAAGACAGGTGGAGAAAGACAATTACCAAATGACTTCACTCATTGGTGGAGTATAAAAACAAAGCAAAACTGAAGGAAAAAAATAGCAGCAGACTCACAAACTTTGAGAAGGGACTAGTGGTTACCAAAGGGGAGGGGTTGGGGAATGTGGGTTGGGATGGAGGGAGAAGGGGATTAAGGGGCACTATAATTTGCAATCACAATATAGGTAGGTCACAGGGAAGGCAGTACAGCAAGGAGAGGACAATTAGTGACCCTATAGTATCTTACTATAGTGATAGACAGTGACTGCAATGGGGGGGGGGTGTGAGGACTTGATAATATGGGTGAATGGTGAAACCAGAATGTTGTTTATGTGAAACCTTCATAAGACTGTATATCAATGATACTTTAATTAAAAAAATGAAAAACCTAGAAGAAAAACCACTGGGCTTTAAAACAGGTGGATCAGGCTGACAGTCCCCAAATCTCACTGATCAATCTTAACATTACTAAAAAAGGGACAACTAGACACTGCCTACTGGTACAATAGGAAGCAAACCACTCCTAGGAGAGGGATATTATGGCGAAATAAAACAAAACTGGGATCTGATCTCATCACCAGCTTAAAGAAAATACAGGAGGTGGAAGAACATGTTAACACCACAGGGAGGCAATCAGCAAAGTCCAGAATATAGGAACTTATGCGTGACAAGTGACTCTGCTTTTATCAGTGACAATAAAAAATACAACAGAGAAAACTATAAGAAAAGAGAGAGAGAACCTATAGATCAAAAGAAACCTAAGAGATGTATCCACCAAATGCAGTGTGTGAACCCCATATGGAACCAGATTCAAGTAAAGCAAATACAAAAAAGTAAAAGACAGACACAGTCAAGGAAATCTGAAGGTTGCCTTGGTATTTGATGCTGTCATTAAGGAATTATTGTGTGTTGTGGTTAAGAGGGGGAAATAAAGGAATCCTTGACTCTTAGAAATACTGATATAGTTATAGATAAAAATATGCCTTGGATTTGCTTTGAAATAATTTGGGGAGGGAGAAGAGAGGGAGAATACACCTGGAACAAGACTGGCCATACGCTGGTAATTACTGAAGCTGGATGATGAGTACATGGGTGTTTGTTATACTATTCTCTCTACTTTTGTGTACGTTAAGTTTTTTCCATTATAATTAAAAGTTAAAAATATATGGCTGCTCTAATGTTAATCAATCCATATCTACATCTGTAATGATTACAGAATCCAAAATATATTTATGCCCCTCCCAAGGTTGACATGCTAAAAATATATCACCCTTTGGCTATACTAAAGATACTCACATAAAGCCTCAACGGTGACAGGATATTAAATGAGATCTGGGCAAGTAGAAATAAAGACCTTGCCAGTAGAAATAAGAAAGAAATGTGTACAACTGCTTGAACCTCTAAGATTTTAAGACACATTTTAATGATAAACAGAATTTCTACAACAGGCATAAATTATTCCTTAAGATTTTTAAGGCAGATATTATACAAGTGAATCACCTAGAGGAAGAGAGTAAAGTTAACAAGAAAAATGAACTTAAGAGTTTTTTAGAAGAAGTTAGGAGTATCAGTGAAAAGCTAGGTCTGAGCATGTTAAGTTTTACCAAAATATACAGAGAAATCTAGTAGTTATCTTCAGTCCGTCAAATAGGAGAGAGTACCCGCTAGCAGAATTACTAGCTTTAGACTTGTTCCAAATCAAGTCAACCATAACTAGAGGGATGTAATTAATGGTGAGATGATTTTCTCATGACAATAAAAAGGATACTATGCCAGTCAAATGGAAAGGTTCTTGGATGAGTCCTCAGGAACTTGCCAAAGGCCACAAAGGCCATCATATCTGATATACACCAGTCTCCTTAGCATTCCCACACTAAGTCTGTCCATTTCTAGAAAGTGAGATTGAGGTAAGTGCAAATAAAATAAAAATAAGTGTGTGCTAAGACTGAAAGACTCTGTAGACTAAAAAAGCTCCTGTCTATATTCTCTAGTCAGTAGTAAGCAAAAGACAAAACTGAAGTTTTCTCTAACTGTGCCAAGAACACTGGCTTCAGGCTTCCAACAAGCCCTAACACCTATCAAGTTAGTCAGTCCCAGGCAATCCAACCCGGGGAGATATCCCTGTGCACGAGGTGAGATCTCAACCAGGGAGAGGTTCTTGACTCTGAATGAGAAAGAATTTGTGAACAGGTTGGACGAATGTAGGTAAGGAAGGAATTCATTCAAGTTCGAGTAGTAGTGAATGGCAGCAGCCATGCAGGGAGCAGAGAGCAAGGAAAGACAGAGGGAAGCAAAGTTCACTGAATTCCTGCTCGGCATTGGAAAAATCCCTTGCCAACTCCTAAAACCATGGTCACCTGGCATCCAGTGTCCATATGAATCTGCACAGTGTGGGAATTAAGCCCCTACCACCCCAGAATCTGGTGGAGCTGCAGAGCATTGGATGGAGTGAGATTATGTTCTGAGAATTTCCCAAAGCAAAGAAAGGAGATTTTTTGGGCAGGCTGCTAAAGAGCATGTTTGTACAGCCCCAGTCCAATCCGAGTCACCCAGGCAACAGGAACTTGCAAGTCCAAATCAGACAACTTAGTAGCCTTTCCCTACTTGTCCGAAGTAGAACAGAGAGAAAGAAAAGACTTGTGCTTAAGACTAAAAAACTGAATGAAATGACAAAGACATTTACCACTGAAGGTGGAGGTTGGCGAGTTTTTGTCTTTATCATGAAAGAGTTCAGGGACAAGTGCAACAGGCTTATGAAACAAGAAAGTTTATTTGGTAAGACAGTCAACACTCAGGAATGTGGCTGACTTCAGAAAGGAGGCACGCTTAAAGGTTCAGGATTTGGGTTTTTAAGGATTTCAAGAATGGGATAAAGGGCCAGGGGAGTGTAGGCTGATGTGCGGTCTCATGATGTCTGTTTCCAGTGAGAGACATTATGTTACTGTCATAGTCTTCTCAATATTCTGTAAGATTAACTTAACACAAGGAATTTATTGGTCCTGTTCTTCTCCAAGATCATGGTTACCCTCAAGCAGTGGAAGCATACCATTTAGAACTGCTAGTCTGGCCTTAAGAAAGGACTTGACTAATTAGTTGATTAGTTGTTGACTAATCACCATAAAATGTTAGGACTCTTACCTCCTAACTCCCTGGTTTTCAAAATGGAATCTTAGCCTTAAGATGGAGTCCCTACTGTTCTTACAGTACCAACTATTTATATCCTGGCATTTTTCTCATTGGCAGGAAAAATTAACCATGATGCTTGTCCTATGTCCCTGCTCTACATTAAAACCATGAACCTCCTTGAACTTCAGCCTCCACGTTTGCAAAATAGGGATAAAACCTGTCCTATCCTCTCCATGGGGATATAGTGAGGACGAAATGAGATGTATAATAAATCTAAAAGAAAACTATAAAATACCATATAAAAACTTACATTATTATTGGCCAAAGGGAGAGACCTTTTTAGGCCCATTTCAATGACCTAAAAAGTAAAACCATACAGGGATAGCTGCTTCAAGAAATAAAACTATGTTGGCTCAAGAGATAGTGAATCACATGACTCAAAATTTTTAAGTTTATAGCCTACAAAGAGATGAATAACTTTAGATCTAAATCAAATGCTGAGGCATAACGGAGGGTAACAAGGAAATCCTTCTGAAAAGAGAGGAAGCATTTAGGCCAGGATCTTAATCTCTGAAATTACTGCTATGTAGTCAAGTTTAAAGAAAATAAAACAACCAAATGCCCAAAACAAATTTTGCCAAATACAAAAGGAAACGCTGAGAATTCTGTTAGGCAGCAAGGTGAACCACAGCCTCTACACTCTGAGGATGACTGCAGTTCATAACACCTGGTATGTGCCCAGGGAGGGAAGTGGTGTCGCAGAGAATGGGATGGCTTCCCTCTTCTCTCTGCTGCAGTCATTACTCTAATATTCCATTTCTGAATTTCCTTCCTTTGCTGCCCCAGCTCAACTCCACTCTCAATCTAAAGGACAGGCAACAGAGCTATGTTAATGCATGACAAGAGAAAGAAGAATGGCATTTCTCTTCTAGTTCAAGTAATGCTTAAATTTTCAAGCAGTCAAAGATGGTTCTGGAGCACCAGAACAGAAAATTAGAGTCCTAAGGTAATGAAGGGTGGAAGAGAAGGAACAGGGCAAGATTCATATTATCTCCAGTAATCCCTGTGGGAATTGAAAACTTCTCAGTGATGACAATCAATGAAGATATGGAACAACTAAAAAAGTTGGCAAGGACAACCCTTCCATCTTTGGAAAATCCTGTATCAAGTCTGTTTAAAAAAGCTCCATCTGCATAGTTTATAATATTCTGAGATGATTCCAAGCACGTTATTATTTGTATTCATATCTATTTATAATAGTACCTACATGAAATTAGGTACTTTGATAAAAACTGAAAGACATTTTCAAAGTAACCTACCTGCAACTGCATAACCACAAAGTTGAATCGATCACTCTTCCCACAGCCAATAAATCTACAAACATGGTCTTTCCCTGGATAAAAGAAAAGAAAGAAAGAAAGAAAACAGTGGAAAAGGTTATATTATGGTTTCTCTTCTAAAAAAGTAATAATTTGTTTTTTTTATAATATTTTATGATTGATATAAAAGACCTGAATTAAGAACCTTAAGGATAGGAAATTTGTATTATTCAAATTTTCCACCCACCTCCCACCAGATCCTACACTGCTCCTTGTGTAGTCAAATAAATGTTATTGAATCAATAAATAAATTAATGAGGGAACAAATGAATAATTTATTTGGGAAGGAAAGAATTAAGAGGTCATTTCGGATCAACCTGCCCAGATATTATACATATGAAAGCATAAAAAAAAAAAATAAGTAAGAACTATAGAACTACGTTAGGAATATAAATCCTGAGTTTTAGATATGGTCTGCCATTCTCCATTATATGACTTCAGTGAGTCACTTAATCTTTCTGGGCCAGTGATTTGGATTATCTCAGTGGTTTTCAAACTGAGTTCCACATGTGAAATCCAAAGCTAGAGTGGGTGCAGAGGGAAGCAGGTGGAGCAGGTAGGCATCTAGGGTCCTATCCTTGACTCAACAAAAACAAACAGAGGTCCTAAAAGAGGACCAAGACTGGTGGGTTCCAGGGCCAGAAGAAGGCATCTGGCAGGAACACAGTGAATGATGGGTCTTGGACTCCATGATAAAGAATCTGAACCACATGTATAGGTCAGTGTTCTTCAATCCTGGCTGCTTATCTCATACTCTATGGCATCATGTACTGCTGCTCTTATATTTCAGATACATGCAATTAATGAAACTACTTAATAAAGTTAGCTCAATAAATATGTACAAATTTTTGGAAGCCTGGGGAAACAATTTAATTGGAACACTAACTGTTCACCAACACATAGAGCAATTATTAAAATGACTATTGTAATAACTAATACAAACTGAAGTATCACCCCGTGAGTGCAGAGACCGTAACTATCTATCTTGTTCTGGTACCTACCCATAGTACCTGTCAACTAGTGAAATGCTCATTCAATATCTGTGAATGAACAAATTAGCAGAAATAATAATATGAAATAAAATGCATGGTATGCAAGCAAATTGTGCCAGGCATTACATTTTAAGAGCTTTACATGCATCTAATCCTCAAAACTTAACATAAGTATGATTTTTCTTATTTTTAAGATGTGGAAATGGAGACTTAGTGGTATTAAATAGTTTGCCCAAGACCCAATGGTCAGAAAATAATGGAGCAGTTTGATTCCAGGACCTTTGTCAGGAATAATTACACCAGGAATAATTGAAACAGATTTTAATGTCAAGTAACACCTTGTCAATAAATATTAAAACTGAGAGGAAAATAAAGACTGATAAAACACAGACAAGATGACATACTATGTGCCAAATACTAAAGTAGACACTGGGAATACAAGATAAATTAAATAAGATCCATGCCCTCAAGGCGTTCACAGCTCAGATGTGTGAACAAAAAAATTGTAATACAGCATGATGAGCTCTATATTATAGATATATTATCTATATTATAGATTATATATTATAGATATATTGTTATGGATATACTGAAGATTTGAAAATTTTGTTTAAGAGGATCTTCAAGAGAGTTAAATCACTGGATTTTAAATGTATTAAGATAAGAAGAGCATTCTAAGAGGACACACAAAGAATTCAAGCATATATGGATGATTATTAGAGTAAAAGGCTTGAGAGTTGGTTGAGTGTTAAAAGGAAAGCTAGGTGGGGGGCATGCTGATACAAGAAAAGTACACTAAAGTCCTGTATGCCAGCCACATAATGGAATTCCTATTTGACTCCTCTTTAGATAATGAGTGTGTCACGGTTAGTTAAAAGGTTTTCAAGCATGAGAGCGACATAACTGGGTTTGTGTTTTGGAAAGGTAATGCTGCTCACCATTACATGCTGATGCTGATTCGTGGAAGAGATGAGAAGCAGCTGGGAGATCAACTGGGAGGTTAATACAATAGTCCTGTAAAAGATGAGGACTGTCCAAATTAAAACATTGAGAGTGAGCATTTAAAGAAGAGGAAAGATTTCAAATTAAGCTGCAGGAGACAGAATAGCAGACCATGGAGAAGAGAGAGGGAGAAAATAAAGGAAATATAGTTTAAGCTAAATTGACAAGATAAATTGCATGATAAACCAAGATAAAAGTTATGGAGCTGGAAAACCTAGAAGAAATGGACAACTTCTTAGAAAAATACAACCTTCCAAGACTGACCAAGCAAGAATCAGAAAAACTAAACAGACCAATTACCAGCAACGAAATTGAAGCAGTAATCAAAAAACTACCCAAGAACAAAACCCCTGGACCAGATAGATTCACCTCCGAATTCTACCAGACATACAGATAAGAAATAACATCCATTCTCCTTAAGTTTTCAAAAAAATAGAAGAGGAGGGAATACTTCCAAACTCATTCTATGAAGCCAGCATCACTCTAATACCAAAACCGGGCAAAGACCTCACTAAAAAAGAAAATTACAGACCTATATCCCTGATGAACGTAGATGCAAAAATACTCAACAAAATATTAGCAAACTGAATTCAAAAATACATCAAGAGGATCATATACCATGATCAAGTGGGATTCATCCCAGGGATGCAAGGATGGTACAACATTCGAAAATCCATCAACATCATCCAACACATCAACAAAAAGAACAAAAACCACATGATCATCTCCATAGATGCTGAAAAAGCATTTGACAAAATTCAGTATCCATTCATGATAAAACTCTCAACAAAATGGGTATAGACTGCAAGTACCTTAACATCATAAAGGCTATATATGACAAACTCACAGCTAACATCATACTTAACAGCAAGAAGCTGAAAGGTTTTCATCTAAGATCGGGAACAAGACAGGGATGCCCACTCTCTCCACTGTTATTCAACATAGCACTGGAGGTCCTAGCCACGGCAATCAGACAAAACAAAGACATACAAGGCATCCAGATTGGTAAAGAAGAAGTCAAATTGTCACTATTTGCAGATGACATGATACTGTACATAAAAAACCCTAAAGATTCCACTCCAAAACTACAAGAACTAATATCTGAATTCAGCAAACTTGTAGGATACAAAATTAACACACAGAAATCTGTTGCTTTCCTATACACTAACGATGAACTAACAGAAATAGAAATCAGAAAAACAATTCCATTCACAATTGAATCAAAAGAATAAAATACCTAGGAATAAACCTAACGAAGGAAGTGAAAGACCTGTACTCTGAAAACTACAAGACACTCCTAAGAGAAATTAAAGAGGACAACAACAAATGGAAATGCATCCCATGCTCTTGGCTAGGAAGAATAAATATTGTCAAAATGGCTATACTACCTAAAGCAATCTACAGATTCAATGCAATCCCTATCAAACTACCAGCAGCTTTCTTCAATGAACTCGAACAAATAATTCTAAAATTCATATGGAACAAGAAAAGACCCCAAATAGCCAAAGCAATCCTGAGAAGGAGGAATCAAACAGGGGGAATTACGCTCCCTGACTTCAAGCTCTACTACAAAGCCACAGTAATCAAGACAATTTGGTATTGGCACAAAAACAGACCCACAGACCAGTGGAACGGAATAGAAAATCAAAATATTAACCCAAACATATACAGTCAATTAATATTTGATAAAGGAGCATTGGATATACAATGGGGAGATGACAGCCTCTTCAGCAGCTGGTGTTGGAAAAACTGGACAGCTACATGTAAGAGAATGAAACTGGACTACTGTCTAGCCCCATACACAAAGGTAAACTCAAGGTGGATCAAAGACCTGAATGTAAGTCTGAAACCATAAAACCCTTAGAAAAAAACATAGCCAAAAATCTCTTGGACATAAACATGAGTGACTTCTTCATGAACATATCTCCTCAGGCAAGGGAAACAAAAGCAAAAAATGAACAAGTGGGACTATATCAAGCTGAAAAGCTTCTGTACAGCAAAGGACACCATCAGTAGAACAAAAAGACATCCTACAGTATGGGAGAATATATTCATAAATGACATATCTGATAAGGGGTTGACATCCAAAATATATAAAGAACTCACGCACCTTAACAAACAAAAAGCAAATAATCCAATTAAGAAATGGGCAGAGGACATGAATAGACACTTCTCTAAAGAAGAAATTCAGATGGCCAACAAGCACATGAAAAGATGCTCCACATCGCTAATCATCAGAGAAATGCAGATTAAAACCACAATGAGATATCACCTCACACCAGTGAGGATGGTCAACATCCAAAACACAAACAACAACAAATGTTGGCAAGGATGTGGAGAAAAGGGTACCCTCCTACACTGCTGGTGGGAATGCAAATTAGTTGAACCATTGTGGAAAGCAGTATGGAGGTTCCTCAAAATACTCAAAATAGAAATACCATTTGACCCAGGAATCCCACTCCTTGGAATTTACCCTAAGAATGCAGCAGCCCAGTTTGAAAAAGACATATGCACCCCTATGTTTATCGCAGCACTATTTACAATAGCCAAGAAATGGAAGCAACCTAAGTGTCCATCAGTAGATGAATGGATAAAGAAGAGGTGGTACATATACACAATGGAATATTATTCAGCCATAAGAAGAAAACAAATCCTACCATTTGCAACAACATGGATGGAGCTAGAGGGTATTATGCTCAGTGAAATAAGCCAGGCCGAAAAAGACAAGTATCAAATGATTTCACTCATATGCGGAGTATAAGAACAAAGAAAAAAACTGAAGGAACAAAACAGCAGCAGACTCACAGAACCCAAGAACAGACTAATAGTTACCAAAGGGAAAGGGACTGGGGAAGATGGGTGGGAAGGGAGGGATAAGAGGGTAAAAGGGGCATTACGATTAGCAAAAGTAATGTTGGGGGGCATGGGGAGGGCTATACAACTCAGAGAAGACAAGTAGTGGTTCTATAGCATCTCACTACGCTGAGACAGTGACTGTAATGGGGTTGGTGGGGGGGACCTGATGAAGAGGGTACTTTAATCACCATAATATTGCACATGTAATTGTAGACTAATGATACCAAAATAAATTATAAAAAATAAAAAAGAATCCTTCCCCTGAAAATCACAAATATGCAATGATGTAATAAAGGATACATGGATACATGTATTTAAAAAAAAAAGTTATGGTAGACAGAGGATAATAATTTCTATTTGGGGAATTTCGCACTGATTCATCTACAAGATATGCAAGTTGTGCTTGAAATTTAAGTGTAGAGCTTAACAGAGAGGTCAACCACAGAAAGTAACAGATGTGTATACTGTGAGTGGAGGCTGAGTTAACTGCCCAGAGAAGATGGGTAGTCTGACAGAAATGGGTCAATGCCAGAATAACAAGTCAGGGAAGAAAAAGGAACCTGTGAAGGAAACTGAGAAGCAAATGTGAGGCCCAAGGAGCTCTATACCTCACAGCTTCCATATTTTCTGTGAAAAATTAAGCAAAATAATCCCTAAAAATGAGGGGAGCCAGGTGGGTTTCACTTGAAGAGAATGTTAATAATTCAACATAATTGCTGTGGAGAAAAGATAGAAAACCAGGTTGTCAAGCACAGAATATATGAGTGAGACCTAATAAACTGTCAGTCTTACAAGAGTCCTGAGTGGATTCCAGATATCAGAAGTATAACAATCTTTATGGTAAATTTAGCAGTCCACTAAAAGTCACATCTAGTTGGTAAGCAAACAAACAAACAAACAAAACAAACAGTCCCACACTATGCACTACTAGGTCTGATCATGACTCTCCTTTCACAAAAATCATCATTCAACTTCATGCACATTGAGTTTAGGAGAGGGCACAGAAATATTACAGAAACAACTCAAAGGCCCCGGGTAAACCACTTCATAAACTTAAAGGAACTGTCAGTATAGAAGACATCTAAATAATCTCAATGACATGCTCGAGCAGGACTTATCTTGTGTAGAAGTGATATCAAACCCAAGCCAACCCTCATTTTATTCCTGCCTGATTAACTTACAAGCATTCTCATAATTGTACATAAGGGCACCAGAATATAATAGGACATGAACTTAATTTCAGCATCTGTAGGCTATACCCTATGTTTGCTTGTCTGATCCATAGACTGGAGTACTTCAAGGGCAAGAACTTGTACCCAGCTCTGCACAGGGTAGATACTAAGTGAACAGAAGAAGGCATTTTTTATAACAGCTTTATTGAAACATTAACATACCACAAAGTTCACCCATTTAAAGTGTAAAATTCAATGGTTTTTAGTATATTCAATAAGGCGTGCAACTACCACTGCACTTGTCATCAGAACATTTTCGTTAGCCCTACTCACCCCACCTAAAAACATGTACCCATTAGTAGTCACTTCCCATCACCCCTGCAACAACTCTCCCAGTCTTATGAGGCCGCTAATCAACCTCCTCTCTCTATAGATTTGCCTATTTGGGATATTCATATAAACTGAATCACACAATAAGTGGTCTCTTTTATGACGGTCTCATATAAACTGACTTCTTTCACTTAGCATAATGTGTTCAATGTTGTAGCAGGTATAGATACTTAATTTCTTTTCATAGTAATATTCCATTGTATGGATATACCATATGTTTAGCCATTCATCAGCTGATTACCCATTTGGGTTGTTTCCACTTTTTGGTTATCATGAATAATGCTGCTAAGAACATTCATGCACAAGTTTTTGTGTGGACATATGCTTTCATTTCTCCTGAGTATAACTGGGAGTAGAATTGCTGGGTCATATGGTAACTCTGTGTTTAATCTGAAGCGGTCTGTAGAAACTACTGGACTGTTTTCCAATGGTGCTGGACAAGTTTTATATTCCTACCAGCAACATATGAGGGTTCCAATTTCTCTAAATCCTCACCAACTCTTATTATTATCTCTATCTTTTTTATTGTAGCCATCCTAGAAGGGATGAAGTGGTATCTCATAATTTTGATTTACATTTCTCTAATGACTAATGATGTTGAGCATCTTTTCATATGTGCTTATTGGCTATTTGTATACCATCTTTGGAGAAGTGTCTATTTGGATCCTTTGCTCCTTTTTAAAATTGTGTTGTCTCTTTATTACTGAGTTATAAGAGTTCTTTATATATTCTAGATCAAGTCCCTTATCAGATGTACAATTTGCAAATATTTTCTCAGGTGGGTTGTCTCTTCACTTTCTTGATAGTGGCCTTTGAAGCACATAACTTTTTAAATCTAATGAAGTCCAATTAATGTACTTTTTTATTGTACTGTTTTACAGTTTGGCTGTCATATCTAAGAAACCATTGCCTAATCCAAGGTCATGAAGACTAATGCCTACATAGTTTTCTAAGCGTTTTACACATTTAGATCCTTGATCCACTTAGAGTAAATTTTTATACATGGTGTGAGGTAAAGATCCAACTTCACTCTTTTGCATGAATATAGTTGTGTTAGAAAGACATACTCCTCTGTTTCTCCTTGATTCTCATACTACCACCATAGCACAACACTTCTGACACCAGATGTGTGGGCTTTCCACACATCAAGCTATTCTCCTAGACACCAGCTGGGTGTCTTATGATTCACTTCAGTTCTGATATGGAGTTCATCAGATCCCTACACTTAAGGGCTCGGTTCCACAAGACTGCCTCTACTTCAGATGCAATTCCCAGGTTGTCACCTGTACTTCTGACTAACCAGTTATAAATCAAGGTTCCCATTACTTTCTTTTTGGGCTTGAAAATTTTCTAGAATGGCTCACAGAATTCAGGGAGCTATATATGTTTATCAGTTTATTACAAAGGATATAATAAATGACATGAATGAACAACCAGATCTAGAGATACACAGGGCAAGGTAGGTGGGAAGGGGCACAAAGCTTCAGTGCACTCTCTGAATGCACCACTTTCCCAGAACCTCCACATGTTCACTAACTCATAAGTTCTCTAAACCCAGTAATTTTGGGATTTTTATGGAGGCTTCATCATTTAGGCATGACTGATCACTAACTCTATCTTTAGATTCTGTATTCTTTCCAGAAGATAGTGGGTAGGGCTGAAAGTTCCAAACTTCTAATCATGGCTTGGTCTTTCTGGTGATCTGCCACCATCCTGAAGATATTCATGAGCCCACTAAGAGTTGCTTCATTAAAACCAAAAACAATCCTATCATACAGAAAATTCCAAGGGATTTAGGATCTCTGTATCAGTATGAGGGGGCAGAGACCAATATATATATATTCCTCATTGAACTGTCTCAGAAGCCTTGTCAAAAACCACTTGACCATAAAGTAACAGTTAATTTTTGAACTTGCAATTCTAATCTGTTGGTCTATATTTCTATTCTTATGCCAGTATTACAATGTCTTGATTACTGTCACTTTGTAGTATGTTCTGAAACTAGGAAGTATGAATGCTCAAATTTTTGTTCTTTTTCAAGACTGTTTTAGCTATTTGAGGTCCCTTACAATTCCATATTAATTTTAAAATTAGCTTGTCCATTTCTACAAAAAAGCTAGCTGGAATTTTGATAGGAAGTGTGTTCCAACTCTAGATCGGTTTCAGGAATACTACTATCTTAATAATATTAAACCTTCCAGTCTACAAACATGGGTATCTTTCCATGTACTTATTCTTTATTTTTCAACAATGTTTTGTAATTTTCAGCATATTAGTTTTGTACTTCTTTGGTTAAATTTATCCTAAGTATTTGTTCTTATTGATGCTATTTTAAGTGGAACTGTTCTCTTCATTTCGTTTTTGGATTGTTCAGTGCTAATGTCGGATAATAAAAGTGAGTTTTGTAAACTGATCTTATATCTTGTAATCTTGCTGAGCTTGTTTATTACTTCTAATAATTTTTCAGTGGCTTCCCTACGATTTTCTATATACACATGTCATCTGCAGAGAGAAACTGCTTTACTTCTTTCCAATCTGAATGCATTTTATTTCATTTTCTTAGTTGAATAAAAGTGTTAAGAGCAGAAATCCTTTTCTTGTTCTTTACCTTAAGGGAAAAAGTTCAGTCTTTTGCCATATTACCTGTGGGGTTTTTCAATAGGCACACATTACCAGGGTGAAGAAGTCACTTTCTATCCTAGTTTGTTGAGTATTTTTATCCTAAAGAGGTATTGAATTTTGTTAAATGGGTCTGCAGTGTTTAACTCACATTATCAGGTGCTTTTTGTCCTTTTTTTCTACTGATATATTAATTGATTTTTGTATTTTGAATCAACCTGGAATTCCAGAGATAAAATCTGAGTTGTGGTGAATCATTCTTTTAATATGTTGTTGGATTTTCTTGGCTAGTATTTTTCTGAGGATTTTTGCACCTATATTCTTAAGAGACATTGGTTTGTAAGTTTCTTCTAATGTCTTAACCTGGTTTTAGTAGAGAGTAATATTGGCCTCACAGAATGAACTGAGAAATGGTCCCTCCTTTTTCTTTTAATGGAAAAGTTTGTGAAAATTTGTTATTAATTCATTAAGTACTTGGCAGAATTCACCAGTGAAGACATCTGGACCTGGAGTTTCCATTGTGGTTAAGTATTTTTTATTATTATTAATTCAACCTGTTTACCTGTTATAGATCTATTAAGATTTCTTATTTCTTCATGTGTCAATTTCAATAATTTATGTCTCTCTTGGAATCTGTCCATTTCATATGACTAATCTAATCTGTTGCCATGTACTCCATAGTATTCCCTTACTATAATCTGTTTTATTTCTGTTAGGTCAGTAGAAATGTTTCCTTTTTCACTCCAGATATTAGTAATTTGAGTCTTCTTTCTTTCCTGTTGGTCTAGGAAAAGGTTTGTCATTTTTTTCAAAGAACCAATTTTTGGTTTTATGGATTTTCCCCACTGTTTTGCTGTTCTCTATTTCATTAATTTTCACTGTAATCTTCATTATTTCCTTCCTTTTACATGCATCAGGTTTAATTTCCTTTTCTTTTTCTGGTGTCATAAGGTGGAAGGTTAGGTTATTAGAGATATTTCTGACTTCTTAATAAAGGTGTTTATGGCTATGAATTTCCCTAAGCATCCCTTAAGCTGAACCCCATAAATTTTGGCACCTTGTGAAGGTTCCCTTGAAGGAAACATAAGAATAGTGAAAAAAAATCATTGACATAGAGTTAAATCTCAACTCTGCCACTTAATAATTTTGGGACCTTGAGCAAGTCTCGGTTATCTCAGTAGAGTTACTGAGATAATATATTTGTAAGCCATTTCCTTGATTAACTATCCAGTAAATATTCATTCCCCCTTAGAAACAACACCCAAATTTCCCATGGCGTATGATTTTCCTCAATTGTTTATCTATCATCTCAATGAGCTTGATATACTCCCAGGCCCAAGATTGGGCATTAACTACTCTAAGTCAATCCGAGTAATCTAGAAATTTCTCTTTTATCCTAGATATAATTTCAATGATGAGAAGAAAACTAGATATCTAAGACCTATGACAATCAATGCATGACATTACTCTGACAAGTAAAATTGCTTCAAGGCTGTTCTGGTCAGAGCAGAAAGAAATACTTTCATTTGATAATTTTAAGAAGAGATTTTTTTTTTTAGAATTTTATTGCCTTTGTATTCGTTATTTTATTTGTAAGAAACAAAATCCACAACTCTTAAGTCCCTCTAGAGCATGAATAACATAAACAACAAAAGAATTTGGTGAAGGAAAGTTGAAAGAAAATTGAAAGAATTCTTGATGTATAAAAGCGAGAAAGAACAGCGGCAGTGACCACTGGGTTCCTTCACAGCACAGTCTGTGGACCTGCTCCGTGGGTCTTTGCCATTCATGTGACTCAGAAAAAAGAGATGTTATTTTTAAAGAGAAAGAATGTAGCTCACTTCCAATTGACATCAGCAACTGTCTTTCAACCACAAATGAAACCACCATGCGAATAAACTCCACAATAAAGAAGAAATAATCATAGAATAAAAGAGTCAGATGGATAGGTACATGGAAGAAATGAAAACTAGACTCTAATACTACACACAAAAACCAACTCAAAATGGATTAAAGACCTCAATCTAAAACCTGAAACAATAAAACTCCTAGAAGAAAACATAGCACGTAAGTCCCTTGATGTTCTTAGCAATGATTTTTTTTATAGTTTATTTTGGTATCATTAATCTACAATTACATGTGCAATATTATGGTGATTAAACTATCCCCTGCATCAGCTCCGCCCCACCAACCCCATTACAGTCAATGTCCATCAGCATAGTGAGATGTAATAGAGTCACTACGTGTCTTCTCTGAGTTGGACTGCCCTCCCCGTGCCCCCTCAACATTACATCTGCTAATCGTAATGCCCCTTTTCCCCCCTTATCCCTCCCTTCCCACCCATCCACCCCAGTCCCTTTCCCTTTGGTAACTATCAGTCCGTTCTTTGATTCTGTAAGTCGGCTGCTGTTTTGTTCCTTCAGTTTTTTTCTCTGATGTTATACTCCACATATGAGTGAAATCATTTGGTACTTGTCTTCTTCAGCTTGGCTTAATTCACTGAGCATAATACTCTCTAGCTCCATCCATGTTGTTGCAAATGGTAGGATTTGTTTTCTTCTTATGGCTGAATAATATTCCATTGTGTATATGTACCATCTCTTCTTTATCCAGTCATCTACTGATGGATACTTAGGTTGCTTCCATTTCTTGGCTATTGTAAATAGTGCTGCGATAAACATAGGGGTGCATATGTCTTTTTCAAACTGCACTGCGGCATTCTTAGGGTAAATTCCTAGGAGTGGAATTCCTGGGTCAAATGGTATTTCTATTTTGAGTTTTTTGTGGAACCTCCATACTGCTGTCCACAATGGTTGAACTAATTTGCATTCCCACCAGCAGTGTAGGAGGGTTCCCTTTTCTCCACATCCTTGCCAACATTTGTTGTTGTTTGTGTTTTGGATGTTGGCCATCCTCACTGGTGTGAGGTGATATCTCGTTGTGGTTTTAATCTGCATTTCTATGATGAATAGTGATGTGGAGCATCTTTTCATGTGCCTGTTGGCCATCTGAGTTTCTTCTTTGGAGAAGTGTCTATTCAGGTCCTCTGCCCATTTCTTAATTGGATTATTTACTTTATGTTTGTTGAGGTGCGTGAGTTAGTTCTTTATATATTTTGGATGTCAACCCCTTATTGGATCTGTCATTTATGAATATATTCTCCCATACTGTAGGATGTCTTTTGTTCTACTGATGGTGTCCTTTGCTGTACAAAAGGTTTTCAGCTTGATATAGTCCCCCTTATTCATTTTTGCTTTTGTATCCCTTGCTCGGGGAGATATGTTCATGAAGAAGTCGCTCATGTTTATGTCCAGGAGATTTTGCCTATGTTTTTTTCTAAGAGTTTTATGGTTTCATGACTTACATTCACGTCTTTCATCCATTATGACTTGACTTTTGTGTATGGGGTTAGACAGTAGTCCAGTTTCATTCTCTTACATGTAGCTGTCCAGTTTTTCCAACACCAACTGCTTTAGAGGCTGTCATCTCCCCATTATATATCCAATGCTCCTTTATCAAATATTAACTGAGTGTATATGTTTGGGTTAATGTTTGGATTTTCTATTCTGTTCCACTGGTCTGTGGGTCTGTTTTTGTGCCAATACCAAATTGTCTTGATTACTGTGGCTTTGTAGTAGAGCTTGAGGTCAGGGAGCATAATTCCCCTGGTTTATTCCTCCTTCTCATGATTGCTTTGGCTATTTGAGGTCTTTTGTGGTTCCATTTGAATTTTAGAATTATTAGTTCTAGTTCATTGAAGAAAGCTGTTGGTATTTTGATAGGGATTGCATTAGCCATTTTGACAATATTTATTCTACCTAACCAAGAGCATGGGATGGATTTCCATTTGTTAGTGTCCTCTTTAATTTCTCTTAGGAGTGTCTTGTAGTTTTCAGAGTACAGATCTTTCACTTCCTTTGTTAAGTTTATTCCTAGGTATTTTATTCTTTCTGATGCAATTGTGAATGGAATTGTTTTTCTGATTTCTCTTTCTGTTAGTTCATTGTTAGTGTATAGGAAAGCAACAGATTTCTGTGTGTTAACTTTGTATCCTGCAACTTTGCTGAATTCAGATATTAGTTCTAGTAGTTCTGGAGTGGAGTCTTTAGGGTTTTTTATGTACAGTATCATGTCATCTGCAAATAGTGACAATTTGACTTCTTCTTTACCAATCTGGATGCCTTGTATGTCTTTGTTTTGTCTGATAGCTGGGGCTAGGACCTTCAGTACTATGTTGAATAACAGTGGAGAGTGGGCATCCCTGTCTTGTTCCCGATCTTAGATGAAAAGCTTTCAGCTTCTCGCTATTAAGTATGATGTTAGCTGTGGGTTTGTCATATATAGCCTTTATGATGTTGAGGTACTTGCCGTCTATACACATTTTGTTGAGAGTTTTAATCATGAATGGATGCTGAATTTTGTCAAATGCTTTTTCAGCATCTATGGAGATGATCATGTGGTTTTTGTTGTTCTTTTTCTTGATGTGGTGGATGATGTTGATGGATTTTCGAACGTTGTACCATTCTTGCATCCCTGGGATGAATCTCACTTGATCATGGTGTATGATCTTCTTGATGTATTTTTGAATTAGGTTTGCTAATATTTTGTTGAGTATTTTTGCGTCTACGTTCATCAGGGATATTGGTCTGTAATTTTCTTTTTTGGTGAGGTCTTTGCCCGGTTTTGGTATTAGAGTGATGCTGGCTTCATAGAATGAGTTTGGAAATATTCCCTCCTCTTCTATTTTTTGGAAAACTTTAAGGAGAATGGGTGTTATTTCTTCTCTATATGTCTGGTCAAATTCAGAAGTGAGTCCATCTGGTCCGGGGGTTTTGTTCTTGGGTAGTTTTTTGATTACCGATTCATTTTCATTGCTGGTGATTGGACTGTTTAGTTTTTCTGTTTCTTGTTTGGTCAGTTTTGGAAGGTTGTATTTTTCTAAGAAGTTGTCCATTTCTTTTATGTTTTCCAACTTGTTAGCATACAGATTCTCATAATATTCTCTTATAATTCTTTGTATTTCTTTGGGGTCTGTCGTTATTTTTTCTTTCGCATTTCTGATTCTGTTTATGTGTGTAGATTTTCTTTTTCTCTTAATAAATCTGGCTAGGGGTTTATCTATTTTGTTTATTTTTTCAAAGAACCAGTTCTTGGTTTCATTGATTTTTTCTATTGTTTTTTTCTTCTCAGTTTTATTTATTTCTTCTCTGACCTGTATTATGTCCCTCCTTCTGGTGACTTTGGGTCTCATTTGTTCTTCTTTTTCCAATTTCAGTAATTGTGTCTTTAGACTATTCATTTGGGAATGTTCTTCCTTCTTTAAATAGTTCTGGATTGCAATATACTTTCCTCTTAGAACTGCCTTTGTTGCGTCCCACAGAAGTTGTGGCTTTGTGTTGTTATTGTCAGTAGTCTACATATATTCTTTTTATTTCTGTTTTGATTTGGTCGTTAACCCATTGATTAACTAGAAGAATGTTGTTAGTCTCCATGTATTTGTGAGCCTTTTTGTTTTCTTTCTAAAATTTATTTCTAGTTTTATACCTTTGTGATCTGAGAAATTGGTTGGTAGAATTTCAATATTTTTGAGTTTACTGAAGTTCTTCTTGTGGTCTAGTATGTGGTCTGTTCTGGAACATGTTCCATGTGCACTTGAGAAGAATGTGTATCCTGCTGCTTTTGGGTGTAGAGTTCTGTAGATGTCTGTTAGGTCCATCTGCTGTAGTGTGTTGTTCGGTGCCTCTGTGTCTTTACTTATTTTCTGTCTAGTTGATCTTTCCTTTGGAGTGAGTGGTGTGTCGAATTCTCCTAAAATAAATGCATTGCTGTCTATTTCGTCCTTTAATTCTGTTAGTATTTGTTTCACATATGGCAGCGCTCCTGTGTTGGGTGCATATATATTTATAATGGTTATATCCTCTTGTTGGACTGACCCCTTTATCATTATGTAATGTCCTTCTTTATCTCTTGCTCCTTTTTCGTTTTGAGGTCTATTTTGTCTGAAACAAGTACTGCAACACCTGCTTTTTCTCCTTGTTGTTTGCATGAAATATCTTTTTCCATCCCGTCGCTTTTAGTCTGTGTATATCTCTGGGTTTGAAGTGAGTTTCTTGTAGGCAGCATATAGATGGGTCTTGCTTTTTTCAGTCTGATGTTTATTTCTCTCCCTTCATATTCTTCCTCCTCCATTCTTTATACACTAGGTGTTTTATTCTTCTTAGCAATGATTTTTTTGGCTTTGACAACAAAACTAAAAATAAGTAGGACTACCTGGAACTAAAATGCTTCTGCACAGCAAAGGAAACCATAACCAAAATGAAAAGGCAATGGATCAAATGGGAGCAAATATTTCCAAATCATTTATCTGATAAGGGTTTAACATCCAAATGTACAACAAAGTCAACTCAATAACAAAAAAACAAACAAACCAATTAAAAAATGAGCACAGGAGCTGAACAGACACTTCTCCAAAGAGACATGCAAATTGTCAACAGGTACATACAAAGGCATTCAACATCATTAATTATCAAGAAAATGCAATCAAAATCACAATGAGATATGACTTCACACCTGTTAGAATGTCTATTATAAAAAGACACGAAATAAAAGATCACAAGGGGAAGATGGCAAAGTAGAAAGATCGTGAGCACACCCCCTCCTATGGACACACCATAGCTGCAACAACATACACAGCAACTCACTCTGGGAACAATCTGAAGTCTACGAGAACAGCTCTTCCACAGCTAGAAATACAAAGAAAAAGCCACAGTGAAAAGGTAGCAAGGGCAGAGACATGGTCTGGTTTGGCACCAAAACCCTCATGTGGAGGGTTATCACAGGTACAGAGGTCTTCCTTGAGGAACAAGGGGTTCAAGTCCGAAATCAGGCATTCCCCTGCCTTGGGTATCTGGACCAGGAAGATGATCCCCTATAACGTGGCATTAAAAACAAGGCGGACTTAACTCCAGGAGACCTGGAAGGCTATAGGAAACCAAGACTCCAATCCTAAAGGGCCTGTGTACAATCTTACTCCTAGACCCAGCACAGAGGCAGCACTTAGAAAAGCGCCTGGGCCATATGTGAAGGAGATTTACTAACTGATTTAGGTGTATTCCTAGGGGCAGGATCTTCAGGAACTTTATCCAGGTACAGACACGCTGGTGAGTGCCATTTTTCTTTTCCAACTGGACCTTAGAACCAGTGCTTGTGGGTCCCATTTCTGACATTCTCCACCTATTCTGCTAGCACTGGTTTCCTCACTCCAGAATTCTCCTATAGACCCACCCCACCCAAACTGCCTATCCCAGCAGATGTCCCTCCAAAAAGACTCCATCCCCACCACACTAAGCAGGCATCCTTGACAGGAACCAATGCCCCTGCAAGGTGACTCCTGCCCTGGGAAGAAGAGGGACCAGACACATCCACCAGCATGCCTGCAATCGTCACTGCTGGGCCTCGCAGACAGCCACACTGCTACAAATACACCCCACCCATAAGTACACCCCACAGCAGCCAGGCTGGGGACCAGCCTCGCCCACCAGCACACCCACAGCAGTCTCAGCCCAGTCACAACAGTAGGGAGCATGCAGCCCACACAGGGGACACCCCTGTAGTGCCTATTTTTGGTGACTGGGGAGAGTGTACTTCAGGGCCCCACAGGACAACTCGTACATAAGGCCACTTACCTTCAAGACCAAGAGATGTAGCTGACCCACTAATACATAGAAACAAACATAGAGATTCAGAAAAAATGAGACACAGGAGTCTATGTTCCAAAAGAAAGAACACAATGAAATCTCAGAAAAAGAACTAAATGGAATAGTTCCTTTAGATAAGCAATCTATCTAATAAAGAGTTCAAAATAATTATCATAAGAATGCTCACTGAACTTGGAAGATTAGTGGATGAACTGAGTGAGAACTTCAAGTAAAAGACAGAAGAAAAAAAAAGAACCAATCAGAGCTGAAGAATACAATAACTGAAAAGAAAACACACTAGAGGAAATCAACAGCAGCTTCAAGGATGCAGAAGAATGGATCAGACAGCTGGAAGAGAAGGAGGTCAAAATCGTCTAAATGTAACAGCAGAAGAAAAAGGAATTTTTAAAAGTGAGGATGGTTGATAAAAACTCTCAACAAAATGGGTACAGAGGGCAAGTACCTCAACATAATAAAGGCCAGATATGACAAATCCACAGCCAACATTATACTTAACAGTGAAAAACTGAAAGCTTTTCCTTTAAGATCGGGAACAAGACAAGGATGCCCACTCTCCCCACTTTTATTCCACATAGTTTTGGAGGTCCTAGCCATGGCAATCAGACAACATAAGAAATACAATGCATCCAGATTGGCAGGGAAGAACTCAAACTCCCACTGTTTGCAGATGACATGATATTGTACATAAAAAACCCTAAAGATTCCACTACAAAACTACTTGATCTAATATCTGAATTCAGCAAAGTTGCGGGATGCAAAATTAATACACACAAATCTGTTGCATTCCTATACACTAATGATGAACTAGCAGCAAGAGAAATCAGGAAAACAATTCCATCACAATAACATCCAAACAAAGAAAATACCTAGGAATAAACCTAACCAAGGAAGTGAAAGGCCTATACCTTGAAAACTACAAGACACTCTTAACAGAAATTAAAGAGGACACTAATAAATGGAAATTCATCCCATGCTCTTCGCTAGGAGGAATTAAGATTCTCAAAATGGCCAACCCGCCTAAAGCAACCTACAGATTCAATGCAATCCCTATCAAAATACCTACAGCATTCTTCAACGAACTAGAGCAAATAGTTCTAAAATTCATACGGAACGACAAAAGACCCTGAATAGCCAAAGAAATAGTGAGAAGGAAGAATAAAGCAGGGGGAATTACACTCCCTGATTTCAAGCTCTACTACAAAGCTACAGTTATCAAGACAATTTGGTACTGGCACAAGGACAGACCCATAGACCAGTGGAACAGAATAGAGTCCAGATATAAACCCAAGCATATATGGTCAATTAATACATGATAAAGGAGCCATGGATATACAATGGGAAAATAACAGCCTCTTTAACAGCTGGTGTTGGCAAAAATGGACAGCAACATGTAAGAGAATGAAACTGGGTTACTGTCTAACCCCCTACACAAAAGTAAACTCAAAATGGATCAAATACCTGAATGTAAGTCATGAAACCATAAAACTCTTAGAAAAAAACACAGGCAAAAATCTCTTGGACATAAACATGAGCAACTTCTTCATGAACATATCTCCCTGGGCAAGGGAAACAAAAGCAAAAAAGAACAAGTGGGACTATATCAAACTAAAAAGCTTCTGTACAGCAAAGGATACCCTCAGTAGAACAAAGACATCCTACACTATGGGAGAATATATTCATAAATGACATATCCAATAAGGGGTTGACATGCAAATTATATAAAGAGCTCATGCACCTCAACAAACAAAAAGCAAATGAGCCAATTAAAAAATGGGCAGAGGAGCTGAACAGACACTTCTCAAAAGAAGAAATTCAGATGGCCAACAGGCACATGAAAAGATGCTCCACATCGCTAATCATCAGAGAAATGCAAATTAAAACCACAATGAGATATCACCTCACACCAGTTAGGATGGCCGCCATCCAAAAGACAAACAACAACAAATGTTGGCAAGAATGTGGAGAAAGGGGAACCCTCCTACACTACTGGTGGGAATGTAAATTAGTACAACCATTGTGGAAGGTAGCATGGAGGTTCCTCAAAAACCTCAAAATAGAAATACCATTTGACCGAGGAATTCCACTCCTAGGAATTTACCCTAAAAATGCAGCAGTCCAGTCATCTGCAGATGAATGAATAAAGAAGATGTGGTATATATACACAATGGAGTATTATTCTGCCATAAGAAGAAAACAAATCCTTCCATTGCAACAACATGGATGGAGCTACAGGGTATTATGCTCAGTGAAATAAGCCAGGCAGAGAAAGACAAGTATCAAATGATTTCACTCATCTGTGGAGTATAAGAACAAAGAAAAAACTGAAGGAAGAAAACAGCAGCAGACTCACAGAACCCAAGAATGGACTAACAGTTACCAAAGGGAAAGAGACTGGGGAAGAGGGGTGGGAAGGGAGGGATAAGGGGGGAATAGGGCTATTACAATTAGCACACATAATGTAGTGGGGGTGAGGGTGGGCTGTGGGGATACGGGGAAGGCAGTATAACACAGAGAAGTAGTGATTCTATAACATCCTACTACGCTGATGGACAGTGACTGCAATGGGGTAGGTGGTGGGACTTGATACTAGGGGGAGTCTACTAACCATATTGCTCATATAATTGTATATTAATAATAGCAAAATAAAAAATAAATGCCATGCTCAGGAGAAAAAACAATGAGGATGGTTAAGGGACCTCTTGGAAAACACCAAGCATACTGATATTCACATCATACAGGTATGACACAAAGCAGAGAAAGAGAAAGGTACAGAAAACTTATTTGAAGAAATTATAGCTGAAAACTCCCTAACCTGAGGTAGGAAACATACCAGGCCCAGGAGATTCCAAATAAGCTGAACCCAAAGAGGTCCATGCCAAGGCATGTAATAATTAAAATGGAAGAAATTAAATGGCAAAGATCAAAAATAAGGACAGAGTATTAAAGGCAGCTAGACAGAGAAAAAAGATCACCTACAAAGGAAAACCCATCAGATTATCATCAGACGTCTCAACAGAAACCTTACAGGCCAGAAGAGAATGGCAGGACATATTTAACATAATGAAACAGAAGGGCCTTGAACCAAGAATATCGTATCCAGCACGATTATCATTTGAATTTTAGGGAGGGATTAAACAATTCCCAGACAAGCGAAAACTGAGAGAATTTGCCTCCCACAAACCACCTCTACAGGATATTTTAAAGGGACTGCCCTAGATGGAAGCACTCCTAAGGCTAAAAGGATGTCACCAGAGAAAATAAAATCATAGCAAAGAAAGCAGACCACCCAAATACTAACTAAAGGCCAAAAGCAAAATCAACTATCCACAAAAACAGTCAAAGGAAACGTAAAAGAGTACAGAATAAAACACCTAGTATATAAAGAATGGAGGAGGATGAATAAGAAGGGAGAGAAATAAAGAATCATCAGACTGTGTTTATAATAACTTAACAAGAAAGTTAAGTTAGACTGTTAGATAGTAAAGAAGTTACCCCTGAACCTTTGGTAACCACGAATCTAAAGCTAGCAATGGCAATAAATGCATATTTATCGATAATCACCCTAAATGTAAATGGTCTGAATGCACCAATCAAAAGACACAGAGTAATAGAATGGACAAAAAACAAGACCCATCTATAAGCTGCTTACAGGAGACTCACCTCAAACCCAAAGATATACACAGACAAAAGGTGAAAGGATGGAAAAAGATATTTCATGCAAACAACATGGAGAAAAAAGCAGGTGTTGCAGTACTTGTATCAGACAAAATAGACTTCAAAACGAAGAAAGTAGGAAGAGATAAAGAAGGACATTACATAATGATAAAGGGGTCAGTCCAACAAGAGGATATAACCATTTAAAATATATTGGCACCCAACACATGAGCACTGACATATGTGAAACAAATACTAACAGAATTAAAGGAGGAAATAGAAAGCAATGCATTCATTTTAGGAGACTTCAACACACCACTCACTCCAAAGGACAGATCAACCAGACATAAAAAAAGTAAAGACACAGAGGCAGTGAACAACACACTTGAACAGATGGACCTAACAGACATCTACAGAACTCTACACCCAAAAGCAGTAGGATACACATTCTTCTCAAGTGCACATGGAACATGTTCCAGAAGAGACCACATACTAGGCCACAAAAAGGACCTCAGTAAATTCAAAAATATTGAAATTCTACCAACCAACTTCTCATATCACAAAGGTATAAAGCTACAAATAAATTGTAGAAAGAAAACAAAAAGGTTCACAAATACATGGAGACTTAACAGCATGCTCCTAAATAATCAATGGATAAATGACCAAATTAAAACAGAGATCAAACAATATATGGAGACTAATGACAACAATAACACAAACCCACAACTTCTGTGGGATGCAGAAAAGGTGGTTCTAAGAGTAAAGTATATTGCAATCCAGGCCTATTTAAAGAAGGAAGAACATTCCCAAATGAATAGTCCAAAGACAGAACTATTGAAACTGAAAAAAGAACAAAGGAGGTCCAAAGTAACCAGAAGGAGGAACATAATAAAGATCAGATAAGAAATAAATAAAATTGAGAAAAATAAAACAATAGAAAAAAACCAATGAAACCAAGAGGTGGTTCTTTGAAAAAATAAACAAAATAGATAAACCCTAGCCAGACTTATTAAGAGAAAAAGAGAATCTACACACAGAAACAGAATCAGAAATGAGAAAGGAAAAATCACTGCGGACCCCACAAAAATACAAAGAATTTTGAGAGAATACTATGAAAATCTATATGCTAACAAGCTGGAAAACCTAGAACAAATGGACAACTTCTTAGAAAAATATAACCTTCCAAAACTGACCAAGCAAGAAACAGAAAAGATAAACAGACCAATCACCAGCAATGAAATTGAATCGGTAATAAAAAAACTACCCAAGAACAAAACCCCCAGGCCAGATGGATTCACCTCTGAATTTGACCAGACATATAGAGAAGAAATAACACCTATTCTCCTTAAAGTTTTCCAAAACACAGAAGAGGAGGGAATACTTCCAAACTCATTCTATGAAGCCAGCATCACTCTAATACCAAAACCGGGCAAAGACCTCACCAAAAAGGAAAATTATAGTGCAATATCCCTGATGAACATAGATGCAAAAATACTCAACAAAATATTAGCAAACCTAATTCAAAAGTACATCAAGAGGATCATACACCATGATCAAGTTGGATTCATCTCAGGGATGCAAGGATGGTACAACATTCGAAAATCCATCAACATCATCCACCACGTCAACAAAAAGAACAACAAAAACCACATGATCATCTCCATAGATGCTGAAAAAGCATTTGACAAAATTCAGCATCCATTCATGATGAAAACTCTCAACAAAATGGGTATAGAAGGCAAGTACCTCAACATCATAAAGGCCATATATGACAAATCCACAGCTAACATCATACTTAACAGCGAGAAGCTGAAAGCTTTTCATCTAAGATCAGGAACAAGACAGGGATACCCACTCTCTCCACTGTTATTCAACATAGCACTGGAGGTCCTAGCCCCAGCAATCAGACAAAACAAAGACATACAAGGCATCCAGATTGGTAAAGAAGAAGTCAAATTGTCACTATTTGCAGATGACATGATATTGTACATAAAAAACCCTAAAGACTCCACTCCAAAACTACTAGAACTAATATCTGAATTCAGCAAACTTGCAGTATACAAAATCAATACACACAAATCTGTTGCTTTCCTATACTCTAATGATGAGGTAACAGAAAGAGAAATCAGGAAAACAATTTCATTCACAATCGCATTCAAAAGAATAAAATACCTAGGAATAAACCTAACAAAGGAAGTGAAAAACCTATACCCTGAAAACTACAAGACACTCCTAAGAGAAATTAAAGAGGACACTAACAAATGGAAATGCATCCCATGCTCTTGGCTATGAAGAATGAATATTGTCAAAATAGCTATACCACCTAAAGCAATCTACAGATTTAATGCAATCCCTATCAAAATACCAATAGCATTCTTCAATGAACTGGAACAAATAGTTCTAAAATTTGTATGGAACTACAAAACTCCCCGAATAGCCAAAACAATCCTGAGAAGGAGGAATCAAACAGGGGGGATTACGCTCCCTGACTTCAAGCTCTACTACAAAGCCACAGTAATTAAGAGAATTTGGTATTGGCACTAGAACAGACCCAAAGACCAGTGGAACAGAATAGAAAATACAGACATTAACGCAAACATATACGGTCAATTAATATATGATAAAGGAGCCTTAGATATACAATGGGGAGATGACAGCCTCTTCAACAGCTGGTGTTGACAAAACTGGACAGCTACATGTAAGAGAATGAAACTGGACTACTGTCTAACCCCATGCACAAAAGTAAACTCAAAATGGATGAAAGATCTGAATGTAAGTCATGAAACCATAAAACTCTTAGAAAAAAACATAGGTAAAAATCTCTTGGACATAAACATGAGCAACTTCTTCATGTACATATCGCCCAGGCAAGGGAAACAAAGGAAAAATGAACAAGTGGGACTATATCAAGCTGAAAAGTTTCTGTACAGCAGAGGACAAAAAAGACATCCTCCAGTTTGGGAGAATATATTCATAAATGACATGTCAGATAAGGGGTTGACATCCAAAATATATAAAGAACTCACACACCTTAACAAACAAAAAGCAAATAATCCAATTAAGAAATGAGCAGAGGACATGAATAGACACTTCTCTAAAGAAGAAATTCAGATGGCCAACAGGCACATGAAAAGATGCTCCACATCGCTAATCATCAGAGAAATGCAGATTAAAACCACAATGAGATATCACCTCACACCAGTGAGGATGGCCAACATCCAAAACACAAACAACAACAAATGTTGGCGAGGATGTGGAGAGAGGGGAACCCTCCTACACTGCTGGTGGGAATGCAAATTAGTTCAACCATTGTGGAAAGCAGTATGGAGGTTCCTCAAAAAACTCAAAATAGAAATACCATTTGACTCAGGAATCCCACTCCTAGGAATTTACCCTAAGAATGCAGCAGCCCTGTTTGAAAAAGACAGATGCAACCCTATGTTTATTGCAGCACTATTTACAATAGCCAAGAAATGGAAGCAACCTAAGTGTCCATCAGTAGGTGAATGGATAAAAAAGATGTGGTACATATACTCAATGGAATATTATTCAGCCATAAGAAGAAAACAAATCCTACCATTTGCAACAACATGGATGGAGCTAGAGTTATGGTCAGTGAAATAATCCAGGCGGAGAAAGTCAAGTATCAAATGATTTCACTCATCTGTGGAGTATAAGAATAAAGGAAAAACTGATGGAAGAAAACGGCAGTAGACTCACAGAACCCAAGAATGGACTAACAGTTACCAAAGGTAAAGGGACTGGGGAGGATGGGTGGGAAGGGAGGGAGAAGGGGGGAAAAGGGGCATTACATTTAGCACACGTAATGCAGCAGTGGGGGACATGGGAAAGGCAGTATTTTTAGAGAAGACAAGTAATGATTCTATAGCATCTTACTATGCTGATGGACAGTGATTGTAGTGGGATATGTGGGGGGGACTTCATAATAGGGGGTCTAGTTACCATAATGTTCTTCAAGTGATTGTACATTAACGATACCAAAATAAAACATTAATAAATAAACCTAAAAAAAAAACATATGTACCTCTATGTTTTTCACAGCACTATTTACAATAGCCACAAAATGGAAGCATCCTAAGTGTCCATCAGTAGATGAATGGATAAAGAAGATGTGGTACATATACACAATGGAATATTATTTAGCCATAGAAGAAAAAAAATCCTACTATTTGCAGAAACATGGATGGAGCTAGAGGGTAATATGCTCAATGAAATAAGCCAGGCGGAGAAAGACAAGTACCATGTGAGTTCACTAATTTGTGGAGTATAACAACAATGCAGCTGAAGGAACAAAACTGCAGCAGACTCCGAGACTCCCAGAAGGGTGTAGCAATTATCAAAGGGGTTGGGGAGGGAGAGAGAAGGGCATTAAGGGGCATTATGATTAGCACACATAATGGGGGGCACAGGGAAAGCAGTATAGCACAGAGAAGACAAGTAGTGACTCTATAGCATCTTACTACGCTGATGGACAGTGACTGCAATGGGGTATGGCAGGGTACTTGATAATTGGGTGAATGTTTGAACCACAATGTTTCTCCTGTGAAGCACTCATAAGATTGTATATCAATGATACCTTAAAAAAAATAGCCTCCTTAGAATCAGAAGGAAAAAAAAAAAGCAAAACAGAACAAAAGAGCCGTAGATTAACAGACACCAAGAAGAGACAAGTGGTTTTCTAGGGGAAGGGTTGGGGCTTCAGTGGGGGAGGTGGTCAGGGATTAAGGGGCACAGTAATTTGTAATCACAATATAGGTTGATCATGGGGAGGGTAGTACAGCACGGAGAATACAGTTAATGGTTTTGTAACATTTTCCTATGTTGATAGATAGTGACCATACTTGAGGGGGTGAAGATTTAATAATATGGGTAACCGTTGAACCAGTGTGTTGTGTACTTGAAACCAAAATAAGATTGTATATCAATGATATTTTAATGAAAAGAAAATGTATGAAGAAATATATTTTAAAATTGGTGAGAAAAGATAACGAATTAGGGGACCACTCCAAGAAGCCCAAAATCTGCATAATAGGTATTCCAGAAGAGAAGACAGAGCAATCAGAGGGGTGGAAAGCATCAACAAAATAATTCAAGAAAACTTCACAATAAAAACCTTCAGATCATGAGTTTCTGTAAAGGACACCTAGAGGAAGATACACCCACACCATGGCATATCATCATTAAATTGCAGAATGCTGGGAAAAAAGAAAAAGTTACAATTTGCCACAGAAGAAGAATCCTAATGGAATTACACTTCTCAACCACTACAGTGAGTTTGAAGACAAATTTCTGAAGTAAAGTTATTTTCAATCCAGAATTCTATATGCAGTTCTTCATTTAAACATTGAAGTAGGATAAAAATACTTGCAGACAAATAAAAGAGGTCTCAAACATATAATTGTCATGCACCCTTTACTCAGGAAGCTAGCAAAGGGGTCCTTCAGTAAAATGAGAATAAACGGAAAAGAGAACACAGTTCAACAAAGTATATAATATAAAAGTGAAGCAAAGGGAATCCCCAGGAAGACATTGAGGAGTGTCCAAGGATGATAGTTGTAAACATACAAAATAACCAGGCCTGACTGGAGCAAACTAAAATGTTCCTCAGGAGAATTCCCTAAGAAGAAGAAATTAAGAGTTGTGGGTATCAGCAGTTATTCATTTTTATTGCTGAATAGTATTCCATTGTATGTATATAACATGGTTGATTTATCATTCACTCTTTGATGGACATATTTTTGAGAATTAAAAGCTGATAAAAATATTCATGTACAAGCTTGTATATGAACATAAATTTTCATTCACTACAGTAAATGCCTAAGAGTGGAATTGCTGGGTCACACAGTAAATCCATGTTTAATATATGGTAAGCATATATTTCATTGTTTTCCAAAGAAATTGTATCCCAACAGCAATGTATGAGGGCTCCAGCTGTCCCAAATCCTTGTCAGTATTTGGTATTGTCAATAGTTTTAATTTAAGTCATTCTAATGGATGTGCAGTAGTAACTCACTATTGTTTTAATATGCATTCCCCTAATGGCTAGTTATGCTAAGCATCTTTTCATAAGCTGATCTGCCACTGTGTAGCTTACCAAAACCTTACATTTATAATTGCATTAATTTTTTACTGTTGAGTTTTCAGAGTTCTTTACATACTGTGAATAGAAGTCCTTTACAGGTATATGGTTTCTAAACATTTTCTCCCAGTCTATAATCTGCCTTCCATTCTTTGAGTCCTTTGCAAGAAAAGTTTTTAAATTTATGAAGTCCAATTCATC
Organism: Phataginus tricuspis; assembly: GCA_029783875.1. Taxonomy (NCBI): domain Eukaryota; kingdom Metazoa; phylum Chordata; class Mammalia; order Pholidota; family Manidae; genus Phataginus; species Phataginus tricuspis. Next base: position 14,415,853 of record JAQQAC010003584.1, on the reverse strand, counting down.
AATTTCTTCTTTTATTAATCATGCTTTTGGTGTCATACAGAAGAATTTTTTGCCTACAAAACAGGTCACAAAGATATTCTCCTACATTTTCTCTTTAAAAGCTATACAACTTCATATTTCAAATTCAGATGTGTGGTATATTTTAAGTTATTTTTGTATAATGTGTGTAGTTTAAATTGAGGTTCATTATTTTTGCATGTGGATGTTTAATTGTTCCAAACCAACTGTTGCAAAGACTATATTTTTTCTACTTTGCAACTTTGTGAAAATTTAGTGGCCCTATTTGTGTGGGTCTGTTTTTGGAATCTCTATTCTATTTTATTTATTTATCTATATGTCTATTCCTCTGCCAGTACCACAGTCTTCATATTGGTAACTTTGTATCTAAGTTTGAAAATTGTGTTTAATTTTTCCAACATTTTTCTTTTTCAAAATTGTTTTGACTATCCTAGGTCTTTTGCCTTTCTATAGAAATTTTACAATCACTTTATAAACAGTGGTGTTGAGGATTTTTTTGGTATTGCATGAATCTTCTAATTCATGAATGCAACTTGCCTCTACATTTACTTAAATTTGATTTTTTAAAAATCAGGGTTCTATAGTTTCAGCATAGAGATCATACACATATTTTGTTACATTTATATGTAAATATTTCATTTGGGAGAGCTATTGTAAATGTTTTTTTAACTGAGTTTTCAATTGTTTATTACTAGTGTATAGAAATATGATTGCCTTTTTTGGGGTTGACCTTGAATCACTTATTAAGCTCTTTAATTCAGTGAATTTTTTCTGGATTTCTTGGGATATTCTGTACAGAAAATCATGCCATCTGCAAATAGTGATAGTTTTATTTCTTCATTTCCAATCTGTATGCCATTACTTCTTCAAATATTTTTGATGGACCACACTTATTCTCTTTTCATTCTGGGTATCTGATGACACAAATGTTAGACTCTATGACCAAGTCTTCTTATATGTCCCCAAGGCTATTTTTCACATTTTCTTTCCATTGTTCAAACTGGATCATTTCTATTGATTTTTTTCAAGTTCATGGACTCTTTTCATCTATCATGTCTACTCTGCTATTGAGCCCATCTAGTGAGTTTTTCATTTCCATTAATATATTTCTCAGTTCTAAAGTTTCCATTTTGTTCTTCTTTATGTCTTCTATTTCTTTGTTGAGACTTTCTATCTTCCCACTCACTCATTCCTGGAATGTGGTCATAATAGCTGATTTTAAAAGTCTTCTTGAGATAAGAATTTTTAACATGTGTGACCTTGGCACTGGCATCTGTTTTCTATCTTTTCCCATGCGAGTTCAGATTTTTCTGGTTCTTTTTAAGCTGAATAACTGTAAATTACATTCTGGACATTTTGGATATTATAAGACTCTGGGTCTTATTTAAGTTCCACCAAGAGTGTTGGTGTTTCTGTTTTAGCCAGAATGACCCACTTGGCTCATACTTCAGGCTCTGGTTAGCCTTCTGTGGGTTGTATTTCCAATTTCAATTCAGTTTGCTAAGCCTTTGCAGTCATACTGAAAGTGTTCTGTAACTGTCCCACACAGTATCCAGTTTGGCACTCGCGGGGGTGTGGTCCTTCCCATAATTCAGTCCTCAATGTTTATGCACACTGTTTAGCATCAGACGTATGCATTCACAGCTTGGAAGTCAGCTCAGAAGCCCATAAACTACTTTAACTGGTCAGTTTCCCAAGCTCCTCATTCTCCTGCACTCTTTCAGTTCTTTGGAGAATCCCCTTTCCAGTCTTCCAGCAGAAAGCTGGGGCTTCTGAACCCAGTTCACCACTGATTACTTCCCATGAGTGCATCCATATCGGGACCAAGCAACAGGAAAGCAGAGGGAGAAGAAAAACAATGGGATTTGCCCCATTCTCTTGAGACCATAGGTCTTCCAATCTGAAAGGAAGGTTTCTCCTACCTCTGAGATTTAAGCTCCTGCCTGTCCCCACTGAGGCCACTGCAAGGATTGCTTGAGGCCTGGGGTGCAAGAGAATGAAGAAAAGGAAAAAAGAAAGAAAAGAAAGATGTGGGATTGCCACATTTTCTCTGAGCATTAGGAGATCCCTTCCTGCTCCTTGAGTCAGAACTAGAGGGCTTCTCCTCATGTTTTCTCTGTCCACGTTAATAATGCTCACTTCCAAGTTTCAGGATACATTAAGTTCAGGCTGGTGCATACTGGAAGGAAAAAAATGGTAAACTCACCGCCGGTTCAGTAGTACTTTGAATTGTGGTCTTCTTCCCCATCTGCCTCCTACTATTTATTTTGCAGAGTCCTCAAATAGTCATTCCAAGCATTCTGTCCAGGTTTTATAGCTGCATTCAGTGGGAGAGATAGGGTGAAGTGTGCTTATTCCATCTTATCTGGAACCAGAACCTGGACTACTGTTTTTCATTAAAAACTTTGTAGAACTGATTGATTATTTAAACTACTTCTACAACTTTGACTATAAGAAATTAAAAATTAAAAATAAATAAGTTTTGTAACAATCTTACTGAAGAGAATGAGCAAGCTAGTAGGTTCCCATTTTTTTAAGCATATACACTTTGGAAAATAATATAATTAGGAAAAAGTGAAGCTTTTAATTGCACTTTGCTTTATTTCTTTAAATCTTATTTTACTTGTGTATTTTTATAAATATTAGGACTGTTAAAAATTTTTTAAAGAAGAAAGAAAAGTAGGAGTTATCCAAACTATGAGACAGAGGAAGCAGATTGCAGATGAGACGCCATAAACTGTTTAAGCAACTGAAAGAAGTTCAGGATGACCAACACTCTGAGTCCAAGCCCAGCAGTTTCAAGAAAAGAGGCTAGAAAAGCACGCAGATGTCAATTCCAAGTCTTGTATGCCACATTAAAAGCTGAGTGGACTCTACCTGAGAAAAGGAGGGCCCTGAGGTGTTTTAGCAAACGTTGGAGATTGACATGATGGCTCCTGCTGCAGCACATAAAGGTACTTAGAAAATGAGTCTTACTATCTGAATCCAAAGTGATATCAAGTTGCATAACTACATATATATATTATGATTCCACGTATCACTAGGGGATATGGGTAAAGTAGGGAAGTTTTATATATACACATATAGAATCATAACATAATCATATATAAAATCATATGATATATGGGCTATTCTATAGGATTACATATAGTCTATATATCATATGATTGTGTGTGTGTGTGTGTGTGTGTGTGTGTGTGTGTGTGTGTGTACAGATTACAATATATACTGAATGTTTCTGAAAAAACACAAGAAACCACTAACAGTGGTTTAACTTTGAAGGAGAGTGAGGGGCTAAGAGAAAGGAAACTACTTTTCACTTTATTCCTCTATTTGATTTTTGTATTTTTTATTATAAACATTTATACTCTTAAAGAGGGCTATACAGAGGGAGGCCATACACATGAACTAAATAATAAGACAGACAGAAGATATTAAAACAAGTATGAATGAGCCTAGCATTCAGTAGCACTGTTCCTAGCATATAATAAGCACTTAAACACTGCTACAGATCTCCCACAAATAAGATATTACCAACCATTTATAAAGTAAGTTCGCAAAACAAATGAGTTATTAATTAAATACATTATCCTACATTAATTTACTTTGTATTTTCAAGCATTCAAAAAGTAAGAATGGACTGTGGAAATATTTATAATTACCATTGTTACATTTTTATTATAAAAGAATTATACTTATTTCTTAAGTATCTAGGGCATAAAGGGAAATAAGTAAAAGATGCTCTCCTTTCCTGGTCCCTCTAATTCCATTCCCAAAGGCTTCTTGGATTCTATAAGATTCCAGACTTTCTTTGTGCATATAAAACACATCTAATTACATGTGTACATGTATACAAAGACAGACATATACACATATATATTATATTCTCTTTCAAGGAAATGGATCTCTGCTCCTGAAAATAATCTAGACCTATTCTATTGCTTATATGTCATTTCTCTAAACCCAAACTGAGTAATGAATAGACAAATCCCCAACCTGGCAGATGATATTAAATCTTTCAAGTACAGAAATGTTAAAATGAATATATTAAGCAGAAAAGGTCCTCAGAAATCTCCTAACACATCTTTGATGGAACAAATGGACCTTAACCAGGGAAGCAAAAGTTACGTTAAGGGGGAAAAGATGCACAGGTTGAAACAAACAAAAGGTCAGATGATAGGTTTATAAAAGGTGAAAGGATACAAGGAGGGATAAGACCTCATCCCTAAACTTTGAGGTCCTAGAGTTAATTAAAGGAGTTATCAGAGGCCTTCTAACACCATTTGATGGAACAGATGAACCTTAATGAGGGCAAGCAACTTTGGAATGATTTTCAGTCTTCTATATGGATAGACCAGTGACATAATCCAGAAATTACACATTCATACATTTTTATGACAAGGGCAAGGGAGCAGTCATACTTTGCAGCATAACTAGAGACTTTAAGCAGGGACGGTAGAAGAGGTACGACTGCTCTTGTTACTGTAACCCTTCTTCCCAGCTTTCAGCTTGTGTTCCGCAGTCTCCAAGGAAAATCTAGGGCCAGTATTTCAGAGTTAAAGGGAGTTCCTGGAAGTCAAAACAAAATCACTTCCTCTTTATGGGCTATAAGGAAAAATACAGTTTTTCCTTGAATTTATATGGCAAGACAAATTAGAATAATAAACTTTAGAATTTCAATTTAGAGTAATAAAAATATTTGGTTATCAAACAATGGCATTACTCTACTATTTCTTGATATTAATAGGATTTTCACTTGCTTAAAGAGAACCTAAAGCAGAAAAGCGTTTACCTAACTAAATAAGCTTTTTGTTACCTTCTCATCCAAGGTAAAATATAAAGACAAAAACCTCAGTTTTACTAGAGTTGGTTCTTTGAAAGAGCACAAGAGTAAGATGGTGCTGATCATTAACAGCATTAATAGCTAAAATGAAACAGAAAGACTAGACAACTTTCCAGTCACTCACTTATTTAAGTGGTGATCTTTAAATACAACAAAATTCTTTAAGATTTGAACACATTATGAAGGGACAACACATTAGAATTGTTGAGAAAGCCAATATAAACAATATTTTTAAATAAAAAATATTTTTATGCTTATGTGTATACTTATGTACTAGTTGGAAATAAACAAAATATAAATTTTTAAAAATCCTAGGAAGACATCCTTTGATGAAAAGATATATGAAGTATAAATTATAGTGATCTTACACTATTCTAAATCCCCAAAACATCAGACCCACCTATATGAAATATTTAAAAAAAAGAAAATTTAAACCAAACAGAACTCCCTTTCCAGAAGACCCAAGTAACTGTCCTTTACAACAATGAAGAGTTGAATATCAGTATTATATGGCTTTGCGAATCTAAGCCATGGCCATCTAAACGTGCCATTATCAACTAGTATTTATAAAACTCTTCAGCAGTAATTCTGAACTTATTTCTTTTCTTACAAAAAAATTAAGTTTATGAAGAAAACAACAATCAGAAATGGGAATTATGTTATCCTATTCTCCCATTCTCTATTTATAAATGTATGCTATCATGAAATGCAAAGCTACTTTGTGCTACCATTTTGACACTGAGCATAATATAAATGTCAAATTTAAGTGTACATAATTACTGCCCATTAGGAGACTTGCAATTTATAAGAAAACACAAATACAATTTTTTTTAATGCAAACAAACTGAAAAGTGCACTTAACAATAAACCAAACATTAAAGATGGTGGCATGACAGGTGAGACAAAGGTCTTCTCCTAAAACCACATATAAAACAAAAATATAATTAATACAACTAATCCTGAAAAAGCAACAGGAAAGAAGGATGCACCAGACTGCATACACCTGGAGAAAAGAAAAGAACTCACAGAACAGGGTAACATACCAAAGCTGTGAGCCAGTAAGACCCAAGCCCTTCCCCCACCCAAGCTCACCAAATGGGAGGAAGAGAAATGGAGCGGGGAGAGAGTGGAGGCCTGGGACTGCTGAACACCTAGCCCTGGAGATCTGCTCTGGGAGCATGAACCTACATTGCATGGTGTTCTGGTGATTAGTGGGGTGGGAAAGCTAAGACAGGCTGAAGAAATTGAGATTCTAGCCATTTGTGGAAAACAGATCCATATCTGGCTGCTCTGGGACAAAAAAAAGGCGGGCAGCCTGAGAGACTTCCTAACAATGAGAGGGCTGCTAAAGAGGTAAGAATTGTACAGAGCTTACTGCTCAGGAGAAAGGACAGGTAGACAAAATTGTCCGGGTGCACTCTGGCAGCAGTTTGGGAACTTTCAGGAGCTTCAGGTGCTCCATCTCCCTGGCTGGCTACGAAGCTCTAAGTCCCACCACCATGAAACGCAGCCTGTTGCACCTTCCTCCAGCCATACCGCACCTGGCACGCGAACTGGAAGCCCCTGCAGTGGTGTCAGGCCAGCCAGAGGGAAGCCCCGCCTATGGTAGCTATAAATGGAAAGCATAGAGGCTTACACATATGTGTTCAGCCAACTGGTTCTGGTACTGGAAACAGGAATGGCAGCTGGGAAGCAGGAAACAGCTCTTTCCCCCCACAGGCACTAGCAGCACTCCCCTGTGACCCCCAACATTGCTCCAGGGGCTGAGCAGCTCCAGAGAGTAGAGCTTCAGGGCACTACAGGGCGCCACATACAAATATGAAATGTCAAAGGAATCTGGTTCAAACCAAAATCCCACAACACCAGAAAAACGATCAAGTGAAAATGAACTCATTAATCTTCCTGAAAGAAATAAAAATCATAAACATGCTAATGGATGTATAGAAAAATATTCAAGAACTCAGGAACAAATTCAGGACAGAGGTCCAATCACTACAGAATACAATGGAGGGATTTAAAAGCAGATTAGATATGGTAGATGAGAAGATAAATGAAAAAGAAATCAAGGAAGAGGAATACAAAGAAGTTGAGGCACAGAGAGAATAAAGGATCTCTAGGAATGAAAGAATATTGAGAGAACTGTGTGACCAATCCAAACAGAACAATATTCGTATTATAGGGGAACCAGAAGGAGAAGAGAGAGAAAAAGGGATAGAAAATGTCTTTGAAGAGGTAATTGCTGAAAACTTCTCCATTATGGGGGGAGGAGATAGTCTCTCAAGCCATGGAGGTGCACAGATGTCCCAACACAAGGGACCCAAGGAAGAAAAAACCAAGACATATAATAATTAAAATGGCAAAGATCAAGGATATGGACAGAGTATTAAAAGCAGCCAGAGAGAGAAAAAAGTCACATACAAAGGAAAACCCATCAAGCTATCATCACATTTCTTAACAGAAACCTTACAGGCCAGAAGGGAGTGGCATGATATATTTAATGCAATGAAGCAGAAGGGCCTCGAACCAAGAATATTCTACCTTGCAAGATTATCATTTAAATTTGAAGGAAAGATTAAACAATTTCCAGATAAGCAAAAGCTGAGGGAATTTACCTCCCACAAACCATCTCTACAATGTATTTTGGAGGGACTGCTATAGATGGAAGCATTCCTAGGGCTAAATAGCTGTCACCAGAGGTAAAAAAAAACCACATTAAAGGAAGTAGAATAATTAATTATTAAGCAAATGCAAAATTAAATCAACTACCCCCAAAGTCAGTCAAGGGACAGACAAAGAGTACAGAATATGATACTTAATATATAAAGAATATAGAAGGAAGAAAAAGGAGATAAAAAAAAGAACCTTCAGATTGTGTTTGTAATAGCATACTCAGTGAGTTAGGTTAGACTCTTAGATAGTAAGGAAGTTGCACTTGAACCTTTGGTAACCACGAATCTAAAGCCTGCAATGGCGGTAAGTACATACCTATGAATAATCAACCTAAATGTAAATGGTCTGAATGCACCAATCAAAAGACAGAGTCACTGAATGGATGAAAATACAAGATCCATCTATATGCTGCCTACAAGAGACTCACTTCAAACCCAAAGACATACACATACTGAAAGTGAAGGGGTGGAAAAGATTTTTCATGCAACTAATAGAGAGAAAAAAGGAGGAGTTGCAGTACTAGTACCAGAGAAAATAGACTTCAAAACAAAGAAAGTCACAAGAGACAAAGAAGGACATTACACAATGATAAAGGGGTCAGTCCAACAAGAGGATATAACTATTATAAACATCTATGCACCCAACACAGGAGCACCTACATATGTGAAACAAAAACTAACAGAATTAAATGGAGAAATAGGATGCAATGTATTCATTTTAGGAGACTTCAACACTCCACTCACTCCAAAGGACAGACCAACCAGACAGAAAATAATTAAGGAGACAGAGGCATTGAACAATACATTAGAACAGATGGACGTAACAGACATCTACAGAATTCTCCCACCAAAAGCAGCAGGATACACATTCTTCTCAAGTGTACATGGAACATTTTCAAGAATACATCATATACTAGGCCACAAAAAGAGCCTCAGTAAATTCACCAACCAGCTTCTCAGACCACAAAGATATGAAACTAGAAAGAATACATCATATACTAGGCCACAAAAAGAGCCTCAGTAAATTTACCAACCAGCTTCTCAGACCACAAAGATTGAAATTGTACCAACCAGCTTCTCAGACCACAAAGATATGAAACTAGAAATAAATTACGCAAAGAATATGTAAAATCCACATATGCACCCCTATGTTTATCGCAGCACTATTTACAATAGCCAAGAAATGGAAGCAACCTAAGTGTCCATCAGTAGATGAATGGATAAAGATGATGTAGTACATATACATAATGGAATATTATTCAGTCATAGGAAGAAAACAAATCCCACCATTTGCAACAACATAGATGGAGCTAGAGGGTATTATGCTTAGTGAAATAAGCCAGGCGGAGAAAGACAAATATCTCGTTTTGGAGTATAACAACGAGGCAAAACTGAAGGAACAAAACTGCAGCAGACTCACAGACTCAAAGAAGGGACTAGCAGTTACCAAAGGGGAGGGAGTGAGAAGGGGATTTAGGGGTATTATGTTTAGTATACATGGTGTGGGGGGTCATGGGGAAAACAGTGTAGCACAGAGAAGGCAAATAGTGACTCTGTGGCATCTTACTACACTGATGGACAGTGGCTGCAATGGGGTATGCGTGGGGACTCGATAATATGGGTGAATGTAGTAACCACATTGTTTTTTCAGGTGAAACCTTCATAAGAGTGTGTATCAATAATACCTTAATTTTTAAAAAGTTGCATCTACAAAAAAAATAAATATACCAAACAAAATCTAGTGCTTATTAAAAACCTAATGAGAGCAATGTGTTGGTCCATTAGCATTTAGTGGTCTAATGCCCATATTGTAGTCTCAATTGTTTCCCAATACAGAGAAAGAGGACTTCTTGGAGAAACAGGTGTCCCTCCAAATATGGCACAGGGAGACTTCAAGAAAAGTCTGAAATATGTACCATGACAGAAAGCAAGGGTGATAGCAAAGAATGCTGGCATTACATCAGAAGGACACAGAAGCCAACTTACAGGGCAGGAGCTAGCCAAGACATGAAAATTTGAGTAACAAAATAATAATGACTGCAAGGGGTTGACATAAAATATATAAAAACCATAAGTTCATAGTGATACTCAAATCAAAAGCCACTCACTGATCATATAAAAGCAACTCATTCTGAAAACTGGTAAATAAAAGGGAAGAAAAACCAAGCCTTTATGCAGCTCTTCTTGCAGTAACTATATTTCAGGAGAAACAGCTAATGAAATAAGGTTGTACTTTGTAGAATAATATCAGTTCAAAAATTTGGAAGGAATGAAAGAATCAGAAAATTCACCACTTTTGCAACCTCTAGAGAAAAAATGGATCTAGACAGTGTACTCTTGCCAAAAACAATAGCAACATGAATATCTTCAAGCCTCTGGATCTTCCAGTTCACAGGAAACATGGAAGACAGAGGGAAAAGGTAAAAGACACAGAAGTAATCAGCCAAATCCAGATTTTAGGCTATTCTATCAAACTGAGAACTTCATTTCTTCAACAAATAATGGCCAATTACAGGGTCAAACAAAAAAAACAAAAAGATAGGGAATATTAAGAGAGACTTAAAGGATATGTCACCCAAATGCAATGTGTCTACTATGTATGCTAATCTTGATTTGAAAAGTAAACTCTAAGAGGATATATTTGAAACAATGACAGAAATAAAACACTGGCTAGCTTTTAGATAGCAATGAGAAATAAATTTTATTAGGTGTTTAAGACTACAGTGTTATGCTACTTAAAAGAAGGGTCCCCTGATGTAAATTATAGGCTTTAATTAATAATAATGTGTCAATATTTATTCACCAATTGTAACAAACATACCACACTAATGAAAGACATTAATAGTGGGGGAAATTACAGGTAGGAGGGCATATATGGGAACTCTATACTTTCTGCTCAATCTTTTTACACACTAAAATGGCCCTAGAAAGTAAAGACGACTACTTAAAGAAACGGGAACATGGGCTTGCTCTCCAATGAAGTTTTCCAATCCGTTCTTAAAACTGGTCACATGAGGAGCTTCCACAGCATTATTATTTCATTTTTCCCAATTACACAGATCCCTCACATTTTCCTAATGTTTAACATAAACTACCCCTACTGTGGTCCCACTCTGTTTTTTTGTTTTTCTGGTGGGGACAAGTGACTTAAGACTTTCTATGCTCTAATTTAATGAATTAATGAAATGATCAATTATCAACAAAGCTCTCATAGGTAAAATAATGTCTGTCAAAGAAGATGTGTTTCCAAACCCCACAAATATATTAACTTGTTGGTAATTCACTGATATATGAAATAAAGACTATTTTCATTTTTAAAAGCCCTTATCTGTTAGATATAGATACATACCTAAGAATATACAGGTGACATGATTTCTAGAATTTCTTTCAAATACCACAGCAAATTGGGAAAACTGCTGGAGGATATAAATGCAACAAGATTGGACAAACACTGATACTTATGACATATGAAGTTGAGTACTGGGTACATGAGTGTTCATTATATATTTCTATTCTGTGTATATTTTAAATTTTTTACAATAGTAAGTCAGAGAGAAAACAAATTTAAGATTTGTCTATCTCACTGGATGATCCTAGACATGTGTCAAATTTTGTTGATTGGAATGGAAATCTAACTTTTTCAGAAAGTACTGATGGTTGGTTCTTTAGGTACTGCAGAATTTTTAATTACATTAGATTTGATATACAATAAAGAAGGTTTTTTTCTCTTACACCAGAACTGCAAATAAAACTGTATTCATAAAAAAGAAAAAAAGAGAGCTGTGGTGAGACACAGCTCAAGAGATCATGAAAATGGAGAAGTAAAGAATGGCTGGATGTCACTGTAAATAAATAAAACATTTATTTAAGATGGGCAAGAGTAGAGAAAAAAAGGATGTAACAGACTAGGGAGGCAATTATTCCCTTTACATAGAGTTTCCAAGCAAATTAAATTGAAAAGTAAAAGTTTAAAAATAGTATAAGCCACAAATGGACAGAAGGAAGTAACACAAATTATACACAGATTCATCTCTGAATAATGATATTAGCAAAAAGAACAGCTCAGTAAGTTATGTGCTTTTGTTTTCTAGGGATGCTGTAGAGAATAAGAGTTGAACAAAGGAGAAATACTACCTCATAAGCCTATAGACAGATGGTTTAATTTAGAAATGAATAAAACACATTTGTAAACACTTTTGTAAAAACCAAGTACAATTCGGGAGTCTAGCTTTGTTCAATAGTCTATCTTGTATTCAATTGTAGAATACACCCATGATAGTCCAGAGAGCCTTGAAAAGAGTTATCTGATGCAGCAGCACAGGGAAGGTCAATCAGAAAATATGGGTTAAAATTCTAAGGACTTCATATCTTATGGCCGATGGAAAAGGAACATACCAGCAATAAGAGTTAAGCATAAGCTGACGAAATGTAGGGATGTTAAGTACAGGAAAGAGAGAAAATTGAGCACTGAAGGAATCCAGGAAAAGAAATCATATAAATTTTGAAAAACGAAGTTGATTTATGAAAAGGAACAGAACGCCTTTGGATTAAAGATACTGGCGTGAGAGGTGAGACAGAGGCATCCTCCTAAAACCACACATAATACGAAAATATAATTAATACAACTAATCGTGAAAGAGCAAGAGGAAAGAGGACTGCGCCAAACTACATGCACCTGGAGAAAAGAATAAGCCTCATAGAACAGGGTAACACACCAAAGCCATGGCGTGGTGGAACCCAAGCCCTTCCCCCACTCCACCTCACCAGCGGTTGGAAGAGAAACAGAGCAGGGAGGGAGTGGAGGCCTGGGACAGCTGAATACCTAACTCCGCAGATCTGCTCTGGGAGGACAAACCTACATTTCATGGTGTTTTAATGGTACTCTCATGATTAGGTGGTTGGGAAAGCTAAGACAAGCAGAATACCTGGAGAGACTGAGATTCCACCTGCCTGTGGAAAGCAGGGATCCATATCCGGCTGCCCTGGGACAAAAGACACACCACTCACTCCAAAGGACAGATCAACCAGACAGAAAATAAGTAAGGAAACAGAAGCACTGAAGAACACACAAGAACAGATGGACCTAAAAGACATCTACAGAACTCTACACCCAAAAGCAGCAGAATACACATTCTTCTCAAGTACACATGGAACATTCAAGATAGGTCATATCCTAGGCCACATAAAGAGCCTCAGTAAATTCAAAAAGACAGCAATTCCACCAAACAGTTTCTCAGACCACAAAGGTATGAAACTAGAAATAAATTATGCAAAGAAAATGAAAAACCCCACAAACACATAGAGGCTTCGAAACATGCTCCTAAATAAACAATGGATTAAAGACCAAATAAAAACAGAGACCAAGCAATACATGGAGACAAAAGACAACAATAATTCATACTGCAAAATCTGTGGGATGCAGCGAAGGCCATGCTAAAAGTGAAATATATTGCAATACAGGCCTACCACAGGAAAGAAGAAAGAAGAAGAATCACATATGAGTAGACTAAACTCACAATTAAGGAAACTAGGAAAAGAAGAAAAAATGAGGCCCAAAGTCAGTAGAAGGAGGGACATAATGAAGATTAGAGCAGAAATAAATAAAATCAAGAAGAATAAAACAATAGAAAGAATCAATGAAAACAGGAGCTAGTTCTTTGAGAAAATAAACGAAATAGATAAACCCCTAGCCAGATTTATCAAGAAAAAAAGAGAGTCTACACACATAAACAGAATCAGAAATGAGAAAGGAAAAATCACTACGGACACCGCAGAAATAATAGAATTATTAGAGAATACTATGAAAAATCATATACTAACAAACTGGATAACTTGGAAGAAATGGAAAACTTTCTAGAAAAATACAACCTTCCAAGGCTGACCCAAGAAGAAACAGAACATCTGAATACACCAATTACCATCAAAGAAATTGAATTGGTAATAAAAAGCTACCTAAGAACAAAACCCCTGGACCAGATGGTTTCACTGCTGAATTTTTTTTTCCAATTTATTTTATTTTAGTATCATTAACCTACAATTACATGAGAAATATTGTGATGATTAAACTACCCCCTTCATCAGGTCCCCCCCACCAACCCTATTACAGTCACTGTCCATCAGTGTAGTGAGATGAGAATCATTACTTGTCTTCTCTGAACTGTACAGTCCACCCTGTGCCCCCCCCACCCTATGTCTGCCAATCGTAATGCCACTTTTATCCTCTTATCCCTCCCTTCCCGCCCTTCTTCCCCAGCCCCTTTCCCTTTGGTAACTATTAGTTCGTTCTTGGGTTCTGTGACTCTGCTGCTGTTTTGTTCCTTCAGTTTTTTTTTTTCTCTTTGTTCTTATACTCCACATATGAGTGAGATCATTTGGTACTTGTCTTTTTCGGCCTGGCTTATTTCACTGAGCATAATACCCTCCAGCTCCATCCATGTTGTTGCAAATGGTAGGATCTGTTTTCTTCTTATGGCTGAGTAATATTCCATTGTGTATATGTACCACATCTTCTTAATCCATTCATCTACTGATGGGCACTTAGGTTGCTTCCATTTCTTGGCTATTGTAAATAGTGCCGCAATAAACATAGGGGTGCATCTGTCTTTCTCAAACTGGGCTGCTGCATTCTTGGGGTAAATTCCTAGGAGTGGGATTCCTGGGTCATATGGTATTTCTATTTTGAGTTTTTTGAGGAACCTCCATACTGCTTTCCACAATGGTTGAACTAATTGC
>JAQQAC010003584.1:14217329-14386591 GCA_029783875.1 Phataginus tricuspis | reverse complement strand
TAGGTTAATGATACTAAAATAAAATAAATTGTAAAAAAAAAAAAAAAAACAACTGAAGGAGACAGAGCTTTCCAGATAAATGAAAGTTAAAGGAGTTCATCACTAAACCAGCCTTATGAGAAATTTTAAAGGGACTTAAGCGCAATAAAAAAGGTCATAACTAGAAGAAAATGTATTGAAAGGAAAAACTCTAAATGTACATGATCTAAATGCTCCAATCAAAAGACACAGTAGGGTGACTGAATAATTATTAAAAAAAAAAAGACCCATCTATATGCTCCTACAAGAAACACACTTCACACCTAAAGACATACAGAGACTCAAAGTGAAGGGATCGAGAAAGAGATTCCACACAAATGGAAGCGAAAAAGGTACTGGACAAAATAGAGTTCAAAACAAAGACTGTAACAAGAGACAAAAAAGGGCATTATATAACGACATGTAATATCCAACAGAAGGATAGAAAAACTGTAAATATCTATACACCCAACATAGGAGCAACTAAATATTAAAAGACATAAAGGGAGAAAGTGACAGAAATACAATAAGAGTAGTAGACTTTAACACCCACTTGCATCAACAGATAGATCATTCAGACAGAAAAATCAATAAGGAAACAGGGGCTTTGAATGATACATTAGGCCAGATGGACTTAACATAATATAAAGAACATTCCATCCAAACATAGTAGTATACACATTCTTTTCAAGTGCACATGGAACATTCTCCAGGACATGTTAGACTACTAAACAAGTCTCAATAAATTTAAGAGGACTGATATCACATCATGCATTTTCTCTGACCACAATAATATGAAACTAGAAATCAATTCCAAGAAAAAAAAACTGGAAAAAAACAAACACGTGGAGGCTAAACAGCATGCTACCAAACAATCAATGGGTAGGTGAATGAAGAAATCAAAGAGGATATAAAAAAATACCTGGACAGAAATGAAAACAGAAACACAATGGCTTAAAATCTTTGGGACACCGAATACCAGTTCTAAAACAAAAGTATATAGCAATACAGTCCTACCTCAAGAAACAAGAAAAAATTCAAATTAATAATCTAACCTTACACCACAAAGGTAAGAAAAAGAAGAACAAAGCAAACCCATCAAGAAAAAAAAGAGTGAAAACTCAAATATATAAAATCAGAAATAAAAGAGAAGTTACAACCAACACCACAAAAATACAAAGGATTATAAGAGATTACTGAGAAAAATTATATGTCAACAAGTGGGACAATCTAGAAGAAATGGATAAATCCTAGAAGCATACAATCCCCCAAGATTGAAGCAGGAAGAAATAGAAAACTTGAATAGACTAATTAGTAGTAACAAATTGAACTAGTAATAAAAAAACTACCAATAAATAAAAGTCCACAACCAGATGGCTTCACAGGTGAAATACACCAAACACTTAAGAGTTAGTACCTATCCTTCCTAAACTACTCCAAGAATGGAAGACGGAGAAATGATTCCAAAATCATCTTATGATGTCAGCATTACTGACACCAAACCAGAGAAAGACACAGCAAAAAAAGAAAATTACAGACCAATATCCCTCATAAACATAGATGTAAAAATCCTAAAGAAAATATTAGCAACCTAAATTAAACAATACAATTAAAAAGATCATTTACCACGATGAAGTGGGATTTATTCTAGGGATTCACAGAATTGTTCAGTATCTGCAAATCAATATGATACACCACATCAACAACAGGAAGGATAAAAACCATATGACCATATCATTAAAAAAAGAATTTAACAAAAATCAAGAGCAATTCATCATCAAAACTCTCAACAAAGTAGGTATAGAAGGAACATACCTCAACCTAATCAAGGATATACATGACGAACTCAAAAACAGCATCATACTTAAAGGTGAAAAGCAGAAAGCTATTTCTCTAAGATTAGGAACGAGACAAGGATGTCCACTCCTACCACTTTTATTCAACATAGTTCTGGAAGTCCTAGCCACAATAGTTAGACAAGAAAAAGTAAAAGGCATCCAAATTTGGAAAGAAGTAGTAAAATTGTCATAATTTTCAGAAGACATAGTATAAGTAGTCTAAAGACCCCACCAAAAAAAGTTTTATAGCTAATAAATGAATTCAGTAAAGTTGCAAATTACAAAGTTGGTATACAGAAATATATTTTGTTTTGATATACTAATAATGACATACTAGAAAGAGAAGTTTGAAAACAATTCTATTTACAATTTCATGAAAAAGAATAAATACTTAGGAATAAATTTTAATTCTTTATTAAGGTATTATTGATATACACTCTTATGAAGGTTTCACATGAAAAAACAATGTGGTTACTGCATTTACCCATATTATCAAGTCCCCACCCATACCCCAATGCAGTCACTGTCCATCAGTGTAGTAAGATGCCACAGATTCATTATTTGCTTCTCTTTGCTAAACTGTTTTCCCAGTGACACCCCACACCATGTGTACTAAACATAATACCCCTCAATCCCCTTCTCCCCCCCTCCCCACCCGCCCTCCCACACCCCTCCCTTTTGGTAACCACTAGTTCCTTCTTGGGAGTCTCTGAGTCTGCCGCTATTTCATTCTTTCAGTTTTCCTTGGTCGTTATACTCCACAAAAGAGGGGAATCATTTGGCACTTGTCTTCCTCTGCCTGGCTTATTTCTTGAGCATAATATCCTCCAGATCCATCCATGTTGTTGCAAATGGTAGGATTTGTTTCTTTCTTATGGATGAATAGTATTCCATTGTGTATATGTACCACATCTTCTTTATCAATTCACCTACTGATGGACACTCAGGTTGCTTCCATATCTTGGCTATTGTAAAAAGTGCTGCGATAAATATAGGAGTGCATATGTCTTTTTGAATCCAAGAAGTTGTATTCTTTGGGTAAATTCCAAGGAGTGTGATTCCCGGGTCAAATGGTATTTCTATTTTGAGTTTTTTGAGGAACCTCCATACTGCTTTCCACAATGGTTGAACTAGCTTACATTCCCACCAGCAGTGTAGGAGGGTTCCCCTTTCTCCGTACCCTCGCCAGCATTTGTTGTTCTTAGTCTTTTGGATGCTGGCCATCCTTACTGGTGTGAGGTGATATCTCATTGTGGTTTTAATTTGCATTTCCCTGATGATTAGTGATGTGGAGCATCTTTTCATGTGTCTGTTGGCCATATGAATTTCTTCTTTGGAGAACTGTCTCTTCATATCCTCTGCCCATTTTTTAATAGGGTTATTTCTATTTTGGGTGCTGAGGTGTGTAAGTTCTTTATATATTTTGGATGTTAACCCCTTGTCTGATACGTCACTTGCAAATATATCCCCCCATACTGTAGGATGCCTTTTTGTTCTGTTGATGGTGTCCTTTGCCATACAGAAACTTTTAAGTTTGATGTAGTCCCATGAGTTCATTTTTGCTTTTGTTTCCCTTGCTCGAGGAGATGCGTTCAGGAAGAAGTTCCTCATGCTTATACTCAGGAGATTTTTGCCTATGTTGTCTTCTAAGAGTTTTATGGTTTCATGACTTACATTCAGGTCTTTGATCCATTTTGAGGTTACTTTTGTGTATGGGGTTAAACAATAATCCAGTTTCATTCTCTTGCATGTAGCTGTCCAGTTTTTCAAACACCAGCTGTTGAAGAGGCTGTCATTTCCCCATTGTATGTCCATGGCTCCTTTATCATATATTAATGACCATATATGGTTGGGTTTATATCAGGGTTCTCTAGTCTGTTCCATTGGTCTATGGGTCTGTTCTTGTGCCAGTATCAAATTGTCTTGATTACTGTGGCTTTGTAGTAGTGCCTGAAGTTGGGGAGCATAGTCCCCCCAGCTTTATTCTTCCTTCTAAGGAATGCTTTGGTTATTCGGGGTCTTTTGTGGTTCCATATGAATTTTAGAACAATTTTCTCTAGTTCGTTGACAAATGCTGTTGGTATTTTGATAGAAATTGCATTCAATCTGTAGATTGCTTTAGGCAGGATGGCCACTTTCACAATATTAATTATTCCTTTCCATGTGCATGGGATGTGTTTCCATTTATTGGTATCTGCTTTAATTTCTCTCATGAGTGTCTTATATACTCTGGAGTTTTCAGAGTATATAGGTCTTTCACCTCCTCGGTTAGGTTTATTCCTAGGTATTTTATTCTTTTTGATGCAACTGTAAATGGAATTGTTTTCCTGATTTCTTTCCCTGCCTGTTCATTGTTAGTGTATAGGAATGCCACAGATTTCTGGGTATTAATTTTGTATCTGACAACTTTGCTGAATTCTGATATTAGATCAAGCAGTTTTGGAGTGGATTCCTTAGGGTTTTTTACGTACAACATCATGTCATCTGCAAACAGTGACAGTTTAACTTCTTCCTTGCCAATCCGGATGCCTTTTTTTTCTTTGTGTTGTCTGAATGCCATGGCTAAGACCTCCAGTACTCTGTTGAATAGAAGTGGGGAGAGTGGGCATCCTTGTCTTGTTCGCAATCTTAGAGGAAAAGCTTTCAGCTTCTCACTGTTAAGTATAATGTTGGCTGTGGGTTTGTCATATATGGCCTTTATTATGTTGAGGTTCTTGCCCTCTATACCCATTTTGTTGAGAGTTTTTATGATGAATGGATGTTGAATTTTGTCAAATCCTTTTTCAGCATATATGGAGATGATCATGTGGTGTTTGTCCTTCTTTTTGTTGATGTGGTGGATGATGTTGATGGATTTTCGAATGTTGTACCATCCTTGCATCCCTGGAATAAATCCTACTTGATCATGATGGATGATCCTTTTGATGTATTTTTGAATTCAGTTTGCTAATATTTTGTAGAGTATTTTTGCATCTATGTTCATCAGGTATATTGGTCTGTAATTTTCTTTTTTTGTGGTGTCTTTGCCCGGTTTTGGTATTAGAGTGATGCTGGTCTCAGAGAATGAGTTTGGAAGTATTCCCTCTTCTTCTACTCCTTGGAAAACTTTAATGAGGATGGGAATTAGGTCTTCACTAAATGTTTGATAAAATTCAGCACTGAAGCCATCTAGTTCAGGTGTTTTGTTCTTAGGTAGGTTTTTGATTACCAGTTCAATTTCGTTGCTGGTAATTGGGCTGGGTAATTTTCTGTTTCTTTCTGGGTCAGCCTTGGAAGGTTGTACTTTCCAAGAAAGTTGTCTTCTAGGTTATCCAGTTTGTTAGCATATAATTTTTCATAGTTTTCTCTGATAGGTCTTTGTATTTCTATGGTGTCCGTAGTGATTTTTCCTTTCTCGTTTCTGATTCTGTTTATGTGAGTAGACTCTTTTTTTCTTGTAAGTTTGGCTAAGGGTTTATCTATTTTGTTTATTTTCTCGAAGAACCAGCTCCTGCTTTCATTGATCCTTTCTATTGTTTTTTCTTCTTGATTTTATTTATTTATCCTCTAATCTTTATTATGTCCCTCCTTCCACAGACTTTGCATATCATTTGTTCTTCTTTTTCTAGTTTCATTAATTGTGAGTTTAGACTGCTCATATGTGATTCTTCTTCTTTCCTGAGGTACGCCTGTATTGCAATATACTTTCCTCTTAGCACCACCTTCGCTGCATCCCACGATTTTGCGGTGTTGAATTATTATTGTCATTTATCTCCATATATTGCTTGATCTCTGGTTTTATGTGGTCATTGATCCATTGGTTATTTAGGAGCATGTTGTGAAGACTCCACGTGTTTGTGGAATTTTTCATTTTCTTTGCATAATTTATTTCTAGTTTCATACCTTTGTGGTCTGAGAAACTGGTTGGTATAATTTCAATGTTTTTTAATTTACCAAGGCTCTTTTTGTGGCCTAGTACATGATCTATTCTTGAAAATGTTCCATGTGTACTTGAGAAGAATGTGTATTCTGCTGCTTTTGGGTGTATAGTTCTGTACATATCTGTTAGGTCCATCTGTTCTAATGTGTTTTTCAGTGCCTCTTTCTCCTTATTTATTTTCTGCCTGGTTGATCAGTCCTTCACAGTGAGTGGTGTGTTGAAGTCTCCTAGAATGAATGCATTGCATTCTATTTCCCCTTTTAATTCTGTTATTATTTGTTTCACATATGTAGGTGCTCCTGTGTTGGGTGCATAGATATTTATAATGGTTATATCTTCTTGTCGGATTGACCGTTTTATCATTATGTAATGTCCTTCTTGTGTTTTACGACTTTCTTTCTTTTAAAGTCTATTTAGTCTGATACAAGTACTGCAACTCCTGCTTTCTTCTTCCCATTAGTTGCATGAAATGTCTTTTTCCATCCCTTCACTTTTAGTCTGTGTATGTCTTTGGGTTTAAAGTGAGTCTCTTGTAGGCAGCATATAGATGGGTCTTGTTTTTTTATCCATTCAGTGACTCTATGTCTTTTGATTGGTACATTCAGTCCATTTACATTCAGGGTGATGATGGATAGGTATGTATTTATTGCCATTGCAGGCTTTAGTTTCGTGGCTACCAAAGGTTCAAGGGTATTTCCCTTACTATCTAACAGTCTAATTTAACTCACTTCATATGCTATTACAAATACAATCTAAAGGTTCTTTTTTTTTTCTCCTCCTTTTTCTTCCTCCTCCATTCTTTATATATTAGGTATCATATTCTGTACTCTTTGTCAATCCTTTGATTGACTTCGGGGATAGTTGATTTAATTTTGGATTTGCTTAGTAATTATCTGATCTACCTTCTTTACTGTGGTTTTATTATCTCTGGTGACAGCTATTAAACCTTAGGAACACTTCCATGTATAGCAGATCCTCCAAAATACACTGTAGAGATGATTTGTGGGAGGTATATTCTCTCAGCTTTTGCTTATTTGGAAATTGTTTAATCCCTTTTTCAAATTTAAATGATAATCTTGCAGGATAAAGTAATCTTGGTTCAAGGCCCTTCTGCTTCATTGCCTTAAAAACATCATGCCATTCCCTTCTGGCCTGTAAGGTTTCTGCTGAGAAGTCTGATGATAGCCTGATGGGTTTTCCTTTGTATGTGATCTGATTTCTCTCTCTGGCTGCTTTTAGTAGTCTGTCATTATACTTGATCTTTGCCATTTTAATTACTATATGTCTTGGTGTTGTCTTCCTTGGGTCCCTTGTGTTGGGAGATCTGTGCACCTCCATGGCCTGAGAGACTATCTCCTTCCCCAGATTGGGAAAGTTTTCAGCAATCACCTCCTCAAAGACACTTTCTATCCCTTTTTCTCTCTTCTTCTTCTGGTACCCCTATAATGTGAATATTGTTCTGTTTGGATTGGTCACACAGTTCTCTCAATATTCTTTCATTCTTAGAGATCCTTTTTTCTTTCTGTGCCTCAGCTTTTTTGTATTCCTCTTCTCTAGTTTCTATTTCATTTATTGTCTCCTCCACCATATCCAATCTCGTTTTAATACCATCCATTGTGTTCTTCAGTGATAGGATCTCTGACCGGAAATCATTACTGAGTTCTTGAATATCATTCCTTACTTCCATGAGCATGTTAATGATTTTTATTTTGAACTCCCTTTCAAGAAGAATCATGAGGTCAATGTCATTTAAATCTTTCTCAGGAGTGGTGTTAATAATTTTACTCTGAACCAGATTCCTTTGGCGTTTCATATTTGTACATGGTGCCCTCTAGTGCCCAGAAGCTCTACTCTCTGGACTGCTCAGCCCCTGAAACAATGTTGGGGGTTGCAGGGGAGTGGTATTGGTGCCTGCTTCCGGGCTGCTATGACTGAATCCACTACCTGCACCAGTAGGCTGAGTACACAGGTATCAGCCTCTATGCTTTGCGTTTGTAGTTGCTGTAGACAAATCTTCCCTCTGGCTGGCCTAATGCCAGGGTAGCGTTTGCCGATTTGCAAGCCAGGTGGGGTTGGCTGGGAAAAAGGTGCAGTAGGCTGCATATCACGGAGCGTGTCCTGGAGCTGTGTAGACAGCCTGGGAGCTGGAGCACCTGAAGATCGTGAAAGCTCCCAACCTGCTGGGCAGAGTGCACCCAGACAATTTTGTCTACCTGTTCTTTCTCCTGAGCAATAAGCTCTGTGCAATCCTTGCCCCTTTAGCAGCCCTCTTGCTAAGGCCTTTCTTGTTAGAAAGTCTCTCAGACTTCCAACCTTTCTTTTGTCCCAGAGCAGCCAGATATGGATCCCTGCTTTCCACAAGTGGCTGGAATCTCAGTCTCTTCAGGAGTTCTGCCTGTCTTAGCTTTCCAACCCCCTAATTATGAGAGTATCATGAAAGCACCATGAAATGTAGGTTTGTGCTCCCAGAGCAGATCTCTGGAGTTAGGTATTCAGCTGTCCCAGGTGTCCACTCCCTTCCTGTTCCATTTCTCTTCCTCCCTTCAGTGAGCTGGGGTGGGGGATGGGCTTGGGTCCTGCCGGGCCACAGTTTATTACGTTACCCTGTTCTGTGAGGTCTGCTCTTGTCTGCAGGTGTATGCTGTCCGGCGCAGTCGTCTTTTCCTGTTGCTCTTTCTGGAGTAGTTGTATCAGTTATATTTTTGTATTATATGCAGTTTTTAGGAGGAAGGCTCTGTCTCACCTCTCATGCCGCCATATTTTACTTAGGAATAAATTTAACCAAAGAAGTGAAAGACTGTACTCTGAAAACTGTAATACACTGATGAAAGAACTTGAAGATGACAGAAATGAGTGCAAAGATATATGAAGCTCTTGGATTAGAAGAATTAATGTTTTGAAAATGTTCACACTGCCTAAAGCAGTTTACAGATTCAATGTAATCCCTATGAAAATACCACTGGCACTTTTCACATAGCTATAACAAAGAATCCTAAAATTTGTTTGGAACCACAAAGGACCCAAATAGCCAAAGCAATCTTGAGAAAGAACAAAGCTACAGGTATAACACACTGAGATTTCAAATTACACTACAAAGCTTTAGTAATCAAAACAGTATGGTACTGGCACAAAAACAGACACATAGGTCAAGGTAACAGAATAGAGGGCCCTGAAGTAAATCCATGCTTATGACAAAGGAGGCGAGAACATATAATGAGGACAGTCTCTTCAATAAATGGTGTTGGGAAAACTGGACAGCTACATACACTTTCTTACACTAAACACAAAATTAAAATATAAATGGGCTGAAGACCTAAATGTAAGACCTCAAACCATACATTTCCTAAAAGAAAACATAGGCATTAAGCTCTTGGACATTGGCTTTATCAAGTTTTCTCTAGATAATGTCTCCCCACGCAAGGTCAGCAAAAGGAAAAATAAACAAATGGGACTACATCAAACTAAAAGCTTCTGCATGGTGAAGGAAACCATCAACAAAATGAAAAGGCAATCTATGGGAGAATAAGTTTACAAATGACATATCTGGTAAGGGGTTAATATTCAAAATATATGAAGAACTCATACAACTCAATACCATAAAAGCAAATAACCTGATTAAGAAATGGGCAGAGCACCTGAACATTTTTCCAATGCATATATACAGATGGCCAACAGACACATAAAAAGATGCTCAACATCATCAATAATCAGGGAAATGCAAATCAAGACCACAGTGAGTTATCACCACACACCATTCAGAATGGTTATTATCAAAAAAAGAGAAATTATAAGTTACTGATATGAAAAATAAAATAATCCCAGGAATGAAAAGTACAGCGTAGGGAATATTGTCAGTAATACAGTAATAACTTTGTATAATGAAAGATAGTAACTACTTTATAATGTATAAGTACTTATACATTATCAAGTGGTAAGTACTTATTATGGCAAGTACTTTGTAATGTATATAATTGTTGAATCACTATGTTCTACACCTGAAAATAATATAATAATATAATATTGCACATGAACTATAGTTCAATAAATAAGTAAAAACAAAAACACCCCAAAATTTAACACCAATACAAAATGAACCTATCTTATAAAGGGTTACCCCCTGGTTCTATCTTTTTCTTACACACTTAGCCTTTTTATTGGGGTTACTGAGTAAGAAGTCATTATGCAAACAGGAAGGCAAGAGCAGCTCATCCCCATTAACATGTTCTCAAAAGCATCCAGATGCCAGACCATCCTCAAAAAAAGTTGTGAGGCATAAGTATGCAGAAGGTGTTAAGTTAGAAAGCCAAGAAAAGAGAGTCAAGGGTTGCCTCACTGAAATACAGACCAGAAGATAAAAATCTATTAACTTTTGGAAAGTGAAGAGATCTGAGGACAAGGCTGTCATGTGATTATGAGCAGGCAGGAAGAATATTTTAGGTAATAGTATGAATGTTAAAATAGTCAGAAGGAAAGGAGAGACTTAGTATCCAAGGTGTCTAATTCATCCATTAAAATGTATTAAACTGATCTTCAAGCTTTTACCACATAGAATCCTGAGCACACCAATGCCAAAATATGCAGGAGAACCACTGAAAGGGCTACAGAGCTGTATCCTGCCTCCCTTGGAAGCATCTCCTCAGGACCAAGTGAGAGGAAGACCGGTGAAGTGGCACTGTCCAGGCCAAACTGATGCTGACATACCCATTATGGGCTTAGTTGAGAGTAAAACAAGGTCTTGGGATTCTGTAACCCAGGAAAAAGCAAGTCCAGCTGCACCTGTTTGTGGCCTCTATGTCAACTGAGCTGAGAACAGCAACACAAAAATAGGGAGAAAGGAAAAAGGAGAAAAAGAAAACACTATCTCTTTCCTTACTCTCCCTTCGCCAATTATCTGTGTTTTTTTTTTTTCTATTAGCAACAACAGGTGCTGATCTATCCGCTGTCTTCCTGATTTGGGCTAAACATGATTATTAAACAGTTTTATAATTTTATTAGCATCGTGTTCTAATCAAATGAACCAACTGGTAGAGAAACTTGGATAATCAGACAGCTTAAGGAAAGGGGCAATGATTAAAAGAATATTGTCAGAATACATAACACATATTTTATTAACTTAATAGAAACTAACTTGCTAGAAAACCAACATCATGGATCCACAAAGAGAGCACATTCACCTTAGAGGCTACACAGCCATGAATCTGAAGGTCCTTGGGTACAGGGTATTTTGTACTTGCTATTTCTACAAACTACAGTTATGTCCACCAACTACAGCAACTTCCTTTGCTCTGGATGTTAGTACTAAGTTCCTGTAGGTGTTAGCAGATGTCTCGTAACAATATCAAACCTTCTAGAGCTTAACAAGACTACTTCATGTGCCATCATCCCCATTTAATTTTGATTTAGATATAACATTTAAATATCAGTAATTTCAGATTATGTCATTAAAATGAAA
Organism: Phataginus tricuspis; assembly: GCA_029783875.1. Lineage (NCBI taxonomy): Eukaryota > Metazoa > Chordata > Mammalia > Pholidota > Manidae > Phataginus > Phataginus tricuspis. The sequence goes on along the minus strand of JAQQAC010003584.1, from coordinate 14,375,364 downwards.
ACACACAGATGAATACAAATGAGTAGTGTATTCAGGGTTCTATGTCATTGGATTATGTCAGGAAAAAAAATTACTTATCCTTGTAAAAAATAGGGAACCAAGTAGTAAAACTGACCTCAAAAGTGACAAAGTTATTCTATGACGTTGAAATCAATGAAATTAACATATAACAAATAGTATTATTTTTAATCTAATCTGCATTGTAATTTAAAGGCAGCTTCCTTACTGTGATTAAAACATGTTTAACATCCAAAGACAATAGGAACAACTCAGAGGTATTAAAAAACCCTGGTTGTTAAAAAAAACAGTCAAATTTTACTACAACAGACTAAGAAAACACCTTCTATAGAAGATTATCTCAGGTAATTCACTCTCTTTCATCCTACTATTCATGAAAAGGAATTCCCAAAATCCAATTAATCTCTAAGCAATCAATATTCTACTATTACAAGCCAGTGATAAACTTTCTAAGAGAAAAATACTTAGCATGTTATACCAAGCTGGCACCAGAATATTCAATTAATAACAGAGAATGTAATTGAGGTTCAGAAAGATAAAAATAAATTATAAATTGGTATATCATACAAAGCAGCTTACCTTGTAGTTTTTTCAATACAGCAACCTCCATTTTCAGAACCTGTTTTGGTTGTTGAGCTGATTCCACCTTCAGTGCAACATTTTCCCTGGTAAGCATGTCCAAGGCATCGTAAATTTCTCCAAAGCCCCCACCCCCAATCTTCCTCAACTGCATGGGAAATAAAAGAAGAACATACACTAAATTACTAGAAGATTCTAACCAGAAACAGATTCATCTCTTCTACTTAGAAAATAATACATAATTTTATTTTACTATCCCTATTTTAGGATAAAAGATGTTGATATTGTTAATTAATGAAACCATATTCCAAGAAGAAAACATGCCTAGAAATAACATCAAAACCTTTTTCACGAATTTGACCACAAAATGTAAATTATTTCAGCCATGAACAATTTTAGAATTTAATCTACAGCCAGCATCAGAAATGTTGCAAAGAACACTGTATTTGAAAGCTTCACTTCCCACAAATGCCCCTCAACAACTAGATTTGTTGTTTTAATTCTAAAGCAATAATTTGAAAACTTTTTAAACCATGAAATCTTTTTGCCAATTGAAATTCGATCTGAAATCTGGTTTAGATGTGTATGTGAGGAGGTTGGAGGTAAGGGTGCGAGGCAGGAGCCCAGCCCTCTCAGCAACATTTACCCTCTTTCATGAAACATTGAGCAGGCACAGAGTTCCCTATGAAGTTATATGCTCAAATAAGAGTAAACTAATCAAATTAAACACTTTCATTAAACACATTTTTCCTGATAAAATGTGTTAGCTTAACTGCAAATAACTGGACTTTTGAGTTATAAGTAAGTTCTGAAATGCCAGTGACAACTGGACCTACAGAGCTGTGGGAAATTGGGGTGGGTGATACATACTTCACGCTAGATATAGCACGAAAGTAGCCTTATTCCATTTCCCGAAGATAGGTCTTCTCCTTACCATATTATTAAACATCTCGTATGTGATGTAATGCAGGAAGTCATCACTGGAGTTACAGGGCCTAAAAAGTAATCACCCCAGAGATATCACCTCAAGTCCTACTTCTTTCACCACTGGATCTGTGCAGATTATTGCATCTAAGCTGATTTATCTTCTGGCTTTCTGTAGGAATGATTTGCTTAATCACTTAAATAATCATTTTATTAGGCTAAAAACCTCAGATGTCAGTTGTATTAATACACTATACTGCTTTTTAACTCTTATGTTGTTTAATTTTCCATTATCAATGTCTTAGCCCTCTACAATGAAGCTAAGCTTCTTCAGATAGAGGGCTACTCCTTCTATTTTTGTTTCCACAAAGTGGCAAAAAGGTACCTATATAATTACTGCAAGTAACTATTCATTGCTTTGTATATATGAGCCATAATCCTTCTTAATTCTAGTTTAGTGATGGGAAGTGATATCATGAGGAATGAGCTCGGGATTAAAAAAGCTTTCAGTTAAATAAATTGCTCTGGGTTGGGCCCTGATTGGACTTACAATTCTTAATATTTTGTCCATTAAAAAAGGCTAGTGTAAATTTAAAAATTCATAAACAGTATCAAAGGGACATCCTTGTAAATATGGACTGTGATGAAAGGTGGCTTCATGTTTACCTCACAAAAATCCTCACATAATGCCAGAATAAAAAATCCAAGTCAAAGTAAATGACTTTGCTTCTTGGTCTATTTCCACAATGTCACTTCAACAAAAGTAGAGCATTAATTCTTTTTTATTGAACTTGACAAAGCCCTAAGATATCATCAGTCTTGTGAGGCAAAAAAACCGAGGCAATTTACTATGATGGGGTATTCAGATTAGAGGAAGAATAGAGGAAAGGCCTGTGGCAGACTGTATTTCCAAAGATGGTCACAACAATACCACCCATCCTTTTCCTCTTCTTCAATGTGACCTTGCTACTCCCCCATCAAGGGGTAGAATCCATTTCCTCACCCCCTTGTGGATCTTGTGACTCCTTTAACCAACAGAACATGGTGAAGTAACACTGCCCTTAAACCAGCCCTGAATTTCTGTTTCCTGTCTCCCAAGAGCTGGCCATCATGTAGAAAGTGTGACCATCCTGAGAAGCCAGAGCCTTGCACAGAGGTCGGAGAAAATAAACTCCTAGCTTGGGGAGTGAGGGAACTAAAGACTCCTAAAGCACCAAACAAGCCATTTGGAAGTGGATCATCCAATGCAACCAACTCTACTCGTGTCACATGGCTAAGAGACAAACTCTTCCTCAATTCCTAATCCACAAAAATGCAGGCAAAATGAATTATTGTTTTAAGCTTCTAAATTTTTATATAGTTTGTTACATAATGATAGATAATTCAAACACCATCCTTAACAATGAGCCTGTGATATCTTATTAAAATGCCACCTATGCCCCCCAAATTTGGGGAACATGTTTCATACATATATTAGCTCTAATATCAGGTCAGAGCAACGATGCCAAGCATAGATTGATTTGCCACCTATGCCTAGTGGAGAACAGCCAACCTTATCACAGCACTTAATACAAACACTCTCACCACAGCACTTGCCTAATTTACGTAAAAAATTACAATTGTTGGAATTTCCATGCACTAGTCCACAATGATAACATAGTTCTTTTCTTATATTTACTCAAGTAAATTTCCAAAGCCTGCTAATTTGCCTAATTGGTAAAACACCGTACAACAGAAACAAAAATTTTATTTCTAAAGGAAGAATCTTCTTTTTCCAATCAGTTGACAGATTAAGGAAACCACTAAAAAAGCTTTGCTAAACTTGCTAGTGGAACAAAACTGTGATTAACAAAAAACTGGGTAACAATAAAATGAATTTAAATATATCCAAAACAACAACTGTTCCTTTAAGAGAAGGAGAGACGGCAGATTCCAAGTCTAGGGCAAAGAAGCCATCTAAAGACTATTAGGATCATGTTAACAGGATGCAGGTGACAACTTGAAGGGTGTCACCTTAGTCAAATGAGACAACTTGAGGATTATTAAGGATAATAAGTACGATGGACTGACACATTAAATATGTTTAAACCTATGAATTCTTAACTACATACTTTTTAAAAACCTCATTGGTCACTTCCACAGGATGCTAAGGAACAATTCATTATTTTGAAAAATGGTAAATTAAGAAATATAATCAAGTATTTATCCTGTTTTCCTAATCAAATTGTATCTCAGGGTAATAGTGAATGATGGGAAATTTCTCTTTATAGACACCTAATAAATGAAAGAATGATAGAATATCACCAATCTGCAATCCTAATGAATTAACAATGATGCTCAGTAGTGCTAACACCACAAAAATGATAAGCAATGAGTCACTATGTGCCTCCTATTGAAAACTAGCAATAACTATGAAAAAAAATGCCCCCACCTCAATAAACAAACCTGAACTCAGATCTAATCAAGCCTCTCTATATAACTAACAATTTATATAAAATACATGAGACAGAGAAACATGGTAACATCACATGGAAGCAAATATAAACTGTGGTAAATTTTACAGGCAAATGACCTAGTTGCTTCAATAAATAAATTGTAAGGAAAAAACAAGAGATGAAAAGGAACCCAGAAATTAAAAGGAACTTAAGTGATGTCAACCAACTGCAATACCCAGACTTTATTTAGATTTGACTCAAACTGTTAAAAATAATTCACAGAACAATCAGGAAAATGTGAAAGCTGGAAGGATACCTAAAGATATTAAGAAATTTTTACCTTTTCAGGTGTGATAATGATATTATGATTACACTTTAAAAACATGCCTTTTCATTTAGAAATAGACACTGAAATAAGTATAGAAGAGATGCTAAGGTAAAAGATTTGCTTCAAAATATACTTGGAGGGAGATTAAAGAAATGAAGAAAGATTGACCATAAATTGATAACTGTTTCAACTAGGGCATGAGTACATGGAGTTTCATTTTATCACTCTATTTTTATGTATACTTAAATTTTTCCTCAATAAAAAATTAAAAAATAAGAATGAGCAGTTAATTGTACTATTTTTTTTTTCATTTGTTCTTTTCTTAAGTATATTTTTACTTACCTTGTTCAGTATTAGCTATCAGAGGTTAGGAAAACTTACTACTGTAGGAAGCAAGAATAAGAATTAGGGTAGAAACAGAACTTAATCATAGGAAAATAACTGAAAAAATGCTTTAGGCACATAAACAATATGTGTATTACTTCTTAATGAAATGTGGTTTTTTTCAAGTTACCAAAAATTACACCCCGTATGTTCACACACACATACTCTATTTTTCTTTCTTTCTCTGGGATGTATACTTACCACTTTCCATCTTTCTTTGACCAGGATTCCAACACTGAGGATATCCGGCTGCTCTCCTCCTCCACTCATCGCAATTCACTGATGTGGCAGAATGGCTACACAGGCATCCAGCTCCCAAGGGTGGTTTCCATTTAACCTAAAACAAAAGAAACAGCAGCTAAGTAATTAAAATATTCCATTACCAAATCTAATCCTATACATTAATTAGGTTGCTTTCTTGGAAAATGCAGGAAAACCCCACAAACTCAGTTCTAAAATCTGTTCAGTCCATATAAAAAAAAAGTACTTAACTTTCCATTACAGGTGCCCACTGAAGTGGCTAGCTATTACAAAGACATTATGTTACAACACAGATATGATTGACAATAACTGACATTGCTAGACTGTAGGACAAGCAAGGTGTCAATGGCTGTTGATCCAGACAGACCATCATTATAAATACAACATTCTGCTAAAGAAAAAGACACGGTACCTAATTTACAACAGCTTATAGTTTAACAGGTTGTAACTTAGAGCTTAACATTATCAAAACTAATGAAATTTTAATGTTACATAATGCATTTATAATGCATAGGAAATAAACATGAGCCACAGAAAAGGACTACTGATCAAACCAAACAGAATGATATTGTAAGAAAGAGGGTAATAAGAACAGCATACCTATATATACCTAATGAAGATACAGCAGAAGAGTATGTCTTAAAGAAGATGGAAACTGTGACGTAAAACTACAAAACAAACTAAACTAAGAAAAAGAAGCTTTAAAGCCGCATAAAATCATAGTTAGAAAAGCTCTTAAATAAGAGTGCTAGGCAACAGGAAACACTAAAAAGAAATCTGAGCAAACCCCAAAAAGGATCAGAAATCAAAGATAAATAAATGAAGACAACTAGAAGAGATATGAAAAAGATGCTGTACAAATAGGAAAGAAAAAAATTTTTAACTTAAAAAGTGATAAAAGGAATGTAAGCACAAAATACAGAAAGTCAACACATAGGCACAATCTAGTAAAACTAATGGGCTTCAAAGGGAAAAATTCACTGGGCATCCTTGCAGAAATTCCAAATTATTCATAAGGCAAAGAAAATCAGATAACAGACTCTGGCACAAACAGCTTATAACAGTAGACAATGAAATTATATATTTAAACACCCAAAGAACAAAATGTGACTCAAGGATGTTCTATCCATACAAACTAACCTTCAAGGTTAAAGAAAACAGTTATGAACACACAAGAACTCAAAGAATATTTTTCCCAGGAAATGCCCCTAGGAATCAACTATACAACAAGTATCAGACTATCAAGACATTATAGTAGATTTGGCATGAGCACTGGCCTGAAGGTGCCTAAAAGCAATGACAACACAGTAGCAATGAGCACTCCTACCTCCAGACTGCGTATTCTCAACATCACTTCCCACTGTGAGAAATCAGGGCTCCTTGGAGAAATGGCTTATTCCAGATTTAGCAAAGGAAACTACACACTGAACTTGGGACATCTTGTCAAATCAGAAATCAAAAATATTAACAATACTACCACAGGCCAGTCAAAAGGAAATGAGAGGCAACTATTGCCAAAGATGAAACAATCTGAGCATATACAAGAATGGTGACTGCAATGATTAGAAAACATTAAAAAAATTAACACCCAGGAGTTCACAATTACACTCAAAAAAGAAAAAAGGAATTTTGGGAAAAAGATGGCAGTGTTAAGCCAGGCAGAAACAACCTCCCAAAATCACATAAAACATGAAAATACAGCAAATGCAACTAATCCTGAAAATGACCTGAAGACTGCAGAACAGACTGCCTACATTTGGGAAGAGAAGATCTCACAGAAAAGGGTAAAGTAGCAAAGCTGTGATCCAGTGGGACCCAAGCCCTCCCCTCACCCCAACCCACAGGTGGGAGTAAGAGGAGCGGAGTAGGGAGGGAGCAGAAGCCCAGGACTGCTGAACACCTGGCCCTGGAGATCTGCTCTAGGAACACAAACCCACATTACATGGTGCTCTGGAGATTAGTGTGGCTGAAAAGCAAAGGCAGGTGGAACACTCAGAGAGGCTGAGATTCCACCTCTTGTGGAAAACAGGTGGAGAAAAGGTACCCATTATCAGACCCCATAAGACAAAAGGAAGTGGGCAGTTTGAAGGACTTCCCAGCATCAAGAGGGGTGCTATGTATGGAGGGGCAAAGTTGACATAGAGCTCTCTGCCCAGGAGGAAGGGCAACTGTACAATACCTTCCCACCCACTCAGCCCTGCAGGTTGGGAACTCTCAGGAGCCTCAAAGGTTTCATCCCCCTGGCTGGCAACACACTGCTCCACCCTGCAGTGAGCAGCTTGCCTCTCCTTCCTCCCAACAGGCGCTGGTTCCACATGCCTGCTGCACCCACCAACACGGCAGGTCAGTCGGTGTGGGTCAGCCCATGGCAGCTACAAGAACACAGTACTGAGGCTCCTCCCTGCACCTACAGCCCACTTGACCTGGCAGTAGAGGCAGGCATTACAGCTGGGAAGGCAGGAAATTCCTTCAGCCAAGCTCCTTCCTCTGAGGCCCCCATCATTGTTCTGCCCACAGCAGCTACAGTGGCCCAGCCCCGAGTATTCTCCCTGTTCACATGATCAGCTGACAGCCCACACAGCCCACCTGAAATCAGGTCACTACAACCAAGGCAGAAAGGTGCCACACTCACGGCATGCCAACAGCTGTACCTTCTGCACAGGAAATTGAGTTTCTGGGCACTGGAGGGCACGTCCTACACAAAGCTATTATTCCATAGGGAACATGAAAAAAAATGAAGAGGTAGAAGAATTTGGTCCAAAAAAAACTACAAGAAGAAAACCCAGAAAGAGGACTTAGTGAAACTGAAATCACCAATCTTCTTGATAAGTATTCAAAATAAAAGTCATAAACATGCTTACAGATTTACAGAAAAGTATACAAGATCTCAGGGAGGACTTCAACAAAGAGACAGAAATCCTGAAAAAGAGCCACGCTGAGGGGAATAACACAATATCTGAAATGAAACATACAATAGCGGGATTTAAAAGTAGATTCGATGATGGAGAAGAGATAGTAAATGAAATAGAAATTACAGAAGGGGAAAACAAAGAAGCTGAAGAACAGAGAGAAAAAAGGATCTCTAGGAATGAAAGAATAAGAGAGCTGTGTGACCAATCCAAACAGAATGATATTTCCATTATAGGGGCACCAGAAAGAGTGGAGAGAGAGACAAAGGAATAGAAAATCTCTTTGACAAAATAACTGTTGAAAACTTCCTCTATCTGGGGAAGGAAATAAGACATTCAGGTCATGGAAGTGCAGACACCTCCTAACACAAAGAACACTAGGAAGACAAGAAGACATATAATAATTAAAATGGAAAAGATCAAGGGCAAGGACATAGTATTAAAAGAAGCCACAAAAAGAAAAGAGATCACTTATAAAGGAAAGCCCATCAGGCTATCAGCATACTACTCGGCAGAAAACTTACAGGCCAGAAGGGAGTGTCATGAAATATTTAATGTAATGAAAAAGAAGGGCCTCCAACCAAAAATACTCTACTGGCGAGATTATTATTTAAATTAGAAGAAGGGATTAAACAATTCCCAGATAAGCAAAAGTTGAGAGAACTCACCATGACTAAACCATCCCTACAGGATCTGTTAGAGGGACTGCTCTGGGTAGAAATACTCCTTAGGTTAAATAGCTGTCACCAGAGAAAATAAACCCACAGTAAAGGGAGTAGACCAATTAATTACTAAGCAACTGTGACACTAAATCACATTTAATGTGGGATACACAAAGAGTGCAGAATATGACACCTAATATATAAAGTGTGGAGGAGGAAGAAAAGAAGGGAAGGGAATAAAAAGAAACTTTAGATTGTGTTTGAAATAGCATAAAGCGATTTAAGACAAAATATTAAATAGTAAGGAAGCTATCCTTGAACATTTCGTAACCACAAATCTAAAGCTACAATGGCAGTGAGTACATATCTATCGATAATCATCTTAAATGTAAATGGACTGAATGAACCAATAAAAAGAGACAGAGTGGTACAAAGGATAAAAAAAAAAACATTTATTAGCTGCATAAAAGAGACTCACTTGAAACCCAAAGACATACACAGACTAAAAGTGAAGGGATGGAGGAGGATTAAAGATGGCAGTGTGAGAGGTGAGACAGAGGCTTCCTCCTAAAAACTGCATATAATATGAAAATATAATTAATACAACTAATCCTGAAAGAGCAACAGGAAAGAGGACTGCGCCGGACTGCATACACCTGGAGAAAAGACAGATCTCACAGAACAAGGTAACGTACCAAAGCTGTGGCCCAGCGGGACGAAGCCCTTCTCCCACCCCAGCTCACAGGCAGGAGGAAGAGAAATGGAGCAGGGAGAGAATGGAGGCCTGGGACTGCTGAATACTTAACTCTGGAGATCTGCTCTGGGAGCACAAACCTACATTTCATGGTGCTTGTATGGTACTCTCATGATTAGGGGGTTGGAAAGCTAAGACAGGCAGAAGTCCTGGAGAGACAGAGATTACAGCCACTTCTGGAAAGCAAGGATCCATATCCAGCTGCTCTGGGACAAAAGAAAGGCAGGCAGTCTGGGCAACTTATGAAAAAGGAAGCCTTTAGCAACAGGGCTGCTAAAGGGTCAAGGATTGCACAGAGCTTACTGCTCAGGAGAAAGGACAGGTAGACAAAATTGTCCAGGTACACTCTGCCCAGCAGGATGGGAGCTTTCACAGTCTTCAGGTGCTCCAGCTCCCAGGCTGCCTACATGGCTCCAAGGACCCCTTCGGTGATACGCAGCCTACTGCGCCTTTCTCCTGGCCAGCCCCACCTGGCTTGTAAACCAGCAAACCCAACCCTGGCGTTAGGCCAGCCAGAGGGAAGATCAGTCTACAGCAACTACAAACACAAAGCATAGAGGCTTATACCTGTGTGCTTGGCCCACTGATTCAGGCAGTGGAGACAGACATAGCAGCCAGGAAGCAGGAATCAGCTCTTTCCTCACCCCAGGCACCAATACCACTCTCCTGCAACCCCCAACATTGCATCAGGGGCTGAGCAGCTTCAGAGAGTAGAGCTTCTAGGCACTAGAGGGCGTGATATACAAATATGAATGCCAGAGGAACCTGCTTCAAAGTAAAATTATTAATACAACTCATGAGAAAGACTAAAATGACATCGACCTCATGAATCTTCATGAAACAGAGTTCAAAATAAAAATCATTAACATGCTCATGGAAGTACAGAAAGATATTCAAGAACTCAGGAATGAATTCTGGTCAGAGATCCAAACATTGAAGAGCACAATAAAGGGTTTTAACAGCATACTAGATACAGTGGAGGAGATGATAAATGAAATAGAAACTAGAAAAAAGGAATACAAAGAAGCTGAGGAACAGAGAGACAAAAGGATCTCTAAGAATGAAAGAATATTGAGAGAACTGTGTGACCAATCTAAACAGAACAATATTCACATTATACGGGTACCAGAAGAAGAAGAGAGAGAAAAAGGGATAGAAAGTGTCTTTGAGGAGGTGATTGCTGAAAACTTCCTCCATCTGGGGAAGGAGATAGTCTCTCAGGCCATGGAGGTGCACAGATCTCCCAACACGAGGGACCCAAGGAAGACAACACCAAGACATATAGTAATTAAAATGGCAAAGATCAAGGATAAGGACAGACTATTAAAAGCAGCCACAGAGAGAAATAAGATCACATACAAAGGAAAACCCATCAGGCTATCATCAGACTTCTCAGCAGAAACCTTACAGGCCAGAAGGGAATGGCATGATGTATTTAAGGCAATGAAGCAGAAGGGCCTTGAACCAAGATTACTTTATCCTGCAAGATTATCATTTAAATTTGAAAAAGGGATTAAACAACTTCCAAATAAGCAAAAGCTGAGAGAATATACCTCCCACAAACCATCTCTACAGTGTATTTTGGAGGATCTGCTATACATGGAAGTGTTCCTAAGGTTTAATAGCTGTCACCAGAGGGAATAAAACCACAGTAAAGAAGGTAGATCAGATAATTACTAAGCAAATACAAAATTAAACAAACTATCCCCAAAGTCAATCAAGTGATAGACAAAGAGTACAGAATATGATACCTAATATATAAAGAATGGAGGAGGAAGAAAAAGGAGGAGGAAAAAAAAAGGAACCTTTACATTGTGTTTGTAATAGCATATTAACTGAGTTAAGTTAGACTCTTAGATAGTAAGGAAGTTAACCTTGAACCTTTGGTAACCACGAATCTAAAGCCTGTAATGGCAGTAACTACATACCTATTGATAATCACCCTAAATGTAAATGGACTGAATGCACCAATCAAAAGACATAGAGTCACTAAATAGATAAAAAACAAGACCCAGCTATATGCTGCCTACAAGAGACTCACTTTAAACCCAAAGACATACACAGACTAAAAGTGAAGGGATGGAAAAAGAGAGTTCGTGCAACTAATAGGAAGAAAAAAGCAGGAGTTGCAGTACTTGTATAAGACAAAATACACTTCAAAACAAAGAAAGTCACAAAAGACAAAGAAGGACATTACATAATGATAAAAGGGTCAATCCAATAAGAAGATATAACCACTATAAATATCTATGCACCCAACACAGGAGCACCTACATATGTGAAACAAATAATAACAGAATTAAAAGGAGAAATAGAATGCAATGCATTCATTCTAGGAGACTTCAACACTCCACTCACTCTGAAGGACAGATCAATCAGAGAGAAAATAAGTAAGGACACAGAGGCACTGAACAACACAATAGAACAGATGGACCTAACAGACATCTACAGAACTATACACCCAAAAGCAGCAGAATACACATTCTTCTCAAGTACACATGGAACATTTTCAAGAATAGATCATATACTAGGCCATAAAAAGAGCCTAGGTAAATTAAAAAAGATTGAAATTGTACCAACCAGTTTCTCAGACCACAAAGGTATGAAACTAGAAATAAATTACACAAAGAAAACGAAAAAGCCCACAAACACATGGAGGCTTCACAACATGCTACTAAATAACCAATGGATCAATGAACAAATAAACACAGAGATCAAGTAATATATGGAGACAAATTAGAACAATAATTCAACACCGCAAAATCGGTGGGATGCAGCAAATGCCGTGCTAAGAATGAAGTATATTGCAATACAGGCCTACCTCAGGAAAGAAGAACAACCCCATATGAACAGTCTAAACTCACAATTAACTAAACTAGAAAAAGAGGAACAAATGAGGCCCAAAGTCAGTAGAAGGAGGGACATAATAAAGATAAGAGCAGAAATAAATGAAATTGAGAAGAATAAAACAATACAAAGAATAAATGAAAGCAAGAGCTGGTGCTTCCAGAAAATAAACAAAATAGATAAACCCTAGTCAGACTCATCAAGAAAAAAAGAGAGTCTATTCACATAAACAGAATCAGAAATGAGAAAGGAAAAATCACTGTGGACACCACAGAAATACAAAGAATCATTAGAGAATACTATGAAAAATTATATGCTAACAAACGGGATAACCTAGAAGAAATGGACAACTTTCTAGAAAAATACAACCTTCCAAGGCTGACCCAGAAAGAAACAGAAAATCTCAACAGCCCAATTACCAGCAACGAAATTGAACTTGTAATAAAAAACCTACCTAAGAACAAAATCCCTGGACCAGATTGGTTCACCACTGAATTTTATCAAACATTTAGTGAGGACCTAATACACATCCTCCTTAAAGTTTTCCAAAGAGTAGAAGAAGAGGGAATACTTCCAAACTCATTCTACGAGGCCAACATCACTCTAATACCAAAACCAGGCAAAGACACCATAAAAAAAGCAAATTACAGAACAATATCCCTGATGAACATAGACGCAAAACAATACTCAACAAAATATTAGTAAACCGAGAGTGGATTCAAGATGGTGGTGTGAGAGGTGAGACAGAGAACTCCTCCCAAAACCACAGATAGTGTGAAAATATAGTTAATACAACTAACCCTAAAACATCAACAGGAAAAGAAGGCTGCACCAGACTACATACAGACCTCACCAACAAAGCAGACCTCACAAAACAGGGTAATGTACAAAGCCTTGATCTGGTAGGACCTGAGCCCTTCCCCCACCCCAGCTCATGGGTGGGAGGAAGAGAAATGGAGCGGGAAGGGGGTGGAAGCCTGAGACTGCTGAACACCTAGCCCGGGAGATCTGCTTTGCGAGCAGAAATCTACATTGTGTGGTGCTCTGGAGGATGGGGAGCTAGGACAGGCGGAGTGCTTGAGTGACAGATTCCAGCCATTTGTGGAGGACAGGATCTACACCCAGCCACTCTGAGACAAGGGGGCGGGTGAGGAGGGAGGAACAAGGGGAATGAGGGGTATTATGTTTAGTACACATGGTGTGGGGGATCACGGGGAAAACAGTGTAGCACAAAGAAGGCAAAAAGGGAATCTGTGGCATCTTACTACACTGATGGACAGTGACTGTATTGGGTATGGTTGGGGACTTGATAATATGGGTGAATGTAGTATCCACATTGTTTTTTCATGTGAAACCTTCATAAGAGTGTGTATCAATAATACCTTAATAAAAAATTAAAAAAAAAATAATAAGAGAGGTGGTGGATGAACTTAGAAGGTGGAGAAAACTGTCTCATTGGTTTCTTTAACACTTTTAAAATTGAGACATAATTCACACATCATAATAGTCACTAATTTAAAGAAGTATATATAATTCTGTGGTTTTTAGTATGGCTTCTTTAACTTTTGGTGTGGCATTATTTAGGAGGAACTTTTGCTAAATAGAATTTGGGTACTCTAGAGGCAGCATATGTGTTAATGTCAGGCAGGCCATGAATACAACTTCCCTCAATTGTTAATTTTATTAATAGGCAAAGTATCTTGTATTTTGATAAAGTGTTTATAGTTGTGTGACAGGCCAGCAATATGTAGGTTACAACAATAAAAAAATTCAAACATAAAAAAAAGTGAAGGGATTGTAAAAGGTATTTCATGCAAATATTAGGGAGAAAAAAGCAGGAGTAGCAGTACTTGTATCAGACAAATTAGATTTCAAAACAAAGAAAGTAACAAGAGACAAAGAAGAACATTACATAATGATAAAGGGGTCAATCCAAAGAAGTTATAACTATTATAAATATCTATGCACCAAATATAGGAGCACCTAAATATATAAAACAAATACTAACAGAATTAAAGGACAACACAAAAAAAAGAAAATTCCAGACTAATATCCCTGAGGAACATAAATGTGAGCACAGGGGTGAATGAAGCAAAACTCAGCAAATTTGAGTCAGATGGGGGTCAGGCCAGAGGGATCGTGATGTGTCAAAGAGTCATAGAAGGTATATTATATTGGTGGTTTACTGAGAGATGCAGCATTTTTATTTTAAAAATAACATTTATTGCTTATAATTACAAATATAAAATACATTCATGGTAGAAAATCTGGAAACTATAGAGAAAAGCACAGAGAAGAAAAATACTCATCTGTAATTGTACCACCCAGTGATAACAGTTTTGGTGTATATTCCAACAGTCATATCTCTCTGTCTGTCAGTCAATCATCTATGAACTTTGCACTGATTGATGTCAAACTTCATCATGCTCTAGATCAGGTATTATAAATTAATAAATTCAAGTTTGGGGACAATAGGGCAAAACCCTTAATCCACTCTCATTTTCATTTATATCCTGCTACTCTTAGTTAAAATGCATAAATATTTTAACACGATTACAATCATAGTGTACATTTGCATATTATGTCATAAATATTTTAAAGCTAATCAGTGATTTCCATGACCTTTAATGACCAGGTAATATTCCTCTCAGTGGACATTCAATGATCTGATTAGCTATTACCCTGGTGTTGCTGTGTTTTTTGCTATTGTGAATAATTCTTCAATGAACATCTTCATGATTTTAGCTTTATCTTTTATTTGGACTATGTCCTTAGATAAAGCTTTTGCAAGGGTGTAATAGAATCCTATTACCTTAAATTCTAGCAGTAATGCAAACACCAATTGCTTGCCTTCGTGTTTGAGAGTGGAGTTGCATTAGTTTTGTTATTTGGTATTTTTAAAATTGAATTTCAGTTTTATTACTAGAAAACTTTGGATAGAGGCACAGTTAGAAAAGCAATAAGCAGATTTTAAGTGAGGCAGTGATCGAGTTTTACAGAGGTATTTTTGAGTAGATGCTCTGTTCTTCCATATCTGATTCCTTATGTAATTAGCAGACACTTAGAGGACTAAGAAACATCCATAAAAAATGAGCTGACTGATCAAAGACTTGACAGAGCATCTTCACCCTAATTAGAGGATTTTCCTGGCTATGTAAGCTTTTAAAGAGCAGGACCAGTTTTATATGGGTATTATATTATGTATGATAGTAAGAAAATTCAAGAAGTAAATGGAACAACCATGAAAAGTGTTCCTTAGTTTCATATATCTCCACTTTTCCCAGTAAGAATTCCAACAAAAATGGAAGATACGATCCACAGAATGGGTCCAGGATGCTTTAGGCTTATTCCTATTACTCACATCATCTCTGATAATAATAATTGTAAGAGAGCTCATGGCTAAAACTTGTCAAATTAAACATAGTTTCTAAAAACAAACACCAACAGGTAAAATCTTTTGTTTTCTGAAAAATTAAAACTACTGATATTTGCCACTGCTAAAAATAACAAAAGTTTATAATGTATGGCCATCATCCTTATTTCTTGGCAAACAATAGCGTTTCCAATTCCCATTCCAAATTGAGCTAGATAGCTAAGGAATGAATCATATTAGAAAAATACATTTGCTCTCAAATAATCTGACATGCTGAGATTTATTAGTCTCTTGTCTCATAATTTAATGAGGCTTGGTTTTATCCATTCTTTAATTCATTAATTAATTTATCTTGTTTGGTTTTTTTATTGAGGCATATACAATAAAATGCACAAATCTTAGTGTACAGCTTGATGAATTTTGACATATGTTTAACTCATGTAACCATCACCCACATTAAGATATCAAACATTCTAATATTTTTTTCCTTCAGCTATTTTACCCATTCCCTATTCTTCTCCCCTATGGCAATAATCAATCTGTTCTCTGTTTTTATGAGGCTAGTTCAGTTTTGTTTGTTTTGTTTTTCCAACTCCACATTTAAGTGAAATCACACAGTACATGTCTTTTTCTATCTGACCCTTTCACTTAGCATAATGCCCTCTAGGTCCAGCCATGCTGTTGCAAATGACAAAATTACATTCTTTTTTATAAATGAGTAATAGTCCATTGTATACATGTACCATATCTTCTTTATCCATTCACCCATTGATGGACACTTAGCCAACAGGTAAAATGTTAACAGTGATAACCTTGCTGTGGTAACTGAGGAAATATCATATTCTCAATATCACTCCACATAGTTCTATCCCACTTTTATTGGCAGATATTCAATAAGTACTTATTGTGGTTGTCCTTACACTGTAGACTTTTACTTACCTATTGTAGGTATTTATGAGAAATATATCCTGACTGACTGATTCCTCTCTTATCACTAATCACCTCTCCACATATTCCCACTCTGGGAAGGAGGAAACCTGGGTGGGAGATCCTATTTAATTTGTCTTATACTTATCTCACAAATCAGTGGTTTCTTGGAAATTAAACATATTTTTAAACATTATAATTATTTTAACTGTTCTGTTAAACCCCCTCTTGAAATAAATAGGTTATAACCAAAGTAAAAAAAGAAAAGATTGTATATCAATGATACTTTAATTAAAAAAAAAAAAGAAAAAATTCCTCTGACTAGTTTTGGAGGTTGCTAGGGCACAACTCATTATCCTGAAAATTGGTCAATTAGTAGAATCAAGCATTTATCCTGCCTGTCTGGTGTAATTTCATGGAAACAAAAGAGATGATGAGGGCAACTTTTTCCTTAGAGAATAATCACAGCCAATAAATGCAGAAGAAATGATGGAATTAGAAAATCACCGTTTTCTAATCCCTGGTTAAATAATGAATCTAGTCAATGACAATCAATAGTCTGCTAAAGCCAAAAGGTGGAAGGAAACTTTAATATGGAAAGACCAAGCTGAACCCATTCATCATTCTTTTTTTTTTTGATATCATTAATATACAATCACATGAGCAACACTGTGGTTACTAGACTCCCCCATTATCAAGTCCCCACCACATACCCCATTACAGTCACTGTCTATCAGCCATAGTGAGATGCTATAGAATCACTACTTGTCTTCTCTCTGCTATATTGCCTTCCCTGTGCCACCCCCCACATTATGTGTGCTAATCATAATACCCCTTTTGTCCCCTTATCCTTCCCTTCCCATCCATCCTCCCCAATCCCTTTCCCTTTGGTAACTGTTAGTTCATTCTTGGGTTCTGTGAGTCTGCTGCTGTTTTGTTCCTCCAGTTTTTGCTTTGTTCTTATACTCCACAGATGAGTGAAATCATTTGGTACTTGTCTTTCTCCAACTGGCTTATTTCACTGAGCGTAATACCCTCTAGCTCCATTTATGTTGTTGCAAATGGTAGGATCTGTTTTCTTCTTATGGCTGACTAATAGTCCATTGTGTATATGTACCACTTCTTCTTTATCCATTCTTCTACTGATGGACACTTAGGTTGCTTCTATTTCTTGGCTATTGTAAATAGTGCTGTGATAAACATAGGGGTGCATATGTCTTTTTGAAACTGGGCTCCTGCATTCTTAGGGTAAATTCCTAGGAGTGGAATTCCTGGGTTAAATGGTGTTTCTATTTTGAGTTTTTTGAGGAACCTCCATACTGCTTTCCACAATGGTTGAACTAATTTACATTCCCACCAGCAGTGTAGGAGGGTTCCCCTTTCTCCACATTCTCGCCAACATTTGTTGTTGTTTGTCTTTTGGATGGTGGCTATCATAACTGGTGTGAGGTGATATCTCATTGTGGCCCATTCATCATTCTTAATATCACTAAAAAGCCAGACAATGAAACTAAGTGTTTCCTGATATGATGCAACAAAATTTCCCAATATTACCTATGTCTCTTGCCTAAAACAATCAAACCCAAACCTAATTAAACTTCTAGGCTTATAATTATAAGTTTACTAAAATAAGTGGAATAGAAGCACATGTTAAATGTCAACATGAGGTTACAATGAGGTAGATTAATGATGCTGGAGATCCTAAATGACAAAATGACTGTTTCTCCAGAAAATAAATGAAATGGAAAATAAAAGAGCTTACAATACACATACAAAATATAAGGCATATATCAACCTTAGGCAACAACTAGCAATTAGAAAATATTGAGCATGTACTGGATATGATATAATATTATGGAATAACTGGTAATTTTGTAAGGTGCAATAATAGTGGTATGGTTATGTTTAGAAAATATTTCTGTCAGATACATAAACTACCAATGTACAAAGTGATGAAAGTGGATTTGCCTTAAATCACTCTTAGGGGGAAAAGGCTATTGTGTTGGATGTGGAGGATTACATGAGGTAAGAACAATTTTTATAATTTTTGTAACTGTATGATGGGTACATGAGAATCCATTACACTGCGTATTTCTGTGCATGTTTGCAAAATTCTATATTAAAAGTAAAAACCAAAAGATGTATAAATTAAAAACACCTAGATTCCTTTTTAATAAACAGTTTTTGGACAACTATACATTCACACACAAAGAATGAATCTGTACCTCTACCTAACATCATATATATAAAATAACTTAAAATGAATCAAAGACCTAAACAGAAAAGCTAAAACTACAACTCTAGAAGAAAACATAGGTATATATCCCGATGACCCTGGATTAGACAATGATTTCTAAGCTATGACACCTAAAGCACAGCAAACCAAAGAAGTACAGAGAATTTGGACTTCATCAAAATTTTAAACAATTTTGTAAGTCAAAAGACAGTGTATGGAATGGGAGAAAATAATTGCAAACTATATATCTGATAAGGCACTAATATCGAGAATATATAAAGAACAATTAACTATGAACACATCAAATAATTCAATTAAAAAATGGGCAAATGACCTGAATAAATATTTCTCCAAATAAGATATACAAATAGCCTAGAAGCATATGAAAAGATGTTCAACATCTCTAGTCATTACAGAAATGCAAATCAAAACTCTGTAAGAATCACCTCATACCCATTAGGATGACTACTATTTAAAAAACAAAACAAAATAACAAAATAACAAGTGTTGGTGAAGATGTAGAGAAATTGGAACCCTTGTACACTGTTGGTGGGAAGGTAAAATGGTACAACGCCTACTTACAACATAAATAAGTATGGTTGTATTCCAACAAAATCTTATTTACAAAAAGAGGTGGGTAGCCAAATTTGGCCTGCAGACTGTCTGCCACCCTTTGCTCAGAAAAAAGGAAAAAACAGGATGGAGGGGATAAGAATAGAAATCAGACTTCTATGAATGTATCTTGTAATACAGTTTTGGTTTTGGAGCCAAAATCATTGTTTTACATACGAGAAAAAAAAATTATTTTACTCCAAATTCAAGAAAGTAGCAATAGTAATAGCAATAGTGGCTACTACATAAGCACTAGCTTTAGACTTATTCCAGACTATCAATGATGGCTTGACCACACTTCAGAAAGTCAACCAATCAGTAACAGCTACACTCCATAACTACATTTGCGTAACAAAACAAAGTCCAACCACTTCCTCCTAAATACTCCCACTTCATCAATCTCTGAACTCTAACCTTCACAGCTCTTCCTTTGCACAGAACAATAAATTTGGCATTTTGTTCAGATATTCAGTGGGGCCTCTTCCATCAAGACAATCAAAAGACAAAATTAAATCAGAAAAGAAAAAACAAATACTAAAAACAGAGGACAATCTCTAAAAACTTAAAACAAACTGAAACCAATAACCCCCTGTATTCCAAGTTTGTGAATTATAGAATTCTATTATAGAAAATAATTCAAGTGGCTTAATCATATAGTACTTTGATTGTATATCCGTAGTAGATATATCTTAAGGAATACAAGAACCATAAAGAAATCTTAAAACTGCATTTAGTCATTTTATTGTTAGAAGTGTTATCAATTGTTATTTCAAAACTGTTATAGACATATTGTAGGACACAGCACATAAGTGATTTTATTAAGTCATTGGACTCAACATTTTCAGTATAAAGAGATATAAAAGTCAAAGAAGTCAAATAAAAATCCTGAAATCTTACATAGAAGAAAACATGAAAAAATAGGATCTTTATTTAAATATGTATTTCGCAATGCAGCCCAGTAGTATTAGGCGTCTCTAGTATCCAGACTCAAGATTCCAAATACATTTCCTTAAAAAAAAAAAAAAAAATGAATGAAAGCTCCTTGGAGAAATGACTACCTCCAAAACTGCAGCAGGAAATATAAAAGATGAGCCTGGAGTTTTGCTGTGCTTCAAAGCAAGGACTATACCAAAAAATAGGGGCAGATCCAGGTTTTATGGGGCCAGAATTTTATAAGTGGGCTCCCTGCCTTTAAAAATCTCACTTTTGTAAATTTTACAAAATCTAGATGACCAATTACTAAAGGTTGGTCCCAAAGCCTTTTAAGAAATCTGCGTAAATAAAAAAACCTGAAATTTAAGCTTCTTTATCTTCATGGTAAATCCAACTTTGTCCAAGATAATGGAGTCAAGTTAAAAAGACACAGGAGCCAAGTAGAAGGGAAGGGGCTCACACTGGCTTAAGGTAACAAAATTTGACAAACAAAAGAATAATGGTTACAATGAAATGAAACATATGAAATGTATAATAATCCATGAGTTCATGATATTCAAAAACAGTTTATCAGACATTATAAACACTTGCTAGGGCACTAATTCCTACTCTAAATATAAATAAAAGGAATGACTATTATAAATATAAATATAAATATAAATAAAAGGAAAATAAATCAAGCATTTGCTTTGCCTTTCCTATAGTATTAACTGTATTTTGAGGAAAACAGTTGATGATCCCAGAATTTAAAATTCACCATTCTGCAACACCTAATGAAATAATCTATGCAATGACCACCAATGACTGCCAAAAGTCTTAGGTAAAAAGTTGATTGGTTTAGAACTTAAAAATGGATGGAGGAGACTATAAGCCTTAGACTCACTGATCAATTTCAGCATTAAAAGATCAGACATTAAACAGCATGCCACCAACTTTGAGAACTGAACTAAGGCTTAGAACTACTGAACAGGTTCCAGACTGTCCACTCAGTGGCACACATCTGGAACAGATCTGAATATCATTTTAAGGGCTTTGAAAACTAAATTAATATTAAAACCAAAATATATGGAAGGCTAGTCAAAACTTGCAACCTGAACACAACTGGGTGGCTAAAATTTAAAAGTATCACCATTCTGTACAGAATTTAAATAAGACTGAAGTCTCATAATATTCTAAATGTCAAGGATACAATCCAAAATTACCAAGCCAGTAAGAAACCAGGAAGACCTCAACTTACATGTGAAAGGAAAATCAGTGTATGCAAATGCTAAAATGGCAAATTTAGTACTTATCGAAGATTTTAAAGCAACTACCATAAAAATCTTCCAAGAAGTGAAGTGAACATCCTAGATATGAATAGAAAGATATATAAAGTCTCAGTGAAGAAAGAGAAGACATAAAAAATTAATGGAAATTTTGCAAGTGAAAAATACAATTACAGAATTTAAATGTCTCTGGATTGAGTCAATAGAAGAATGGGTGTCAGGATTTTTAAAGTATATAGATACAAGTCACAAGACTACTACAACAAAAAGGCAAAATGGTAAAGAGACCTATATATGGTGATGAGATTTCTGCATTCCACTTGGAGTGGTAATGTAGTTCTAGGAGACTGAAAAATTAAGTACGTGTATTGTAAATCCTAAAGCAAGCACTTAAAAAAACTATACAAAAAAGATATGATTTAGAGTAAAAAAGATGAAACAAAGTACAATACCAAAACATGTTAAGATAATCCAAAAGGAAGTAGGAAAGGAGAAACAGAAGAATGAAAACAGGGCATAAACAAAACAAATAATAAAATGGTTGACCTAAATCCATGTATATTTGTAATCACTTTAAAGATAAATGGACTAAACATATCACTGAAAAGACAGAGATTACCAAGATGAATACAATTTCTGTAAGAAACTCGCTTCAAAAATTATATATGTAGGTTAAAAGCAAAGGGATGCCCTCTTCTGCTCCAATTCTCTTTGCTCTCTGAATAGCAGTTTAATCCTAACGCATCTGCATGCATCAGCAAAATGTTGGTGACATTTTTGTAATCTGGTAGAACAGTAATTTACAGCTATTTTACTCCAAAGCAGACTGTGACTTCATATTAAGGTAGCATTAGTTACTACACAGAAATACATCACTAACCTTCAACTGTCTCCAAGATTCCTGTACAGGATCTCCTGAAAAGAGAGCCACTGTTCAATTATAATTCAGAGTGGATGACAAAGTAGATTTAGAGGAAGTAAAGTTGTCTATGTGATATTTAACTCTTTAATTAAATCTTTAAATTTTGCCTGTCAGTCTGTATTACTTTTTTAAATTATTTATCACTTTCTTTGTATAACTTGTGAGTTTCATGTGTTTTGTTTTTATGATATAAATATCATTATAAACTTACCTATAAATTTTAAAAAGCAAAGGACAGGGTAAAGATATACCACGCATATACCATTCAAATGAAAGATGAAGTACTACCTATGATAATATCAGACAGTGTAGACTTCAGAGCAAAGAAAATCCCCAGAGATAAAGGGGGATAAAACATAAAAATGGAAGGGCTAATTTAAAAAGAAATTATAAATGTGTATGCATCTGTAAAAAAGCATCAAAATATACGAAATAAAAATTAATAAACTAAAAGGAGAAATAGACAAATCCATAATTGTTACTGGAGACTTTATCACTCCTGTCTCAAAGAAATAAGTAGAAAGAAAATCAGCAAGACTATAGAAGAACTGAATACCACAACTACAGTATAATAAAATATATATTTGGTCTACAAATCTTTCAATTAATAGATTTATCTCTAGTTCCTGGCAGGGCCTGGTATTTCTTGAGTGATAAGAATGTCTGTTTTGCTAACAAAGGAAATCCTGGAGGAACTCTTAGACCAATTCAGAATGGGGCCAGTCACCAGAAAGACTAAGCATGTGTTGAGAGGGTTGCAACTTCCAGGGAGAGCAGAGCCGGAGATTTTAGTTGAATGACGTAACCAATGATTTAATCACTCATGCCTATGTAATGAAATCTTTGATATTAAAAATTCAGAACAGCAAGACTCAGGGAGCTTCCTGGTTAATGGACATATTGATGTACTGAGAGGGACATGCCCTCTGTCTCCATAAGGACAGAAACTCTTGTTCTTGGAACCCTTACAGACTTGCCCAATATACACGTTTTGCCAGCTGTTCATTTATATCCTTTAAGATAAAATAGTAATCATAAGTACAGCACTTTCATGAGTTCTGTGAGTTATTCTAACAAATCACTGAACCTATATATAGGAAGCTCCAAATATGTAGCCAGCCAGGCAAATTACAAGTGGTTTGAGGTTACCCAGGACTTGTGGCTAGAGTTTAAAGTTGGGCAGTCTTGTGGAACTGAGCCCCTTAACCCATATGGTCTTCAGTAACTTGGAGTAGTTAGTGTCAAATTGAACTGAATTGTAGGTCACCCAGGTGGTGTCAGAGAACTGAATCAGAATGCAACCATTAACCAACTGAAACTAATGGACACTTATGTATAGAACACTCCACCCTAGAAAAGCAGAATATAAGTTCTTTTCAAGTGCACATGGAACATATACCATGAGAGACTATGTCATATATCAGGTCAAAAAACAAACCTTAACAAATTTAAATGAAATTACACCTAGTGTGTTCTCTGGTCATAATGGTATTAAGCTAAAAATCAATAGTAGCAAGATAACAGGACGCTTTACAACACTTGGGAATCAAACATTAGTCCTGGGTGTATGCTTCTGTAAACAACATTTTACTGGAGCAAAGCCACACCCATTTCATTTATGTATTGTCTGTGGCTGCTTTGGCACTACTACTAGGGAAAAGTTAATTCCAACTGAGTATGGCACTCAGGTCTATATCTATCATTTAGACTTTTAAGAAAAAGTTTTATAACCCAAAGATTAAAAAGAAGGTCTCTAGGTATTTTAGAAAATATTTTTTTATACAAAAATTAAAATATAAAAATTTGTGGGATGTGGCTAAAACAGTGGTCAGATGGAAAACTATAGTATTAAAAGCTAGTATTTAAAATGAGAAAAAGTCTCAAGTTAATCATCTATGCTTCCACCTTAAAGAGTTAAAAAAAGGACAGAAGAAATATAAAGAGTAGAAATCAGTGAAATTAAAACTATAAAACCAATAGATAAATATCAATGAAACCTAAAGTTGGTTCTTCATAAAAATAAAATCCATAAGCTTCTAGAAAAAGTAGCAAAATAAAAGAGAATACATAAATTAACAATATTAGGAATGAAACAGGAGTTATCACTATAGACTCCATAGACATAAAAAGCATAATTAAGGCAATATTATGATCACTATCTACACTTACTGGACAACAATGGACAAATTCCTCAAAAACCACAACACATTCACCCAGGATGAAAGGAATAACCTGAATAGTCTTATTAAAGATACTGAACCCATACTATAAAACTTTTCCACAAAAGAATCTCTGGGTCCATGTATTTTTTTTTTCCACAAGCAAATTCTACCAAATTTTTCAAGAAAAAATAAACAATCTATACAATCTCTCCAAGAAGCAGAAGGGGGTAGAAAACACTTCCCAACTCATTTTATGAGACCCTGATATCAAAACCAGTCATAAAATTGGGGGGAGGGAGGGTAGAGTAATGCCTAGCATGGAAATATAGACTAAATGACCCAATAACAACAAAAAGTTCAAAGACAAGTGAAGAAAATAAGCCAATCTTCCCCATGAATATAGATACAAAAATTCTCAACAAAATATTAGCAAATTAAATCCAGTATATTAATACATGACAAGAATAATACCCTCTCTAACCCCATTTCAAAATTCAAAAATGAATTCATATAGCCATCAGATTAACATCTAAAAAAGAAAATCACATGAGCTGTCATCTGATACAGAAGCATTTAACAAAACTCAATAGTCATCATGATATAAACTCTCAGCAAACTCGGAATAGAAAGGAATTTTCTCAACCTGATAAAGGGCATCTAAAAAAAGTGTTCCCCAAACTGGTCAATAGATTTAACAAAATTCCAATTGAAATCCAAGCAAAAGGCTTTGTTTAGATAAGCTGATTCCAAAATTTATGTGAAACAGCCAAAGGAGCCAAAATACACAAAAAATTTTTGAAAAATAATAAAAGTTGGAGGAATCACACTATACAATTTTAAGACTTATCTGTATAAAATAATCAGCCAGAATGCTATTTGCAAAGGGACAGACATATATACAGATAAATAAAATGCAATCAAGAGTCCAGAAAGGACCTACACAAATATAGTCAATTTTTAGTAATATAGAAATTTAGATGCAATTCATACACCATAAAATTCGCCATTTTAAAGTATACACTTCAGTGGTTTGTGGACTATAAAGGGATAATACTGACATGGTTGTGTAATCATCACCACTATATGATTCCAGAATATTTTCACCATTCCAAAAAGAAACCCCATACTTATTAGCTGTCACTCTCTCCTTCCTTGTTCCCCCAGTCCCTGGCAACCACTATTTTCTCTCTCTATGGATTTGCCTATTCCAAGCCAACTGATATATGACAAAGATACAGAGGCCATTCAATATAGAAAAGACAGAATTTCCAACAAACAATGTTGGAACAGTTGTACATCCATGTGTAAAAAACTGAACCTCAATCTAAAGTTCACACCTTATACAAAATTAACTCACAATGTATCACAGATCTAAATGCAAAGAGCTCTGGACATGATACCTAAAACAAAATTCATAAAGAAAAAACTGATAAATTGAACTTTACCAAAATTAAAAACTTATTCTGTGAAAGATACTGTTAGATTATGAAGAGACAAGCTATGTATCTGAACATAGAGAGTACACTTAAAATTCAACAGTAAGAAAACAAATAACCCAATTTGAAATTGAGGAACAAAGGATATCACCAAAGTGGATATACTGATTGCAAATAAATATATGCAAAGTTGTTTGACATCATTTGCCAATCTCTAAATGTTATATACTGTATGATTACATATATATGACATTCCCCAAAAGACAAAGTATAGTAACAAAGAATCAATCAGTGGATGCCAAGGGTTAGAGGTGGGGCAAAGGTAGGACTATAAAGGGATAATATGAAGTAGTTTGTTGTGTGTTGGATCTATTACAAATACTCATGATCATGAATACTATTATGAACTATTATTGTTATGATTATAGTGAGGGTTACATGAACCCATGTGGTGAGGACTTGATAATGGGGGAAATCTAGTAACCACAGTGTTGCTCATGTAACTGTATATTAATGATTCCAAAATAAAAAAATAAAATAAATAAAAATTCTACAGTCTGAACTTCTCACAATCATCCTTTCATAAACAAATATTTGATGAGTACCCTTCCAAAAACTTGGGAATACTAACATGAGTAAGTCATGGCCCCTAGCCTTTAAGACATGAGTGATTACAGAAGAGATTTCTCAAAGATGATGTTATTAACAGAATAGCTACATGAACCTGAATGCATCACATACAACTGATGGAAAGTCTGGCATTAAATTAGTGATTAGGAAACTAAACAAAACCAAAACAAAACCAAAAAAAAACACAATATAATTATTAGCACCAGGAAAAACAAAAATTTTCTTTACTAGTGTAGGGAAGAAAAGGTACTCACTCATGCTACGTATCTATATACCTATAAATAGTAAATTTCATGACTCAGATGTCAAAAGCACTTACAGAGTCATAATAACAAACTCTGAATATTACCCCAACCAAAATTAAGATACATTACTGGGAGAAGAGAAGGACCTAACTGTGCTAAGAATGAGACAGGTAGTGAAAAAGCTAAATCCTCATCTTCCATAATGGAAAGCCAAAGATAATAACTAAAATTTAAAAATTAATCTACAGCAATATACATATTAGTTTAAGATATGGTGGTGTCTTGCCAGTGGGTTTCTGCCCTGGGCAAGTTCACTATGGATTCAATGTGACCAAAGAAATGACAGTAAAACATTCTTGGGGTGAAAGGGTTATACCCAACTTTATTTCCACAGTGGCAGGTCAGTCACTAAAACCCCGTTCACTCAGAGCGAGTCTGCATGCAGCAAGCCAGTTTCGGCATCTGGGCCTCTCTTCCTGCACAGCCTTCCCACTCTCTGTCCTCGGCGCTGCCACCACTCCAGCCTCTGCTCTGTTCTCCTGCAGCCTTGCAGCCTTGCCACCAAGTCGCCCAGAGCACTGGGAAGGGCTCTGTATATAGAGTCAATAACGATGCATTGCCCACACCTGAGTAGTGAGCTAGCCAACTAGGGCCAGGTGAGAATCCTGTCCACAGGAACCTTCATTTTATCCACTGGAGGTAAATACCAATACAATCAGCAAAAACTGTTAAGATAAGTACTTTTGCAGAGTTGGAAACAGAGCAGAGTGGGGAGCCAGAAGACTGTTCTTCTCTATAATGTAGGGTATAGAATCATTCAACTTTCCACACATATTTTACTCTGATTAAAAACAAAAACTACATTTAAAAAAAATACCTGAAGAACACTTAAGCATGAAAAGTTGTTCTGCATGTTTTAAGTGAGAGTTGCAAAAAAGTAAATATGTATGATACCATTCTATTTTAAAAGTGTACACATAATTTATGCATAGAAAAAACGTGAACTGATATTTACCAACTACTGATAACAGCTATTTCTATGTAATATTATTTTCTTGGGGAGCATTCCTCTTCCCATAGATTTACCAGAGCAAACATATTTTTACATTAAGGAAAAAAAACACTATTTTTAAGAGAGAGAATTTTTAACCCTCACATACATGGTCAAATGATTTTTGACAAGTGTGCCAAGACCGTTCACAGGGGGAAAGGACAATCTTTCCAACAAACAGTGTGGGGAAAACAGGATATACACATGCAAAGGAATGAAACTGAACCCTTACTTTATGCCATATACAAAAATTTACTGAAAATGGATTGAAAAACTACATGTAAGAACTAAAAATATAAAAAGTATTAAGGGAATGCCTAAGTGAAAAGCTTCATGATACTGGATTGAGTAATAATTTCTTGGAAATGACACAAAAACAGAAGAAGAAAATATTGGAGTGAGCTTGGAAATAGATCCTCCCCCAGGTGAGCGTTGTGATGACTACAGCCTTTGACTGACCCTGAAACACAGTCCCCAGCTGAGTCACACCCAAAATCCTGACCCACAGATATTATGAATAAAAAATGTTTTAAAACACTAAGTTTTGGGTAATTTGTTATACAACAGATAACTAAAACATCAGGCTTCATTGGTATGAGGCAAGAGTTTCTCAAAGTTATGCATGAACTGGTTCTTTCTGATTCCACATCACTGATTCTATCTAAAAATTAATGTAATTTGGTTACAGTATTTCAGTGCTGTCAAATAACTGGGATTCATCCTTCAGTAACTTAAAACAACTTAATAAGTTAATAGTTAAATTTTCAATAACTTAAAAATAATCTTGGTGCAAAAAAACTAAATACTGCCTGAAAAAAAAATAAATTTCTTCCTTGGCAATATCCTCAACAACCTAAGATAAGGAATAAATAGCATGCTAATGAATTTGGACAATGATATTAAATCTGAAAGTGTTGCCAAAGCAGACCCAAAAAAAGATAAAAAATATGGACAGAATATACTAAATGGAGATTCAACTTTAAAATAACATGTGGTGAAAAATCAATTGAAACGTTTGCTAGATAGTTAAATATTGGGAATAGCCAATGAATTATTAAGTAAACATTGACCATCTCCTAGATTACAAACTCCTTGAAGATGAAGACAGTATCACAATCATTATATCCTCTGCCATAATAAGAAAATTATGAACTTTGCAACTCATCAATAGGTATTTGGTGAAGTTAGTTAACCAGCTGAAAATGAGACATCAAATTGCATGCAATTTAAAAAGTCATACAGTTCCATATATACAAATGTAACAGAAAGATGAGAGGAAAAGTGAGAAATAACGGGAGAATGAAAATACGAATAATGATAGACACAAAGGCAACTGGATAAAAAATTATGTAAGAACTCCAAAAACAAACCAGACCACAAGACTACCTAGATTCAAATCCTGGCTGTGTAACCTCAGGCCCATTACCTCTCTGTGCCTCACTTTCCTCATCAATAACAAAGGAATAACAATAGTAACTATCTAAGGATGAAAAGTAATAATACATGATAATGTAAAGAGTTTATCACAGTGCCTGACACACTAACTGTACTCAGTAAGTGGTAGTCATTACTTAGTACATCATTTTGCATGCTTCTTAACTAACAGAAGGAGAAATAGTCGCATTCATAGATGTGATACTGGCCAAAATAGTTCCTATACTACTTGAATGCTGATGAAAGAAAATTATCATATTTGTGTGGAGGCCCAGAATTTAAAACTATTATACAACTACTACTTATCAAATTAATATAAAACTATTGCCTGCAAGTAAAAATTACTACTCTACAACTATGATTACAAATTAAATTACAGCATTTGCACTGTTATACTTTTGCTTTTAAAGCTAACAGAAAAATTAGTTGATCAAAAAGGGAATAAAAATAAGCCAGTATCGGCTACTACTTCTAGACTGAAAAAGTATAAATTAGTTCCCAAATGTGTTTTGACTTGAAGCAAATTTTGAGTAACCACCTACATATAAGAAGGAAGCATTATCATAGTGACTATCAAAAAAGAAATTATTTAAAAATAAAATACTCAAAACTCTTACACACTGCTGGAAAATAGTTCTGTATTATAAAATAAAGCTGAAAATGTACACACCTGGACCCAGCAACTCTTTCCCTAGTCTAAAAACACTTCTCTCTTGTGCACAGGAAACACATATGACAACACACGGACAGTGTTCACAGTCACACCGTCGCCACAAAGTAGAAACAACCCAAATGTCCAGTGAGAGAAGAATGGATAAACTGTAGTATATTCATTCAGTGGAAAAATGTATTTGTTTCCTATTGCTCATGTAACAAATTACCACAAATTTAGTGGTAAACAAATTTGCAACCTTAACAGTTCTGGAGATCAGAAATCCAGGCTTGCACTGGGGCTAAAGTCAAGGTATCAGCAAAGCTATGTTCGCTCTGGAGAATCTAGAGGAAAATCTCTTTCCTTGCTTTGTCCAGCTTCTAGAAGCTGCCTGCATTCTTTGCTCATGGCCTCATCCTCCATCTTCAAAGCTAGTAGTGTACCATCTTCAAATCTCTCTTCCTCTGCTTCCATCACCACATCTCCTTATTTCTCTCTGATAAAATATATATATGCCTCCCTCTTGTAAGTCCCCTTGTTATTACATTAAAACCACATGGATAATCAAGGATAATCTTCCCATCTCAAGAGCTTTAACTTAAATCACACCTGCAAAATCCCTTGTGCCATGTAAAGTAACATATTCACATGTTTCAGGGATTAGGATGTGAATATCTTTGGGGCACGATTATTCTACCTACCACACAAAAGGAAATATACTAAAAAGGAAATGAAACTATTGTGACACTGAGCTACATGAATCTCAAAGCAACACAGAAAAAAATCAAGCAAGACAAAAGTGTACATTCAAATCCTTTTACATAAAGTTAAAAAATAAGCAAAACTAAACTATGTTAAATAGGGATGCAAACACAGATAGCAGCTCTATGTGGAAAAGCAAGCACATGCTCTGGTTTCTCTCCAGGTCGTGTAATTCTTTCGTCTTTTACTAAAGATTTCTGTGGACAGCCAAGGACATGATTCCTCAAAAAATCACAAGAATGGGATCCTTCCTAATTCCTTTGGGATTAGGAAGGGAGACAAAATCAGGAAAGGGCTTCTTAGAGGCTGGCAATGTTCTATTTCTTGACCCTTGGCTTTATAATTATTTTTAAACTACATATATTTGTTTTATGTACTCTATGATTAATATCTAATTTAAAAAACAGCAACAGATTATAGTAGTCATGTAAACCAGAGAGGCATGGAAAGCCAGACACAGAATGCATTAGGCAACAACCATCAAACAATGTGATAGATAACAAGAAACTATAAAATGTCTACAATGATGAAAAGTCAGTTAACCTGTGAGTTGAGCATGGAGCAGATTATCTAGATTCAGAGTAAAAAAACAGGCTTAGAAGCACACACACAATTTACAGTGCCTTCCTAATGTAGACTATAAATTTCTCAAGGTCAAGAACAGAATTCTACTCATTTTTGTATTCCTAGTACCTGGCATAATGCCTACTATTGAATTCTTTCAATAAATGTTTAATGATAGATGAATGACATGTCTTTCACCTCCTATACAGCTGAATGAAATTAAGTACTCCATGCAAATAACTGAGAGTTGATTTGAAAATTCAACATTTAGTCATTCAATAAATTGCTATGAATCCATAAAGAGTAGAAAGAAGTATAATGCATAGTTTTGCCCTCGATGAGTTTACAATCAGGGAAGAAAAAAGATAAGAAATTATTTCCAAATTATTCTTTGAAATAGAACACATAATCCAAGAACAGAAATTAATAGTAATTCTTTGGATTTAAAAGGTTAACCAACATCAAATTGTCAGGCCAAGTGCATGTGACAAAACAGAACTTGGGGAGGTTAATATGGTCTAGGATGATCACGCAAAGTTTCTTAAGAGTTGGTGGGTAGATGTATAGTGGTTTAGTAGACTGTAGAACAGCCACAAATTCCTCCCATTCCTGTATACACATCCCCTTTTCAGAGTGACCTGCTACATCTTCCATCAAGAGAAAAAGATTCTTTCTCCATCCTAGAAACTAGGGTTGGGCCTGTGACTTGCTTTGACCAATGGGATGATAGCAAACATGACCAAGAAGCTTGAAAAGCACTTATGCACTGGACTCGCCCTTCTTTTGCTGGTTGTGGAACCCAGATTTGAAGAAATGCAATCTAGCTGCCTCACATAAGTGAGTCCAGACAAAACCAAAAGAAAAAACATTCAGCTGGGCTCAAACTGCCGAACCACAGAATAGTTAACTAACAAATGATTGTTTTAGCCTTTGAAGTTTGGGATAGTTTGTCTCAAAGCAAAAGCTGACTTAGGACGTAAGCAAAGGCACAGAAGAAGCAACGAGCACAGTACATAAGTGCATGGAAAAATGAATGCAACAGATTAGCCTAAATGGAAAAGAGTTCTGATTGTGGAGAAAGAATGTGCAGACCTCAAAGGTAAACTGAGTTCACACTGTAAAAATCAGGGAGGGAAGAAGTTGGACTACATTATAAACAAAAGGAAGCCACTGAAGGACTTCAGAGCAAGGGAAGATATAATGCAAGAGGGAAGAAAGTCCAGTTAGGGCTACTACTATCTAGATAGGCTGAAGTAATACAATTCTCCTACAGTGGTGGGTCCATGGGGGGGGAGCTAGATAATTCACTAAATAGATAACAGCGTAATTTTATAAGTGTTATATGTAGTTAATATAAGATTCTGCTCTTTAACAGAAAAATAGGAAAATCATTTTTACCTACAGTTTTAATCTCAATGGAAACAGTGTGAGCATATGATGTGTTTAAAGGGTAAGGAAAATACTTTTGAAGCTATGTTTGGCATAAAAATAATACACAGATTTCTAATGATGGCATAACTGAAATGTGACTCCTCTTTGAGATTTAAATATACCCACCAGACCACTTCAGCTTCCTGGCCACAACAGAATACCAGGGACCAGATTTACCCTCCCACCTTAAACAACTAGAAAAACAAAATACATGAAACAATGGATTTTAGACACTATAGACAACAGGCAGCACAGAATAGGGATCTATGAGAGAAGGGAAATAAATGAGGTAAGACTTATAATTGCCCCCACCTCAGTGCCTGGATAGAATTTCCAGGCCACAGCACAGGAGTGGGTATCCAAAAAGAACCAAGCAGTCTACCTCACTTCAGGAGACAGAATTCAAAGTTTGGAGGAGGCCAACACACGGCAGAACCATGGAAAAGAGAACAGCACCAAGAACAAGCTTTGGCTATCTACAGAGACTTTGAGACTTTGGCTGAGTACTTTATCAGTGCATGTGTGTAAGGGAAGTGGTCACAGCCAGAGAAAGAACCATGGGGCAAAAAAGTATAAAAGAACCATGCGAAAAAAAACAGAAAAAAATCAAGGAAACAACAATCCTTGATGATCACACAGGGTTGTAAATAATTTGTATACTCACCAGAGTGAAAAAGACATTCAAAACATCCAGGGCATTGAACGTATCAAACTATTTTCAAGTAACTTGTGTATCCCAGAACACAACCCAAAAATATTTAAAGAGGGTAAAAAAGAAAAAAAAAATCAAGCATGTAACAATGTGAAATCACAATGTCTGGCACCCAAACAGAAATTACTAGGTACACAAACAAGGAGAAATATCAATCAATAAAAAAAGGCCCAGAAATGATGCAGATGATAGAATTTGTACACAGGGATTTTAAAATAGCTATTAAAAATGCCTTTAAATTCAAGAAAAAAGAAGAAAGCATTAGCATAAGGAGACATGGAATATATTTTTAAAAATGAACTTCTAGACATGAAAAGTATGTATCTGAGATTAAAAACAAAAACAAAAAAACCACTGGATAAATTTAACACCAGATAAACCACTGTGGAGGAAAAGATTAGTTGAACTTGAAGATACAAAAAAAACAAACCACCAAAACAAAACGCACAGAGAAAAAGAAACAAAACCAAAAGAGCATCAGTCAGCTATGGAATAACATCAAAGGGCCTAATAACCATACATATAACTGGAGTCCCAGAAGGAGAGAACAAAGAAGTTCTTTACACTTTTATTTTGTTGTCAGTTACTATAACCATAATGTCTTGGTTTCTCTCCACTTTTAGTGGATATCTTGATTTCTGGGTTCATTTATTAGTCCCAGAGAGATTCCATGCTGAAAAAATTTTTTGAGAAAAAATGCCTGAAATTTTCCCAAATTTGATGAAAATTATAAATATAACAAACACCCCCTATTAAAGTAAAAGATCAGATGCTTTCAAAAGCATCATAATTCATTATGTAAATAGTCTTTAGACACCGGATCTATATTCCAAAAACAGATTAAAATATAGTTAGATGCAAAGTGGCTATCTCATATATCT
Organism: Phataginus tricuspis; assembly: GCA_029783875.1. NCBI lineage: Eukaryota > Metazoa > Chordata > Mammalia > Pholidota > Manidae > Phataginus > Phataginus tricuspis. The sequence goes on along the minus strand of JAQQAC010003584.1, from coordinate 14,341,035 downwards.
CAAGTCAAAATAATAAACTTTTCACCTTATAAAAAATTATCTAAATTATGTTTTAAAACAAGATGAGGTATAGACACAAGTTTACAATGACTACACACCAGCTAAGTTTTTCAAGATATCTAATAATACTAATGTAAATAACAGAAATAAGGGTCACCAGTAGGATAAACCCATGGGATTTTATTTTGTTTTGTTTTGTTTTACCTCATAGGTTTTAGCAAAAGCCTCTCTAAAGGGTTAGTAAAAATAGATAAAGATTTATGAATATCAGTATTTGCTGATAGCAAAAAGAGAAAGAAAATTTAGTCACCACTCACACTTCAACTGTTCCTTCTAAACTTTCACAGGAAATAAATTATACTTTCAGCAGCATGGAATCTCTCTGGGCTCAATAAATATATTCAAGAAAGTAAAATACCTATTAGAAGTGAAGAGAAACTTTACAAGTCAGTATGGTTACAATTACTGACAACAGACTAAGTGTAAACAACCTAGTTCTCCTCTCCCTAGCTACAATACTATCAACACATAAACAAATTCTTCCTTTACAGAAAGTACAGTGCAACTCTGATGGCTAGGTTGTAATGAAAACACTAAGCAAGACCATTCCTTGAGTAAATCTACTGTAGCCAGATCAACAAAACAAAGCACATGTCTATGATCTTCCCACTAAGACAAAGAAAAAATAATCAATACAAATCTTTTCTTTAATAATCTTCATGTTGTTAGGTTTTAAGTATATTAATTTCCCTTTTTAAAAATAGCAAAACTGAGGCAGAGAGGTAGGTAATCTAAGGTCCTGTGATGTGTTACAGTATAGAAGAGAATACATTCAAATCTCATCTTAATGCACAGTTAACAATTACATTCATTTGTTTAGTAAGCATTAAAGTAAGGTTAGTGACTATACTAATCTTATTATCTAAACCACCAGGTGCCAGTATATGATAAGGCATTTTTTTTTCTGATTTACAAATGCACTTATGTAGTTTTAAACTTAGAAAGACATTCAAATTTTATCCTAATTACTTGAATGTTTAATAATTCACCTAAAAGCTGCTGAACTCTGGCTACACAGAGACTTAACTACTTTCCTGGAAGACCTTGTTAACCATACATACTGTCCCACTGGTAATGCTTAGTCCTAACTTCTGAGGTTCAGAGTGTGAAACATAATGGGAATTCTGTCCGTACTCCAGCAATTGAGTGCTTGGAAAAAAACAAAATAGAAAACCCAAATTGGAAGGAGAGATGGACTCTTCAGAACAAAAGTTTATAAAGCATTCAGGCATTCTGAAAGGATTTTCTTAAAGTTATTTCAAGAGTTGTATGAACATTTAATTTTTATTAATTTTTTAAATTTAAAAATACTTATTTTAAACTATCATTTTAAATTATTTAACTGCTTACAGCTATAATATATCCACTAAATTCAGAGTCTGGTAGACTACATCCAAAAACTGTGGTTGATAAAACAGAAGAGTACTACTCTGAACCTACCCTCCCAGACTGTTAGGTCTGTCTGTCAATATGTTCGTGTGGTAGTCTGCATTTTCCCTTCATGATATTTGGAACACTTATAATTCCTTGTTCTACAACAATCTGCTCCCACTGTATGGTAAACTCCAACAGTGAGATTATGTCTGTCCTTTTCACGGTTGAATCTCTAATCCCTAGCACAGTGACATGGTAGACGTGTAACAAATATTCAATAAATGAATGGATGAGGCTATTGCAATAGATCTAAGGACAGATAATGAGGTTCAGAGAGACTAAATAAAGATGGTAGCAGTGGAAATAGAAAGGTTTTGTGCAGGTAGGACCAGGGAAAAAGGAAGCCAAAAAAAGATAAATGGGATTTTTGAACTTGGGTAACTGATTAAATAGTGATACCTTCATTTACAGAATTAAGGAAATTAAAAGAGGGCTGACAGTTGTCTTGGACATGTTTAATTTCTTTAGTGCTAGATAAGTGCAAGCAGAAATGAAGTCCTAGTTTACTATCTACCATCCAATTTAGCTTCCAAATGACTTTTTCGAATCAAATTTCAAGAGAGAGGCAAGGGTCAGATGTTTTTCTTAAGTTAGTCATTTTTTTCCCCTATTTTCCTCCTCTCATCACTGCCTTACTGGTCATTGAAAATGGTCATTGATAAACCATTTTAGAAATATTTTACAAACTGTGGCACTTAGTAGATCAAGGGAAAAAAAAGAGGGCTTTGCAAACTTAATCCACACTATACCACATGTGGAAAACTAAATGTCAGACAAATACCAACAAAATACAGTGGATGATCATATGTCTAGAACAAAGTTAAGGAAACAAGGCAAAATCATTTTTTAAAAAGGCAATCACCTTGAAAATGCAGAAAGAAAAATGATAAGCATAAAAATAATGCTAAAAGCCACTTTGGTAAAAACATAATAGCAAATACATTTTCTAACACAAACATTAAAAAATACTGATTCTTATTTTTAATAAAGAGGCAAATTCTGTTACAAAAAAATTCTGATTCTTAAAACATGGTTAGGTTAAATCTTGACAACTTACCAAAGGCAGCCAACCAAGAAGCTACAACCTCCCATTTTTCAGAAGACACTATAACACCCCAGAATCTTTTCAAAGAAAACTAATTTTTTACCTTGGGAAACTTTATTCTAATTGAAGTGAAATCAAATTCCTTACTGCAATAAAAAGCAGCTATCAACAGCCCAAAACATAAAGGATCTTATATACCAAGGTTAAAAAAGAATCATAGAAAAAAATTCATAATGTTCACAGAAGTTCCTAGGTACTGTATGTTCAATTAAGCCTCAAGAGCATATGAAATAATAACCACAAAGAGAAGAATAATTATGGTTAACTTAGAGTAATGAAACATAAATGACAACATTTACCTATAAGTCTGCTTAAAAATCACCTGTTTAACAAAGGAAATTTTCTGGCAAAAACTGACACTCACATTATGTAAACATAATTTCAATCTGTATTTTAAATCTACAATAAAAAATCACCAGATAGTAAGGAGAGAAACTTTTGACTGGGAATATGTGTTGTACTCAAAATTAGCTCTAAAAAACTCAACTCTTTATATATAAATGTAAAGGCTCTTTAATCAAACATGGAAGTATGCTATTTAATCTGAAAGCACTGAATATTTACAGCACAAATGCATAAAAGTACTTTCAACAAGGAACCTGTCCACTAAAGCCTGGGGGGGAACATCTACTACCATCACTATTGTTTTTGCAGTATACTGGACAACAAAAAAGATGATGACAAGGAAGTAAAACAGCATGAATATGTTTAAATTTTTAAAACCACAAATATTAAAGATGTCCTGCAATATCACTAATCAAATAAAACTAACATAGCTACAGCTACATTTTAAGTGTTTTTCAAAAACCTCAAACAGGGCAAAAGAAGGAATATATGACTAATTTTAGGTACCATGTACTCAAACTGTAAAAGCTGTTTGCCATATATCTGTAAAAAATATTTGTATAGGAGATATATTTTTTTAAGGGGGGAAGAAAAAGTAAACTATATTCTCCATTAACTCAAAGGTAATTTTATTTTGCTAATCAACTCAATCAACTCAGCCCCCACTAGTTCAATAATGGTCATTAAACATTTTCCCTTCTTTCACAGACTGCTTTTTTTTTTTTAGGCAACTTTTATTAACTCACACAGTTTCTGAAGATTGGGAATCTGACAGTGTCTTAGTTGTGTGATTCCAGCTCAAAGTCTCTCAAGAGTTACAGTAAAGTTGTCATCTCTATAAATTACTTTTTAAAGTTATAAAACTTAGAAAGAATTGCCTGCTCCCCACCAAAAGTTAACTTAAATTCCATGATCATAGCAAAATCAGCTCTGTAATATTTGCTTACATTGAAAAACCAACAATCTATCTCTGTCATATTTAAGTGCATTATTTGGATTCAAATATTCTCAAAAGTTGTCTAAAGTACACAAATTTCACTTTTAACACCGAAGATATTTTAAGTCCTGTATAAACTGAGTTCCATTTGTTAAAGTAAATGAGCTTAATCTCATTAAGATTTCCTGAAGCATTAAAACAGTCAGTATTTAAAAGAAAGTCAAAAGAAGACACAAATATCTGAAGTCACATAGTACAATAGAGAATTCACTAAATTATGTATTAACCATAGTACAAGATAATGAGCAAGATACATTATTCTCAGTCAGCCCCCTCCTGAAGATCAAATTTGTTTCAACTTGAGAGTATAAATTTATGAAGCTAGGGACTTCAATTTATTTTATATGTCGAAAACTGAAAGAGGATAAAGCATTTCCTAACACTCTCATAAAGCCAGTGTTAGAGTAACTTTCCTTTATAACCATGCTTCAAACATCTCTTAATGCCTTGATAAAAATGTATTATACAGATAAACGCAAGCTTCTAAATTAAAGATTCCTTTCAGCATATTTTCAATTGGAATAGATTGGCAGTATGTCATCCAAGTCCACACACTTATTATTTTAAAAAATCTTAAGAGTTATGATGAATTCTTCAAGTCATATTAAGCAATCTTTGTCATCACTACTGATTCTAAAAAAAAAAAAGAAAGAAAGAAATACACAGCATTCAATTCCCTCAATCTCCCATCTCTCCTTCCCCTCACATGAACATTATTATATATATTCCATTTAGGCAAAAGAAAACAGCAAACGCATCTTTGTGGCCAATCCTGGCAAATCAGTGTTTAGAAACCGATGCAACTGTTATTAATGGCTCAGAACTAAACACTGTAACAAAACACACTAAGTGGATTCTCGTGTGTGTGTGTGTGTGTGTGTGTGTGTGTGTGTGTGTTACTGTGCCTATTCATAATAATGTGATACGCATACAAAAACTCAATTTCTATTCAATACCATTTTTACGTAATACACAGATTATAATAAAATTGCCCTCTTTAACTTTCAAAGAAAGAATTTCTAGTGCTTGATGATTTGAAGAGTGATTACCGGGATTGCTGCCACCTATCAACTTTAATTCAAAGCAAAGTACAACCCAATGTCATTTTTTACCACTAATGCTGCCACGACTGAAACAAAATTAACTTCACTGTGGGATAAAGTATCCTGGCATCCCAATGGATTATTGACTTCTCTGATTTGACAATACATATGTATGGAGTCCTTTGTCCCTCCCGCAGCATCCCAGGGTGGCATAATATCATCTTAATCAAAGCAAATGAGCAAATCCTTCCAGTCATCACTTCGCACCCCAAGTACCAGAACGTCACAGGAATCACTGTCGTTACTACACAGCAAATAGATTCTATAGTTCCGGGCCCCCTTCTATTATATTTGGGTAGGCGGGGTGGGAAAGAAGCGCTCAGTATATCCTGAGAGTCCTGTGTGTTCGGTCCTGGTACCAGAAGCAGTTTGAATACAAGTGATATGTGGGTCACCCACAGAGAGAGAAACAGAACGAAGCTTCGTGATCCTCCAAGTTCAGTGAAGACACAAGCCTCTGGGGAAACCGAGCACAAGCTTTCAGGGAAACCAGGAGAAGCAGATGGTCTCCGAAGTGGAGTGAAAGGGTCTGGCAGCAGCCCAGGGCGTGGACAAGGACCCGGCCGACACCCGTACCCTTCCCTCTGCACCCGGGTCGGTCACTCCGCGAGAGGCGCAGCCGAAGGACAGGGTCGGACTGGGGGAAGGCGGGGCCCGCGGCTCCCCCAGCGGCACCCCGGGGGCTCGGGGGGCGTGTCCTACCTGGGGCAGCGGACGCAGAGATTTCGGGCGGAGTGCTCGGGGACAGCTCAGGGCCGGGACCCGCAGGGATCAACCCTCAGCGGGCGGGACCGCCGCCGCTTGCCCATCCCCCGCCGCCGACTGCGGCGGGACCCGAGCGCGGCTTCGGAGCCGGCCGGCTGGGTAGTTCCTCTCGGATACCGTCCGCGTTTACTGGCGGCGGCGGGGGCTGCTGCTGTTAATGCCGCTCTCTGTCCCCAGCCGATGCTCTCGTACCAGCCCCTGCCCCTCCTGCTGCCGCCGCCGCCGCCGCCTGGTCCCCACCGCTCCCATCGCCGCTGCGGCGACTACTGCAGCGCCCGCTGACCCGACCCTACGTTATCCTCCCCCTTCGCAACCCGGCACACCCTAGCCCACCTGCCCTGTCAGTGCGCACGCCCACCTCTCCGCCACAGGTGGCGATTGGAGAATGCTTCCCGATCTCGCCGCGTCGGTTGGCTGGTCCCTTGCCTATCATGAAGAGGGAGGAGAGTCAGGCAGAGAGCGTCTCCGCCCCGCACCGGAGAATTGCCGCTATCTTCAGGTTTGCCTGAGAGGGCGAGTTACCGGGAAAGGAGCGTCACAGTGGCAGCGCGCATGCGCGCGGGAATTCTGGGTCTTGTAGTTCCAGCCGCAGCCGCAACTGCCTGCCGGTCTCGAGCAGAGAAGCAGGGTTTCTGAAACTAGTGGTTGGCGCACAGTGGTATCCTCCTAGTTCAGCAGTTAAGTGGGTAATAGCATGGTGTGACCCCAGGGTCTTTTCGGAACTTTTAGGAGAAAAGTCGGAAATGCTTTGTCATGATGCGAATTTACACACTTCGAAGCACTCGCGAAGAAGCGCCCCTCATCATGAGGGCCCTGCCATGCCGCCTCCTTAAACCAGAGCTGCCAGGATCTGGCAAATTGGCGATGTCCCCAGAACCGCTCATATAACCTAAAATGAAGCTAACTACGGAGGGTACTGGGGAAAGGCCTAACGGTCTGAGGAGGAAAAGAGACGGAGACTTCTACATGGGAATGTCAGCCTGGAGCTTGGCGTATCCTCACGGTTTTCACAACCCATTAAAAATGAGATTTTATTCCTTTCTTGAGGATTCAGTGAGTAGCGTCTGTGAGACCAATATGGGATTCTACGTAAGAGAATTTGGGAGTCTCTTGAAGACTTTCAAATAATATAGAAGAGTCGAGCACTGAGGCTCTGTGTAATAGATTTTTCTTTGGTGTTGATTGTGTCAAGCTCCTTGGAGAAGCGGAAACCTTAAGATTAAACCCCTCTCCCATCCTTACCCACCAACTCATAGAAGAAAAATCTCAAAGAGGTTAAACTTTTCCAAGGCTGTGAAACTAATCTGTGGCAGAACCAAAACTCGGATCTCTTAAACCTCCTCTGATCAATGCCTCTTTTACTTAATACTAATTACAGTGACTCCCAGGAGTCTGCCACGGACTGAAAGAATGCAGTGACTTATGAGCCTCATTTTACTTTAAATATCTTTCTTTATTCAAGTGACATTATGATTAAAAACTGATTAAGCATATAGAAGGGTTAAAATATGAATCATATGTTCAGTATCAGAACCGTTATAGAATCTGCTGTTTCTTGTTCAGGAAATGCCACAGCCTCTTGACGTTCTTTTAAAAACAGGAGCCTCTATGGTCTGTCATGTCTAGATCCTTGGATAAAAAGCTGAACAAAATGTACATTAAAGGCAATTGATGCAGCTCATCTTGTTCTTTTCAAATTCAAAGTAAGTTGCCAAATTGTTTTCTTTCTACTGATTAAAACCACAATTGTTTTTTCCATTGCTTTGTCTGGACAAGTAATTTGAATTGGAAAGGATTAAGGTTTCTGTAAATACTTTTCATTAAAATTAAAGAAGTTTTTAGGGGGAAATGTCCAGATTCGCTGAAATTATGCCTAGCAATATTTCAAACAGCTATTCTCTATCTGAAGAGAGTATTTTTCACTCACTCAGTGAATACAGTTTATCCTCTCCAAGCTACCCCGATATAATCTGTTTTCAGGGGTAAGTGTTTTAATGAATTTATTCACAGAATTACTGTTGCGTTTATTTTGAATTAATAGTACAGCTAGATTCTTCAAATGATGGAAAGATCATTATTCTTTTGATTAGTTTATGACTCATTTGCAAATCCATGAGGAATAAGATAAATACAAGGGTATATGAGAAAGCAGTCTGGTAGCTTATATTGGAAAAAATTGTTTTTTTTTAAGTGAAGTGCAGACGGAAGTGTTCCATGATGAGTACCTTGATAATAGGCAACAGTATATTTCAGGGCATGAAGTCTAAGAATAAATATATAGTGAAAGTCCCAGAAGTGGGAATCTTGGACTGCCCAAGGGAAACAAGTTCCCAGGCCTCCCTTTTCCTCTGGTCTTATTCATTAAGAATTATTGATCTATCCCAAGATATTTTTTCAGTTAGGATAAATAGCAAGGTAGTGTATTACTCAAGAACTAATACCAAATATATATTAAAAAATAAATGTGGTAGACAGCCTCTAAGATGGGCCCCAAAGATCCCTGCTTCCTCGTATTCTCACCCTTGTGTAGTCCTTCCCATACTGAACTGGACTGACCTATCTAACCAATGGGCTTTTTCAGAAATTATCATTGCAAATTCCAAGGCTAGGTCGTAAATGACTTTGCAGCTTCTGCTTTATGCTCTCTCTAATCACTTACTTAGAAGGAAGCCAGTTGCCATAACATGAGGACACTCAAGCAGCCCCTTGGAGTGGCCAGTTGGCGAGGAGCTGAGGCATTACACCAATGATCAGCACCAGCTTGCCAGCCGTGTTAGTGAACCATTCTTGGAAACAGGTCCTCCAGGCCCAGCCAAGCCTTCAGATGACTGCAGACCCACCTGGCATCTCAACTGCTACCTTGTGAGATACCCCAAGCCAGAACCACCCAGGTAAGCCACTCCTCAAATCCAGCCCCACAGAAACTATGTGATATAATAAATGTTTACTGCTGTTTTAAGCACCAAGTTTGGGGGCATTTTGTCATGAAGCAACTGATAACTAATACAATAAGACTTGTGAGAACAAGGGAGAGAAGATTTATTCAAATCTAGGCATGTGTGCCCTGAAATAATTGAGTTTGAAAGAATGTGACTATGATCCTAGGATCAGTCTTAAAGCATATGCAAGGATAATGGGTTCAGTTTTACACTGAATCCCTACACAGAACATAAGCCCCTTTCAACATAGTTTCTTTTCTCCTAGCATAGAATAAATAATATATTGGAGAATTCCTTTTTTCTTTCCCTTTTCCTACATATATGGTCTTCTCTACCCATCTTTAGACACCCATTGATTTATCACTTTCTAACCTTCCTCTAATCCAAACAGGAAAGGATCTAAATAGGTAACTTACATCATTACTGAAAGGACAACACCACAATCTGAACCTGTGCGCAACTTAAGGAGAAAAGACCTCTTCTCTTTTGCTTTCCATCTGTCTTTAAAAACAAATCTCATGTTGTACACCTAAAACTAATGTAATATGTCAGTTATATCTCAATTTTTTTTAACCTCAGATTTACATACTTTAAGTCAGTGTATTTGCATGGTATGTGAATTATATCTCAGTAAAGCTGTTTTAAAAATCTGCACAGTTCTTTGAAACACGAAACTCAATAGTGGATTGGCACTCAAGTGCTTCCATAAACCAGCAAACAGCCCTGTTTTTAAATTTTTCATCAATCTAACCAGTTTCTATATGAATATTATTTAATTCACTAAAAATTTTCTTAGGGACTATTAATGCCACCTACTCTACTAGGCACCGGGAAAACAAATATGAATAAACTCAGTCTCTGTCCTAGGGTTTCACAGTGGATTAGCAAATATGCAAATCTTACCACAATGCATTGCAATCACGCTATGATAGAGGTATATCATGTAACATATCCTTTAGAACAGGAGTCAGTAAACTATAGCCTGCAAGCCAAATCTTTGGGGCCATCTGAGTGTTGACTGACCTCTTTGAGTGAGTATCAGTTGCATTCTGATTTTAACAGAAATGCATACAGAGCAAATATACTACCTCCCTCAAGTGTTTGAAAACTTCATCTTTTATTTTGTTTGAAAGGCTTTATTTCCAACTAAAGAAACGCAAAACAAAAATAAGTAAGAGAAACTTGGGCAGGGGGAAGCAAGGTAATATCAATTTGGGGTATATGAGTCTATTGTCTTTTAACCTATTGAATATCGATGTGTGTTTGGTTATTATTAAAATAGGCAATATTAGGGAAGATTGACACTAATTAGAGCTAGTAAAGTTAAAAAAGAAATGAAAAGTTAGTTTGCATTTATAAAAGTAATTCTAAACATAGTTATTCCTTGATCTACTTCCTGTTTATGCCTAACTTCTGTGAATTACAGAACCACACCATTAAATATTAACAGTTCACTTTGGGCAAGTTTTATTCTACTAGAACAGTGAATTCTTTAACATACTTGCTCAGCCTTTTAGGTTTCCTCTTTGTTGCAAGATCATCCATGAACACAGCATCATTGTATACTCACAGTTTTCAAGTGAGAACGCCGTGAGGTAATGTTCTGATTCCAGATGCGTGCCTGTGACAGTCTGGAAAAAGCTCAGTGACTTTCAGTCTAGGTCAGCCATTAGCTGCTCCAAAAACTGGGCAGCTTTCGTGATTCTTCAGGCTCTGCTACAAGCAAGGCTTACGGCTGGCAACGCTAATAGCGCGCCCTAGCGACCATAGTATTCCACTGCCAGATGTTTTAAAATAAAACTTAGAATGGTCTCTTCTATTTGTCTTGTTAATCAAAGCAGACTATCCGTGACTAGGGATTTTTATAATTTTTAGAGATTTGCTGCTGATGATGACAAAGTGGACCTTAAAAATATTTTCCTGGTGGTGTTATTTTGGCATTGTATGTTCTGCAAAATAAATTTGTAGGTGGCAAATAAAATTTCCAGAAATTTATTGAGTATCTACATCAAAATTCTGTATGATATCCCTTAGAGGTCTAAAGAAATATAAGTAGTTCCTATAAGGGCTACTTTGAATTAGAGGGGTTTTTGTGCACGTCTTATTAATAAAGTACAAGGGATAGTTTCTTATACTGTGTATTTTCCATACATTCTTCACTCTAAAGATCTAAAGATTTATTAAATACATTCAGTATTTTAAAAAAATAAGTGCAAGAAGTTAAATACTAAAAAGTACAAAAGCACAAGTGTCCTCATTCTTTGTATTAACTTCCTAAGAGGTACTACCAACACCTCTGGGGTTTGCCTTTTCCTGCATCTTCTGTATGAAGACAATTATATATTGCTCTTTGATTTTCTTAATTCTTACCCAGAAACATAATAAAGTGTGATTATTACAAATCAAATCACAAAGGAAAAAAATCCCCCAGGGTAAAGGACTCAAGAGAGAGGAGAGGGAAAAATTCTATTAAAGTTACCTTAGAAGCGGTAACAACAGTATAGAACCAGAACCTGGGCTTTGTAGGTTCCTAGGCCTCTATCTTATACAGAACATTCGAACTCAGTCCCTGCCTATTCTAAGCACTTCGTTCCATTATGTTTCTATATGTTAAGCTTGTGCTGGCTAATTCAGTGTTGCAAGTTAGTTCAGGATGTCTCAATCTAGTTGAAGATGAACTCTAGGTTACCCTCTTACAGAAAGACACCAATCTTACACCCCCTTTTTTTTGTAAATTGATACTTCATTCTTCTTGGTCATATAGATTTTTAAGGAACCCACTGATGGAAAAATAAAAAATATAAACCTTTAACTCTAGTTGATTAGAATAGGAGGTTTATAAACAAATAGTCAAGTACATTAATATATGATTAAAATGCCATCACAAATAGTTGGCACAAAGGTGGACCTTCACTCTCAGACAACCAAACAGCCGTTTGAAAATTATAATAATAAAATTGGACCACAGACAGAAGTAAACCCCAAATGGATCAGAAACCTAAATGTAAAAAATGAAACTATGTAAATATTAGTAGAAAACATGAATGAAGTCCTTTAAACGTGGTGTAAGAAAAGATTTCCTAACTATGACTCAAAAAAAGGTTGAAAAATTCAACACCATGAAACTTTGAAGATCTTTTTATGGCATGAAACAAAAAATAAAGTCAAAACAACAAAGATAAAATATATAGAATGTATACGACAGATAAAGAGCTAATATCTTGAATATACTGAAAACTATTAAAAATCGATGGGTAAAAAAAACAAAATCCAATACAGAGGAGAGGATTAAAGATGGCGGCGTGAGAGGTGAGACAGAGGCTTCCTCCTAAAACCGCATATAATACGAAAATATAATTAATACAACTAATCCTGAAAAGAGCAACAGGAAGAAGGACTGCGTCTGACTGCATACACCTGGAGACAAGAGCAGACCTCCCAGAACAGGGTAACATACTAAAGCTGTGGCCCAGTGGGACCCAAGCCCTTCCCCAACCCCAGTTCACTGGTAGGAGGAAGAGAAATGGAGTGGCGGAGGGAGTGGAGGCCCAGCACTGCTGAATACCTAACTCCAGAGATCTGCTCTGGGAGCACAAACCTACATTTCATGGTGCTTGCATGGTACTCTCGTGATTAGGGGGTTGGAAAGCTAAGACAGGCAGAAGTCCTGGAGAGACTGAGATTCCAGCTGCTTGTGGAAAGCAGGGATCCATATCTGGTTGCCCTGGGACAAAAGAAAGGTGGGCAGTCTGAGCGAGTTCCTAACAAGGAAGCCCTTAGCAAGAGGCTGTTAAAAGGGCAAGGATTGCACAGAGCTTACTGCTCAGGAAAGAGGACAGGTAGACAAAACCATCCGAGTACACTCGGCATAGAAGGTTGGGAGCTTTCATGATCATCAGGTGCTCCAGCTCCCTGGCTGCCTACACAGCTCCAGGACCCCTCCGTGATACACAGCCTACTGCGCCTTTCTCCAAGCCAGCCCCACCTGGCTCGCAAGCCGGCAAACCCTACCCTGGCATTAGGCCAGCCAGAGGGAAGATCTGTCTACAGCAACTACAAACGCAAAGCATAGAGGCTTATACCTGTGTGCTCGGCCCACTGGTTCAGGCAGTGGAGTCAGGCATAGCAGTGGGGAAGCAGGAAACAGCTCTTTCCTCCCCCCAGGCACCAATACCACACCCCAGCGACCCTTGACATTGCTTCAAGGGCTGAGCAGCTCCAGAGAGTACAGCTTCTGGGCACTAGAGGGCACCATATATGAATATGAAACACCAAATGAATCTGGTTCAAACTGAAATTATTAATACAACTCCTGAGAAAGATTTAAATGATATTGACCTCATGAATCTTCCTGAAGGGGAGTTCAAAATAAAAATCATTAAAATGCTCATGGAAGTACAGAAAGATATTCAAGAACTCAGGAATGAATTCTTCTCAGAGATCCAATCATTGAAGAGCACAATGGAGGGTATTAACAGCATATTAAATACAGTGGAGGGGATGATAACTGAAATAGAAACTAGAGAAGAGGAATACAAAGAAGCTGAAGCACAGAGAGACAAAAGGATCTCTAAGAATGAAAGAATATTGAGAGAACTGTGTGACCAATCCAAACGGAAAAATATTCCTATTATAGGGTACCAGAATAAGAGAGAAAGGAATAGAAAGTGTCTTTGAGGAGGTAATTGATGAAAAGTTTCCCAATCTGGGGAAGGAGATAGTCTCTCAAGCCATGGAGGTGCACAAATCTCCCAACACAAGGGACCCAAGGAAGACAACCCCAAGACATATAGTAATTAATGGCAAAGATGAAGGATAATGACAGACTACTAAAAGCAGCCAGAGAGAGAGAAATAAGATCACATACAAAGGAAAGCCCATCAGGCTATCATCACTTCTCAACAGAAACCTTACAGGCCAGAAGGGAGTGGCATGATGTATTTAATGAAATGAAGCAGAAGGGGCTTGAACCAAGATTACTTTATCCTGCAAGATTATCATTTAAATTTGAAAAAGGGATTAAACAATTTCCAGATAATCAAAAACTGAGAGAATTTACCTCCCACAAACCATCTCTACAGTGTATTTTGGAGGGACTGGTATAGATGGAAGTGTTCCTAAGGTTTAATAGCTGTTACCAGAGGTAATAAAACCACAGTAAAGAAAGTAGAACAGCTAATAACTAAGCAAATGCAAAATTAAGTTGACGTTCCCCAAAGTATATCAAGGGATAGACAAAGAGTACAGAATATGATACCTAATATATAAAGAATGGAGGAGGAAGAAAAGGAGGAGGAAAAATATAGGAACCTTTATATTGTGTTTGTAATAGCATATTAACTGAGTTAAGTTAGACTCTTAGATATTAAGGAAGTTAACCTTGAATCTTTGGTAACCACGAATCTAAAGCTTGCAATGGCAATAAGTACATACCTATCAATAATCACCCTAAATGTAAATGGACTGAATGCACCAATCAAAAGACATAGAGGCACTGAATGGATAAAAAAGCAAGACCCACCTATATGCTGCCAACAACAGACTCACTTTAAAACCAAAGACATACACAAACTAAAAGTGAAGAGAAGGAAAAAGATAGTTCATGCAACTAATAGGGAGAAAAAAGCAGGAGTTGCAGTATGTGTATCAGACAAAATAGACTTCAAAACAAAGAAAGTCACAAGAGACAAAGAAGGACATTACATAATGATAAAAGGGTCAATCCAACAAGAAAATATAAGAATTATAAATATCTATGCGCCCAACACAGGAGAACCTACATATGTGAAACAAATACTAACAGAATTAAAAGAAGAAATAGAATGCAATGCATTCATTCTAGGAGATTTCAACACTACACTCACTCTGAAGGACAGATCAACGAGGCAGAAAATAAGTAAGGAGACAGAGGCACTCAACAACACATTAGAACAGATGGAACTAACAAACATCTACAAAACTCTACACCCAAAAGCAGCAAAACACGCATTCTTCTCAAGTTCACATGGAACACTTTCAAGTATAGATCATATACTAGGCCACAAAAAGAGCCTCGGTAAATTTAAAAAGATTGAAATTGCACCGACCAGTATCTCAGACCACAAAGGTATGAAACTAGAAATAAATTATGCAGAGAAAATGAAAAATCCCACAAACACATGGAGGCTTCACAACATGCTCCTAAACAACCAGTGGAAAAATGACCAAGTAAAAACAGAGATCAAGCAATATATGGAGACAAATGACAACAATAATTCAATACCACAAAATGTGTGGGATGCAGCAGGGGCCATGCCAAGAGGGAAATATATTGCAATACAGGCCTACCTCAGGAAAGAAGAACAATCCCAAATGAACAGTCTAAACTCACAGTTAATGAAACTAGAAAAGGAAGAACAAATGAGGCCCAAAATCAGTAGAAGGAGGGATACAATAATGATTAAAGCAGAAATAAATAAAATTGACAAGAATAAAACAATAGAAAGAATCAATGAAAGCAGGAGCTGGATCTTTGAGAAAATAAACAAAATAGATAAACCCCTAGCCAGATTTATCAAGAAAAAAGAGAGTCTACACACATAAACAGAATCAGAAATGAGAAAGGAAAAATCACTACAGACACCACAGAAATACAAATAATTAAGAGAGAATACTATGAAAAATTATATGCTAACAAACTGGATAACCTAGAAGAAATGGACAACTTTCTAGAAAAATACAACCTTCCACGGCTGACTCAGGAAGAAACAAAAAATCTGAATAGACCAATTACCAGCAAAGAAATTGAATTGGTAATCAAAAAACTACCTAAGAACAAAACTCCTTAACCAAGTGGTTTCACTGCTGAATTTTATCAAACATTTACTGAAGACATAATACCCATCCTCCTTAAACTTTTCCAAAAAGTAGAAGAGGAGGGATTACTCCCAAACTCATTCTACGAGGCCAACATCACTCTAATACCAAAACTAGGCAGACACCACAAAAAAAGAAAATTACACACCAATATCCCTGATGAACATGCATGCAAAAATACCCACAAAATATTAGCAAACCGAATTCAAAAATACATCAAAAAGATCATCCATCATGATCAAATGGGGTTTATCCCAGGGATGCAAGGATGGTACAACATTCAAAAAAATCCATCAACATCACCTACTATATCAACAAAAAGAAGGACAAAAACCACATAATCATCTCCATAGATGCTGAAAATCATTTGACAAAATTCAACATTCATTCATGATAAAAACTCTCCACAAAATGGGTATAGAGGGCAAGTACCTCAACATAATAAAGGCCATATATGACAAACCCACAGCCAACATAATACTTCACATTGAAAAGCTGAAAGCTTTTCCTTTAAGATCATGAACAAGACAAGGATGCCCACTCTCCCACTTTTATTCAACATAGTTCTGGAGGTCCTAGCCAAGGGAATCAGACAACACAAAGAAATAAAAAGCAGCCAGATTGGCAAGGAAGAAGTCAAACTGTCCCTGTTTGCAGATGACATGATATTGTACATAAAAAACCCTAAAATATCCACTCCAAAACTATTATATCTAATATCTGAATTCAGCAAAGTTGCAGGATACAAAATTAATACCCAGAAATCTGTTGCATTCCTATACACTAACAATGAACTAGCAGCAAGAGAAATCAGGAAAACAAATTCCATTCACAATCACATCCAAATGAATAAAATACCTAGGAATAAACCTAACCAAGGAAGTGAAAGACCTATACCCTGAAAACTACATGACACTCTTAAAAGAAATTAAAGAGGACAGTAATAAATGGAAATTCATCCCATGCTCTTGGCTAGGAAGAATTAATATTGTCAAAACGGCCATCCTGCCTAAAGCAATCTACAGATTCAATGCAATCCCTATCAAATTACCAACATCATTATTCAATGAACCAGAGCAAATAGCTCTAAAATCAATATGGAACGACAAAAGACACCATATAGCCAAAGAAATCCTGAGAAGGAAGAACAAAGCAGGGGAATTACACTCCCTGACTTCAAGCTCTATTACAAAGCCACAGTAATCAAGACAATTTGGTACTGGGACAAGAACAGACCCATAGACCAACGGAAAAGACTAGAGAGCCCAGATATAAACCCAAGCATATATGGTCAATTAATATATGATAGAGGAGCCATGGATATACAATGGGGAGATGACAGCCTCTTCAACAGCTGGTGTTGGCAAAACTGGACAGCTACATGTAAGAGAATGAAACTGGATTACTGTCTAACCCCATACACAAAAGTAAACTCAAAATGGATCAAAGACCTGAATGTAAGTCATGAAACCATAAAACTCTTAAAAAATATATAGGCAAAAATCTCTTGGACATAAACATGAACCACTTCTTCATGAACATATCTCCCCAGGGAAGGGAAATAAAAGCAAAAATGAACAAATGGGACTATATCAAACTAAAAGGCTTCTGTACAGCAAAGGATACCATCGGTAGAACAAAAAGACATCCTACAGTATGGGAGAATATATTCATAAATGACATATCCGATAATTGGTTGACATCCCAATTATATAAAGAGCTCATGCACCTCAACAAACAAAAAGCAAATAAGCCAATTAAAAAATGGGCAGAGGAGCTGAACAGACACTTCTCCAAAGAAATTCAGATGGCCAACAGGCACATGAAAAGATGGTCCACATCACTAGTCATCAGAGAAATGCAAATTAAAACCACAATGAGATATCACCTGACAGCAGTGAGGATGGCCACCATCCAAAACACAAACAACAACAAATGTTAGCGAGGATGTGGAGAAAGTAAATTCTGGTGGGAATGTAAATTAGTACAATCATTGTGGAAAGCAGTATGGAGGTTCCACAAAAAACTCAAAATAGAAATACCATTTGACCCAGGAATTCCACTCCTAGTAATTTACCCTAAGAATGCACTAGCCCACTTTGAAAAAGACATATGCACCCCTATGTTTATTGCAGCACTATTTACAGTAGCCAAAAAATGGAAGCAACCTAACTGTCCATCAGTAAATGAATGGATAAAGAAGATGTGGTACATATACACAATGGAATATTATTCAGCCATAAGAAAACAAATCCTACCATTTGCAACAACATGGATGGAGCTAGAGGGTATTATGCTCAGTGAAATAAGCCAAGCCGAAAGAGACAAGTATCAAAAGATTTCACTCATCTGTGGAGTATAAGAACAAAGAAAAAACTGAAGGAACAAAACAGCAGCAGACTCACAGAACCGAAGAATGGACTAACAGTTACCAAAGGGAAAGGGACTGGGGAAGATGGGTGGGAAGGGAGGGATAAGGGGGAAAAGGGCTATTACAATTAGCACACATAATATAGCGGGGGTGGGGGTGGGTGGGGGGATTCAGGGAAGGCAGTATAACACAGAGAAGACAAGTAGTGATTCTATAACATCCTACTACGCTGATGGACAGTGACTGCAATGGGGTATGTGGTGGGGACTTGATAATAGGGGGAGTCTAGTAACCATAATGATGCTCATGTAATTGTATATTAATAATAGCAAAAAAAAAGTTCATAAGATTCCCTTTGCATGAAGAAGTCTTACAGAGAAGGTATATACTGTTTTATTCTGGTTATATAACGCTCTAGAACTGATCTGCAGTGGAAAAAATTACAACAGTGGTTCTGTCTGAGGAGATGGTCAATGGGTTATCTGGGAAGGGGATGAATGGTGATCGTAATGTTCTATATCTTGATAGGGGTTTGAGTGACATTCGTCAGAACTCACTGAATGCACACTTAAGATTTGTGCACTTCATTTTCTGTAAATTTTACATTCAAAGAAAAAAACTGTAAGCAAATAGTGATCTCTAGTTCATTATATGCATGCTGAAGTTGATGCCTGCAGTTTACTTTGAGATTAATTGAAGAAATAAGTTGTATTGATGGATGAATAGAGAGATGGATAGATATATGATAAAGCCAGCAAAGTAAATTATTTTTGGTAAAATCTAGGTAGTGGTATAAGGATAATTGCTGTAAAGTTCTTTCAGCTTTGCTGTATATTGAAAATATTTATAATACAATATTTGGAAAAAGGATTTCACAACTATATTAGTGAGTCATCTTGGAAATGGATCTTCTAATAGACGCCTACATAGGATCCAGTGCAGGTGTAAATCCAGGGATTGTTCAGTTCTACCCAGGGCTGAGGGGGATAGTTTTCTATGCTAATATACAATATACCACAAACAGTGGTTTAAAACAAAACAAATTTATCTTAGAGTTCTGTAGGTCAGATGTCTGACATGTGGCCCTGGGCTTTAATCAAGGTGTCTGCAGGCCTGAGTTGCTTTTCTGAGGCTCAAGTGGGGAATCAGATTTCTTGCTTTTCCAGCTTCTAGAGGCTTCCCACATTGCTTGACTTTAGGGCCCCTTCCTCCATCTTCAAAGTCAGCAGCACCAGTGGGCCAAGTCCTCAGGGCACATCCCTTTGACCCCTCTTCCGCCTACATCTTCCACTTTTAAAGGACTCATGTAATTAGACTGGGACCACCTGGGTAATCCAGGATGACCTCCCCATCTCAAGGTCCAAACCCTTAATCATGTCTGCAAAGTCCCTTCTGTCATGTAAGGTAGCATTTGTATGACCATTGTGTGGAGGGAAGGGGACATTATTCTGCCTACTACAGGAAGAGTTCAGAAATAGTTCCTGGAAAAAGTAACACTTGAGTTTTACTCTCAAAGTTTCTTGCAACTTTTAATTTGCATTCATTCTATTACTCGTGTATATATTCTTGCTTTTGTCATTGCTGCATCAATTATTTAATTTTATGTTCAAAGTTAGGGAATCCTTCAAGAAATGGATGAAAATCCTATAGTTTGTGTTATCTTTGCCAAGAATTATAACAAAAAATTTCAGTAATTGTGTCTTTAGACTATTTATTTGGGAATGTTCTTCCTTCTTTAAATAGGCCTGGATTGCCATATACTTTCCTCTTAGAACTGCCTTTGCTACGTCCCACAGAAGTTGTGGCTTTGTGTTGTTGTTGTCATTAGTCTCCATATATTCTTTGAGTTCTGTTTTGATTTGGTCGTTAACCCATTGATTAATTAGGAGAATGTTGTTAAGTCTCCATGTATTTGTGAGCCTTTTTGATTTCTTTCTAAAATTTATTTCTACTTTTATACCTTTGTGATCTGAGAAGTTGGTTGGTAGGATTTCAATATTTTTGAATTTATTGAGGTTCTTTTTGTGGCCTAGTATGTGGTCTACTCTGGAACATGTTCCATGTGCACTTGAGAAGAATGTGTATCCTGTTGCTTTTGGGTGTAGAGTTCTGTAGATCTCTGTTAGGTCCGTCTGTTCTAGTGTGTTGTTCAGTGCCTCTGTCTCCTTACTTATTTTCTGTCTGGTTGATCTGTCCTTTGGAGTGAGTGGTGTGTTGAAGTCTCCTAAATGAATGCATTGCTTTGTATCTCCTCCTTTAATTCTGTTAGCATTTGTTTCACATATGCTGGTGCTCCTGTGTTGGGTGCATATATATTTATAATGGTTATATCGTCTTGTTGGACTGACCCCTTTATCATTATGTAATGTCCTTCCTTATCTCTTGCTACTTTCTTTGTTTTGAAGTCTGTTTTGCCTGATACAAGTACTGCAACACCTGCTTTTTTCTCTTTGTTGTTTGCATGAAATATCTTTTTCCATCCCTTCACTTTTAGTCTGTGTATATCTTTGGGTTTGAGGTGAGTCTCTTGTAAGCAGCATATAGATGGGTCTTGCTTTTTTTATCCACTCTGTTACTCTGTGTCTTTTGATTGGTGCATTCAGTCCATTTACATTTAGGGTGATTATTGATAGATATGTACTTATTGCCATTGCTGGCTTTAGATTCGTGGTTACCAAAGGTTCAAGGGTTGCTTCTTTACAATCTAACAATCTAACGTAACTTTCTTGTTAAGTTATTGTAAACACAGTCTGATGTTTCTTTATTTCTCTCCCTTCTTATTCTTCCTCCTCAATTCTTTATATACTAGGTGTTTTATTCTTTGCCTTTAGTTAGTATTTGAATGGTCTGCTTTCTTTGCTATAATTTTATT
Source organism: Phataginus tricuspis (assembly GCA_029783875.1). Lineage (NCBI taxonomy): Eukaryota > Metazoa > Chordata > Mammalia > Pholidota > Manidae > Phataginus > Phataginus tricuspis. The sequence goes on along the minus strand of JAQQAC010003584.1, from coordinate 14,320,189 downwards.
TTCTCTGGTGACATCTTTTTAGCCTTAGGAGTGCTTCCCTCTAGAGCAGTCCATTTAAGATATCCTGTAGAGGTGGTTTATAAGAGGCAAACTCTCTCAACTTTCGCTTGTCTGGAAATTGTTTAATCCCTCCGTCATATTTAAATGATAATCGTGCTGGATACAATATTCTTGGTTCGAGGCCCTGTTTCATTACGTTAAATATATCATGCCATTCTCTTCTGGCCTGTAAGGTTTCTGTTGAGAAGTCTGATGATAGTCTGACGGGTTTTCCTTTGTATGTGATCTTTTTTCTCTGTCTAGCTGCCTTTAATACTCTGTCTTTATCTTTGACCTTTGCCATCTTAATTATTTTGTGTCTTGGTGTTGTCTTCCTTGGGTCACTTGTGTTGGGAGATCTGTGGGCTTCCGTGGACTGCGAGACTATTTCCTTCCCCAGTGTGGGAAAGTTTTCAGCAATTATTTCTTCAAAGACACTTTCTATCCCTTTTTCTCTCTCTTCTTCCTCTGGTACTCCTATAATGCAAATATTGTTCCGTTTGGATTGGTCACACAGTTCTCTTAATATTCTTTCATTCCTAGAGATCCTTTTATCTCTCTCTGCCTCAGCTGCTCTGTATTCCTGTTCTCTATTTTCTATTCCATTAACAGTCTCTTACACCTCATCCAGTCTGCTGTTAAGCCCGTCGATGGCTTGTCTCAATTCTGCATAGTCTTTCCTCATTTCCCTCACTTCCTCCCTCAGCTCTTGCATATTTCTCCGTAGATCCATCAGTATGGTTATGACTTTTGTTCTGAATTCTTTTTCAGGAAGGTTGTGCATTTCCATCCTTTCAGGTTCCCTCTCTGGTGTTGTTTGTACCATATTCCTCTGTCTTTTCATGGCAATAAAAGTGATCACTGGTCGGTGCCACATATGTCAGCTGGGCTCTTTAAGACTTAAAAAAAAAGAAAAAGAAAAAAAAGAAACAAGGAAAAGAAAGAAAAGAAAAAAAATATCACCCACTGAGAGTAGATTCTGTGGCGATGCTGTAGGTGGCGCTGTTGCTCCACTATTCCGCAGCCGCAGCCATGCTGCTCCACAGGGCCCTTTGCAGCTCTGGCCGGGGTGGGAACAAATGGGAGGCTGTTAATATCTGTGGGAAGTCTGAGTGCAGGTACTTTTTCCCAGTCGCCAGCCAAGGGGTCTGAAATTACCCTGGACTCCCAGCCTGCTGTGCCGAGTGTGCTGAGACGGTCCCAGGCCTTTGTCTCTTTAAGACCGCTACAAAAAAGCGTGCGCTTTTCTTTTATCCTGGGGAGCCGGCTGTGAGGACCCAGGTGCGTTCCCAAGCTCAGATCCTGCCCCTCTGTCTCTCCAAACTCCGATACACCATGCGATGTGTGTCAGTGCTCCCTGCGCATATCACCGGGGCTGGTTATTTCACGGGCCTGTACTTCCACTCCCTCCTGGCTCTGAATCCTCTCCTCCCGCCGTGCGCTGGGGTGGGGGAGTGCTTGGGTCCCACTGGGGCGTGGCTCCCTATCTTACCTGCCTTGCGGGGTGCCGAGTCCTCTTAGGTGTAGATGCAGGCTGTGTGCTCTCCTGTATCTTCTGGTCTCTTTTTTGGGAATAGTTGTATTTGTTGTATTTTCATAAATACATATGGTTTTGAGAGGAGATTTCCACCGCCCTGCTCATGCCGCCATCTTCCCGGAAGTCCATGTTTCCCTAATTCTACTTGCGTTTCACATCCTTCTGTTCTCTTCACATATTTTTGAGATCTCCCATTACATTTCTCAGTTGTGTTCTTATCAAAACTTTGATCATTTTCTTAGTTTCTTACAACTCATTTTGAAATATTAGGTTACAGTTTTCATCAGCTTTGTGGCCGTAATTTTCTACTGTATTCTCATCAGTTACTGCAAATTTACTGTTCATTTTTGCTTTTCTTTTTCTTTTAGTACCTTTGTTTGGGGACAGGTTCTTATATTAGGGTTCTCTAGAAAAACAATCAGTGTAACTATATGAATATGTTAATATGACATATGTGCATGTACATATATGTATGTGTGTGTGTGTACACATATAGATATATATGTATATATGTAGAGATAGACAGATTTATTTTAGGAATTGGCTCATCTGGTTATGGAGGCCCACAATCTGCAGTGCAAGCTGGAGAACCAGGAAAGTCAAAGATATAATTCAGTCTGAGTCCAAAGACCTGAAAACCAAGAGCTCCAAAGTCTGAGATTAGAAAATGGACAGCTCGAGAGGGATCCTCCACATTTTTATTGCATTGGGGCACCCAGTAGGTTCCCATCTACATTGGGGAGGACAGACCGCTGCTCAGCCTACTGAATTAAATTCTCATCTCTTCCACAAACACCCTCACAGGCACATCCAGAAATTAAGTCTTACCAGTTATCTGTGCATCCCTTAGGCCAGTCAAGTTGACATATAAAATTAAATATTAAGTTTTATTTCTTTTTTAAATGAGATGGGTTTGCTGGACCATTAGGAGGAGGTGCTTGTCAAATGAGCAAGGATGGGTCAAGAAAACTTTCTTCATTTCACAGCTCCAGAGTTCCCTCCTGTTGTTAATGTCAAGTGCTGAAATAGTACTCTTTTGTACTTAAACCTTTAAGTGCAGCATTTTGCTAATGAATTACTTTATATGTCACTCATGCTCATAATCTGAACTCTCTTACTCACAGTATTGCTGTTATTCTTAATCTGGTTTCTGGTTTTTTTTGCAGTTTTCCACAGCGGGAGGCTCATTCTTTAATGAAAGCATTATTTAATGGTTTTCACAAGAAAGAGGACTTAGACTGCTACCACACTGATTCTTTCAAGACCAAGCAGTTCTTTCACCCACCTTCAACTTAAAGTATGTGAGGGCTTCTGTTGGCCTTGCTGGTAATTCTCAGTCCTGATTGCCCAGGTTTCCTATTGAGTGGTTGGGGGGTGCTGGTAATTTTTCAGTTCTGCAACTCGCACTCAGTATCCCCTTTCACTTTCCACATGTCCACTGCACAATAACGCTGTTGTTGGTGATTTGGGTGTATCTGCCCATACTCGGGAGTTCATGGCGATGCATTACCCTCTTTTGCTGAACGTTTGGTTTTTTCTTTTGTTATCTTGCTTAGTGTATATGCTTTTCAGGAAGAGTTTTAGGGAGATTCAGAAACTCTACTGGTGACATGATTGTACCACCTAATTCAGTATCTTTTCACCTTACTAATAGTGTCCTTTGTTGTACAGATGTTTTAAATTTTAATGCAGTCAAATTGTGAGCAATTTGCCTGGTTGCATGATTTGCTTTTTCCTAGTGGTGCCCAGCTACGCTAGAATTAGCACAGAAAAAACTCCTTAGTGAACTCTCCCTGTCAATCACAAGTGCCTAGTATTTTCATCTCCCCACCAAGCCCTTTCCTTCAATGCCTTCAGTGTTACCCTCCTAGAACATTTTAAAGTCTTAAAACTAAAGCAATGGGTTTTTGTTTTTGTTTTTAATTCCAGGTGCCCTTTCCTTAAATGAAAGCTTACACAGAAATTCAAAATGAAATATCACAACTACTCAAGTTTGGTGCTTTTCTCCTCTCTGGTCTACTTTTCTCCCAGAAGCTCTTTGGCTCTTAGTTTGAAATCACTGAGGTAAAAAGAAAGTAAGCAGTAAATTCTAAGTGAAGAGTTATGGATTACAAACAGAAGGAAATCATGCTCATTATCTTAAGGCTCAATCGCTCAGTCCCAGGAGATACTGATTCATAATCTAGGGTGAAAACTAGAAATCTATATTTTGTTAATGTTCTAGGTGATTCTAACACACATAGACAGTCAAGTTTGAGAACGGTTACACTCGTCTTATGCTATCCTATATAGTAGCCACTAGCACCACATGACTATATACATTTAATTACTGAAAACCAAACCAATAAAAAAATTCAGGTCCTCAGCTTCACTAGCCACATTTAAAATGTTCAGATGCTGCATGGGGACAGTGGCTACCATACAGGAGTGCAAATACAAACATGTCCATCATTGCAGAGTTCTTGTGGGCAGTGTGCTCTAGACAGTTGTCTCCACAATGGGGTGTGCATACACAAAGGGATGTGTAGATTCACTTGGAAGATAGTTAAATAGAAATAATCTATTTTTCAACTGATTTTTTAAAATCTCTATTTTGGGCAACGTTTTATAATGTACTTAATGCATTGCCTGAATATAAAATAACTATATACATACATATATATATACATATATATATATATAATATGCATGCTTAAAAATTACTTACTGATGGAGTATATGGTCAAAAGGTTTGGAGATCATTAAACTAAATACCTATGACTTTTAAAGAGTTTGGGCTGACAAAGATAACTTTTAATTAGAGCTCCTTTCTAGGTATAGATTTTTATACTTCAAACCCAAATCCTCAAACATGAGAAGTCCTTTTTTTCTTTGTAAATATACACATATATTTTATTTCAAAAAGCACAAGAACATTATACAAGTTTTAAATTTACATTTTGCAATAAAAGATATCAATATATGCATTATTTGTATAACTTCATCATGGATGGAATTTTGATCAGTGGTAGAAACATGTTGCAGTCACTAGAGATCATCATCACAGTGAACCAAAATGCATAGTTGTTATGAAATGACAAAAGACCACTAAGGTGAACTCACAGTCCACACACCAACGTAATAAATTAATTATACAGATATGTTTTTCTTCTCTGTATCATTAAAGTTCTTGCCAGTCCCTCACTAAACATTAGAAACATGCAGTTTTGGAGCCATCCTGTTGAACTAGTCCCTCTACACACTACACTAAAGAAAATAAAGTGACTTTTTGCTCATTTGTAAGTAAACTTTAATAGCATAATTAAATTGTTTGCAATGATGAAGGCAAAGCACTAGGATAGTTGGATATAGTCAGATATCCCTTGGGCCGGGGACACCACTGAGACGTAGGTTCACCTACAATGCAGAGATCTGGATCAGTCGTAGTAAGTGGACCTCAATACGAACCACGTTCTTTGGCGATAAAGGTCTGTCTGACTGACCATTGCAGACAGTCCCTCTGGCAGCTTGAGAGCTTGCCTTCAGGATTTAAGTCAATATAAAAAGACTAGAAATAAAAATTCAGTTTATCTTTGCTGAACTGGGGCCAATCAGTTAGGGATGAAGTCAGCATCTTTTGTTGCCTATTCTGGCTCAGACTTCCCATCCAATGTGATTATATAAGGAATAAAAGGAAATGTTCTAATCATTTCATATTAGCAAATTTGACAAACTGAATACTGAATTTCCTGATCCTCACCCATCAGTTGTTAGAAATAGTTCAATGGAGTCACATCTGTTTCCTGATACCTTCTGCATAGTAACTATTCAAGTAGAAAATCACGATTGATTCTGATGCTTGCTCATGCCAATCCCTTACTGCAAAAATTACCTCTTCTTTACTTTACATAAAATACCAAAAAATCTAACCCCAAATGTACATCATTAATCACTTTGCAAATATATTTTTATTTGCTTGCCTTTGCTGAGCAAAAGGATAAGAAAACATTTATACACATATATGACACTAGTCACCAAAGGCAAGATAAGATGGCCTTTGAATGCATTTTTTAAATTCCTAACATTAGCCCAGAGACAACAGAAGCTAAAACGCAAGATTTCAATTTACCTTCTGTCTGCTGTTTTATATCACAAGTTCTTGATATAAAAAGTTAAAGCAAAAACCAAGAAGTCTATGCACAGATTTGGGAGAGTTCTATTATTTATAAACAAGATGGCTCAACCATGGCATGTTAGAACAGGTCACAGACTATTGATTACATGGCTTTTTTGGTTGGTTGTACTAGTCAGAAAACAGAATTTATGAAAGGGTTGCACACAGATAACAAATGAAGGATGTGTCTTTTACAAAGATGTAGAAGTTTATAGAATTGCCTTAAGTCTGATTGTTCTAATTTACAGCTGCCATGCTCCATTCATTGGGAGAATTTTCTTATCTTCATTCTGTAGACAATTTACATAAGAACTGTATCAGGTTTCTAGGAGTCAAATTGGATGGTGCCACAATCAAGAGATGAGTGAAGTCATTTTAGAAACCTGCCTTTTGAAAATGTAAAGTATAATTTCAAAACTCAACAAAGCTATCTGTGGTCAGAGGTGAGGATTATAGGCATTTTGTCTCATCAGTGATGAATAATGTCTACATACCCTAACTCTTGAGGTCTACAGTGGGAAAAAAGCTTTTACATACTGGCAGAGACCTGCCGTAGAAACGGCAACTCTGCCCCTATAGAGATTGTTTAATTTCTGGCTGAAATAATAAGTGGTACATTAGTGATACTTCCTTAAGAGAGATAATAAAAAATTTACTTTTCAGAATGCTTTCTCATGAAGTATACTGCATGGTTTCTGCAAGTCCTCTTTAGCTGCAAGACTATCACAGATGATTCGAATCTTGTCAGTGATCCAGTATCAGCTAAACCTGGGGGATGGCAGGGCAAATACCAAACAAAATTGCAGCAGAGTTAACCAGCATATAAAAACATCCCGCTGCTTGATGTGACCCCATTTACCAGGTGGGTGGAAGGAAATGAAACGACAGATTATGAAGGTAAATGAGTTTTCCAGAAATGTTAGCAGAATGAGACACTTGGGGTGAAGAAACATTTTTTTAGTGTTCTGGAACATAAAACAGATTTATCTATGTCCTTCTTTTCCTTTAAGCATATGTTCACTAACTGAAAGCAATACCCCGATAAAGAATATTTTGTTAATGCATGTAAATCTGGACATAAAGCAAAAGACCCTCCAACCCTTCTCCAGCCCTCAGAAAGTTCTCCATAATTTTGAGTCTGTCTTCCTCACAGTCTTCATTTGTGACTGTCCCGAGGCGGCATCGGAGCTTACAGTGACTGCCAGTTGAATCCAAATAACATCTGATTCGTTTCCTGGCTCCTGGCGATCTCTTCTATAATGCAGTGCTGTTGCCACACTAAATGGAGCTTCCGATACCGCTCACGAGATAAATGAAGGGGGTTGCCCCTCCTTCAGAAAAAATAAAACACCAACATGTAAGTTTCAATTAAGTAACTGCCGCATCTTTATTGGCTAAAGGACTCTGAGATATAAAACTCCTGAGATGTTCTTGGAGCTGGGAGGAATCACTAGGACAGGGTTTTAAGAAGGATTATTTTCCTATCACCACTGATCTCTATGAACTTGATAGGTTACTTGGCTAACAAAGCAGAAATTTATTTCTTGGTTATTCAGAAAATAGGTTAAGTATACTCATGGGCATTATGGGGTCTCATTTAAATGGCTAGTAAGATTTATAACTTGAAGCAGCTCTACTCTCTTTTGGGTGGTTAGCTGGAGTGGAGCTCGAATGGCTTTTGGCCTCATATAGTTTCTTCAGCTTTGTTTCCTGTTCTTTTTGCGTAGGAGAGGTTAGATCTGAGGTATAACACTAAGCCCTCAAAGTATATTCTGCTCCTCAGAAATATTTGGTTATAATTGTCCTTATACGCAACACACTTGCTGGTGATTAGTAAATATTTAAGTAAAATTACTCCCCATCACCTATGGCTGTAGCGTATGACACTGCATAATGGCCAATCAAAAATGCCTCAAGTCTGCTCGTTGCCAGTAACGGAGAACTGCAAGATTCTCATTCCTGAGGCACTCAAGTGTCTCTGCTGGTTGGGTATTTTCAAATTGCCTAATTAATTTAAATTCTGTGTCTTTGTGTCTTTCTAGAACAACTCAGATCTCTTATCCTCAGTCACTGACCACTTTAACTACTCAGCATTTTTCTCCCTAAATCTAAAGACTATCTCTATACAGGTCAAATGCTATGACAATAAAAATAAATCTCCCTAGGATCAAAGAAGTTCCAAGCCCCATCTAGTAAGCTTATTCATTCCAAGTAATACTTCCAAAGAACCGAGTTTCCAATGGACAAAAACAGACAGTTTATGTTCTTTATCAGTATGTACTTTGGGGACCACTGTGGACTCACCTCCTCTTTCTTAGACGCCATGAGTAGTACTCAACTTCCCAATACCAGGGAAAGGTATAGAAGAGTTCAAGCTTTGAAATATTTTGCTAATGCTTGGAAGCAAAGAAGGCTGATAGAGCCGGGTAATGAGTTTTAAGTGTTGCAATGGAAATAATGAATATCCATTTTAAACCCAATTCCCTCACTGGATACTACAGATATTTTTTGTATATTTATCAGTGTCAATTAAACCTTCTAAGTAATTCTAAAGGAAGGTTGATTCAAACACTATGATGGCTGGTATTTATAAAAATTTTGGAGAAGTGTTACCCTCAAATTTTGGAAAAGCACAAAGTTGTCAAAAATTTTGTGTTATACTTAGGATGGCATATTTAATATTTTTAATTCATAGCTATTTAAAAGTATCTCTCAATATTAGCATAAACTTTTGGGTTTAAAGAACTGTTACCATCCATGTACAACAATGTGACTATGATTTTTTAAACATCTTACTTCAGGCCAGGGTCTGTTTCTCCATATTCATCCAAGTAAGGGGCTGGATAGGCACAGCCTCTGGCTTTACCTTCTACCAGGACCACTCTGCATTCTCTGATTCTGAAGGACAAAATCAACCAACAGGAAATTAAGTGCATGTGTGCAAATGACACACATATGTTCACTATATCAAAGTTAATCTAAAAGAAGACACGGTTAGTATCTGTTAGGAATTCAGTATATAAAGACAATATAAGCATAGACAAATAGACTAAATTGTGTTTCCTTTAAAAAAAAAACCAAACATTGCTATTGTTGAAGCTACATGAAAGGATCAATGGATTTAGGGAAATGAGATCACTAATACTGATTGAATATATTCAAGAGAGGAAGGAGACTGTCCTGCTTGAGCCACAGATACCCTGGAAAATGGTGGCTGAGGCTGTTTCTGTTCTGTTTCCTGACCAAGACCTGGAGAGGGGAAGGTGCTTACAGAAGAACACAGTCACATCTCCCAGTCTGATAACCTTGGCCGGAAGGAAGGTCAGCTAGGAAGCGTTAAGCCTTTTCTGAAGAGCCAGCCTCCAGCAGTGCAGCCTATGAAGAAGCACCGCCAGTTTGAAGGTACTTGGGACTCTTACGGCAGAGAAATAGAGACATCAAATATAATGCTCACGTACATGTGCACAGAGGGGTTAAATACTAAAGGAAGAAATTATGAATTAAATAGCTGGAATAGGTAGTAGGTTTACTTGCTGTAGAAAAAGAAAATACATCTTTGGGTTTTACTTCTATGCATTCATTCCCATTGTTCCAACAGATGCCTACAAGCAATGATTATATATGTTCCATAGTTAGTGAGATATTTGGGCTTATGTAAACAGAAACTACATGGAATGTGGAGAATGGAAAGAAAAAGCACACACACCCACTGTGAAATTTCTCTTTCAGGTAACTTGTACTCTCCTTTCATAAATATGAATTACTATTGTTCCACTCTCAGTCTTTAGCTAAGAGACCAGGGAAAACAACAGTGGGTTGACAGAGGAAATGAACATTAATTAAACATTTAAAGGACAATCTAAAGTAACAATTTACATGTGCACTTTTTAAATATAAATCTTAGGACTCCAAGCTCTTTCACTGCAATTTTCACCTGAGTATTACATAATACCAGAGTAACCAATACTAAGATTTTCCACAAAGAATAAAAATGTGAACAGAATTCTTTCTTTTTTAACCCCTTACTCTGTAATACCTTCTCAAATGCAATCTCATGTGACTAACCGGTCTATACTGCTGATAGATCATTTCCTATCAAACACACTGTCCTGCCACACTGGCTTCCAGATTGGATCCAGAGCCCCTAAGGTCATTATGAAGCTTCCAGATCCCTCACTACTTACTTCAGGAAAATGCAGACTCCAGCTCCACAGCGAAGTGCATGAAAAATGCAAGCTCCAACCTCCTCCCCATTCACGATTTCTTGGCAGCAAATGTTCTGAGAACAGAGTATGGCCCCACAGAAAAGGCAGAGGACAGGGTGCTTTCGCTCATCGTCTGCAGACCGCGGGCACCTCAAGAAGGAAGCAAACATTCGGTATGGTGGAGATATAACAAAAGCATGATCTGTCCAGTTAGCCATAGAACATGTTTTCATCACTGGCTGCTTTGCAGCAAAGAAAGCCCTTACAACATAAGGAAACATTTAATTAGATGAATCCTCTTTAATACTTCTCCCTAAGAAGACTTAACAAAAATATCTTCTAATTAACCCATAGTGAGAAAATCTGTTATTAAATATACAGTGTCCTGATAATCCCCATAAAGTTTGGCAGTTAAATATGCCTTAAGATTGAGATGCATTTATAGAATCCAGTCTTCATCTGACATTACCAATTTATAGTCAACTGTCTCTTCTGCATTGGTTTAGTCAATCTTGTGCCCTCCATGTTGGAGGCATATGACCTTGTCAATGTTTGTAGAATTATTTTTTAAAAATGACAATTTTTTTAAAGTAAATGTTCAAACACAGTTTCCTCTTTTTTTGAAGTAATGAGATCTGTAGGGCTGAAGTGAGAGACTGCACTCTCCATCTTGGAGACACATCAAGTCTTAGGAAGGGAAAAGTGATAGAGTTGACTTGCTTGAACAAAGTAGTACTTTGGGAACTGACCATTTTACATAGTGGCATGCTAGAGCTTTGCTATGATGCCCACACCCAAACCCCACACGAAGATAGGTTTCACTCTCTGAATTAAAGTAGTAATCTTTAAAAAAGGAGCTTCCCTGCTCCTACCTGCTGTATAATGGACATAATGGAAACATCAAGAATCTTGACAGTAAAAAATAAATACAACCACAGGAGAGATTCAGAGATGCCCACAATGAAGGTCAGAATGAAGAGCACAGAAAGAATCTCCAATAGGGTATTAACAGTATATTCTCTGACCCCCAGTTTCTCAGACAAGATAAGAAAACCAATATTGTTTATACAGGAGCAGAGGGACTCTGTGCCTGGGTATTCCATTCCCATCTCCTGTAGATGAAGGAGCTATTTTCAATTCCAGAAGGTTGCTATGGAACATAATTATCACTCTTTTTGGATAAAGCCAACATCTTCTTTCACCTTTAGCACAGGACGGCTGAGTCCAAGTCACTAGCATCCTGAAGAGGAAAATGGGTGATCCCTAAAGTGCAGTAACTGAGCAGCCAGCCATCCTCCTACACTATGGACAGCTCAGTCTAAAAGAAAACTGGTGGTGACAATAAAACTGGAAGAGCTCATAAGGTTTATTCCCATTTTTACTTGAAACCAGTAGGAAGTAATATCATCCAGAAGGACCTCCACTGTGATTACTCTCTTCTCAGGTCCCCATAAGAGCCAACAGCATGATACTCCTTAATGTCTGGAAGATAAGACCTCTCAACTGGCATTCTGTGGTAGCAGTACAATCCTAGGATTAGCAGAATCACTGAAGTTAGAGTTGGATGCAATCTGTGGAATAATCTAGCCAATTTTTTAAAGGCTGAGAGATAAAGTGACTCAACCACTTGTTTAGTAGGTTGACCTTAATCTGCACGAGATAAGCGCAAGGGAGCTAACAGAAAGGTCGATTCTGTCTGGTAACAAGAGGCTGGAGAATGGGCTGCTCAGGCCCTTGCTGGACCAGTTAAACTCTCTAGCTTCATGACTCCAAGCAATGGTTATTATAACTAAATAAGATAATTTTCTTAGTCATTCTGTAGGTCAGTGATTCTCAAGAGTGGACCAAAGAAGAGCTCTCCAAGCCCTCAAAATCACCTTAAACTACTATCTCTTTCTTTGGCTCATTCAAAGGGCAGCAAGTTATTTAACATATGACTGACTAAAGACTACTAATAGTAACCTGTATACCAAGGCAGCTAATTGGAATACTAACTGGTATCTTTAAAACAAAACTTATTTGTATTTACTGAGAAGTCTAGTTAATTTAAGATTACTAAGAAGTTTGGCTGTTGCACAATCTTTGTTGACATTACAAAACCCCTAACTGAGCTTCAGAATTCCTACAGTTTGGGAAAAGGATGCTTTGTTACTAATACATCATCAATGAAGCCTTGAGTAGGCTCTGATTTCAGGCTGCTGAGATTTTTGCTAGTTTCAGGTCATCATCATCAATCTCGGTTCCTATAGGTAGTGATGTGATGCCATCTGAGTGTGAAGATATATAACTGCACCAATAATGATTTTGGTTTACTATTTTCAAGGCATGATACATTGTGATTCAAATATGAAATATTCACCTATCAATGGCCAAGGCAGATAAGAAGAAATATGATTTCTCCATCCAGTGACATCTTACTGGTGATGCATAGCTCATGATTTATGCTAAACAAATAACATCATATTAAGGTAAGGGTAAAATGACTATTGTTAACATAGGGCATTATTTTATCATACAGACTCATGTGTTTAAGTTCATACTGTCCTCTTATAAAAGTAACTGATAGGTAATTCATACATGGTGTTAGTAATGAGTATAATGTAACTTGTTTATTTTGCTTCCCATCAGTCTTTATTACCCAATATGTTTTTTTAAATTTGAAAGTGATCAATGAAAGGGAAGAGGAAGATAAAAGGAAGTTTGAGAAACACCGCTTTGGAGTAGTGAGAGTAGTGTTTGATTTGACTGCTAATTTCTCATCAGAAACAATGGAGGTTAGAAGGCTGTGGGATGATGTATTTAAAGTGTTCAAAGAAAAAGCTGTCAACCAAAAATTCTGTATCTGGCAAAACTATCCTTTGAAAATAAAGAAGAAATCAAGACATTCCCAGATAAACAAACACTAAGGAAGTTCAACACATCAGGTCTGTTAAGTTAACACTATTCTATAAGAAATGCTAAAAGCCCTTCAAGCTGAAACAAAAGAACTCTAATGGTAACACTAAGCCATATGAAAAAAATATAGATAACTGGTAAAGGTAACTACATATATAAGTATAAAAGCTAATAATATTGTAATTTTTGATACAGAACTCTATTTTTTGTTTCCTATATGATTTAAAAGGCAAATGCACAAAACAATGATTACAAATCTATGTTAACAGGCACATAGTGTATAAAAATACAATCTGTGATTTCAACAACTTGAAGAAGGGAGATAGAATTGGAAAGAAACAATTAATATATGCTATTTTTAATTCAAATTAAATTGAATATGTTAAATAAGAAACAGCAGGTACAAGAAGGACCTTCTGAACCTCCTTTGCCCCCCTGAAAGCAGGTAATAAATTTCCCATGTGAAGATATCTTTCCTATCTAGGAAGGTAGGAAGAATTCTTATTGCCAGAGATAGGGATTTCATGGCTGAGAAGCCTGTACAAACTATCTTTGTTACTTCCTTAATTTGCTACCCCAAGTCCAAACCTCTTTGTTTTATCAAATCTCCGCAAGTAATTGTTTCTTTGTCAGTGAGGTATAAAAGCAGCCTGCTTTGGTCACTCCTTTAAGTCTCATATGTCTTATGAGCTCCTGACATACAAAATTAAATGTTTTTCCCCTATTAACCTGTCTTACATCAATTTAATTATTAGACCAGCCAAATAACCTAGAAGGGAAGAAGGGAAAATTTTTCCTCCTCTACAATATAAAATACTCTTACAAGTCAACAACAAAAAAGACAGTCCAATTACAAAATGGGCAAAACTTGAACAGACATTTCTTCAAAGAACATATTCAAATGTCCAATAAGCACATGAAAAGATGTTTACTTTATTATTTATTATAGAATATCAAACCACAATGGACTATAACATCCACTAGGACAGCTTTAATTAAAAAACAGAAATGAGCAAGTGTTGGTGAGGATATGGAGAGAGAGGAGCCCTTATACATTGCTGGTGGGAATATAAAGTAGTGCAGCCATTGTGGAAAACAGTTCAGTGGTTCCTCAAAAAGTTAAACATAGGATTATCATAATGACTGATCAATTCCACTCCTAGGTATATATAAAGAAAATAGATAAAAATATATGTCCACACAGAAACCTGTCCATGAACGTCTATAGTAGCATTACTCGTAATAGTCAAAAGTGGAAAACAACCTACATGCCAATTAATGGATGGATGGATAAACAAATTCTGCCATATACATACAATGAAATATTATTTAGCCAAGAAAGGAATGGATGAACCTTGAAAACAATGTTAAATGAAAGAAGCCAGACACATATATTGTATTATTCCTTTTTATATGATATATCTAGAATAGGCAAATCCACAGAGACAGAAAGCAGATTACTGGTTACCAGGGGATCAGAAACGGCAAATGGAGAGTGATTAGTGGATACTCTGGGGTGATGAGAAACTAGGAAGAGGTAGTTGCACAACATTGTAAATACAACAAATGCCATTGAATTGTATACTTCATCCTGTTTAATTGTATGCTTTATGGTTTTCAATTAAAAAAGAAAGATTGATAATCACTGTCATAGAGGATGCTCAGTGGTCACTTTTTAAAAGTTTGCTAGCAGTGGTATATACCAATTGCAAGTTCAAAAAAATTTTAAATATATATTTCTTCTTACCTGAAATGAGAAGCTTGATTTAGGAGACAGCTGTAGTCATCAGGAAGCTCTATCAAACTATTTCTTTTTCTAGGGTACCTAGAATGTAATTTAAAAGACAATTTTATTTGTGAGTAAATAAGCCCACATAAAACTGACCAGGTAATATAAAGAAGAATGTCTTTAAAAAAGACTCCATACTTGCAATCCATAGTAATTCCCACTATTGACTTGATTAAATCTGGACTCCTCAGCCTAGAATTCCAAATCTTTGATCATTTGGCTTCCTTTCCAAACTCAACTTCTACTATTTCCTAAATTGTTCTACCTAGAATATACTGTCTAGAAAGGTAACATAAAGTAGCAGTTAAGAACACAGACTTTTGAAATTAGATCTGGTTACAGATGCTAAATTCTCTGACACCTAGCAAGTCACTGAGCCTTTATTTCCTAGACCATAAACTGAGGATGAATATATTAACCATCAATTTAAAACCATATTTTTTGGGGTGGGGGTGAGAAACATAAAGGACTCATGCTGATTTAAGAAGTGTTAAATATGAAAAACAGTATCAAGGAACCTCACAGAGCTATTGAGAACTCGGTAAGAGTACTTGATAAATGTTTGCAAATGTTATTATTCACTCTAACCATGCTAGATACAATAAAAACTCCACATACAAGCCTTGGGGATGGTCATCTGAGTAACATGGGATTCTGTCCTTAAACCCCAATCAATTTAAATTCTCTAATTCCTTCTGTGTTCTGCCAAAATATATCTCCTCTAAAACGAACCTTGCATTAAAAATCCTTTCCTCTTTAAATTTTTATAGTGTTAACAGTATACTCCATATATCTTATGCCTTGAATTTATATACATAATTAGAGCCATGACCAAAACCTGCATGTAAATATGTCTCTGAACTCTCCCAGACTATTTTAGTGCCATGCTGGGGAAACAGTAGATGTCTAAAAGGCACAAAGGGGAATCGAAATAAAGGAAAAATTGTGTGAGATTAACAGTTATGCCCATCTTTTAAACTTTTCTAAGATCTTTTTTTTCTTGGTGATGTGAATACTTCTGCATCTGAGCACAGGAGCTAGGCCTATAATCTCTAAATCACTAAAGTTGGCTTAACGGGTAGGCAACATATGTACATTTACAGTGAAGGTGAAAGGAGATGCAGGGGTGAGAGAAGATGAGAAAAGAAGGTGGTGAATGTACATTGTCTTGCAATGTTTGCTTCAGTCATAGAAAAATGGTATTGGTGTTAGTAATTAAGGCAAGAGGTCAATTCCTCTGCTTGTTTATTGATGCAATTCAATTGGAATAAAAATGAGACACTGTGCATAATAAAAACCAGGGGCCCTGGAGGAGATACAAACGAGATAAGCATGTAGTTCTGGCTCTCCCTTGATGGGTTTCCTGTTTAGAGGGTTATTGTGCTGGCAGGTACACACGCCCACACGTTGTGATAACCTTCAGGGAGAAGGTAGCATTTGAATTGGTGGCTTCTGAGTGAGCCATAATTTAAGCGCGATGAGAGGGCTGAAGAAAGTTTTGTGGGGTAGTCCCTAAATATATAAAGGGAGAAGAGGGAATCTATTTATATCCTACTTTACTCAAAAGGAAAAAAATGGTTTATAGGCATATAGTCACTATGCTGATTTTAATATACCAGCAGCTCCACAATGCTATCTCCTCCTGTGCCTTTTAATAGGCATGTACTGGCCTAAGGAAGAGAAGTTGGTGGTGTCAAACAATTTAGGAGGGAAAGGGCAGCAATGTGGAGAAAAAAAAAAAATCAGTCATAGGAAGAATCTAACTTCTGGCAAAGACCTAACAGAAATGTAGGAAACAATGTAGAGTGAGAATGAAAAAGACAAACAAAAAAAGCATGCTCAACAAACCAGCCACTTAGAAACACAACCTGTAGATGTGGGAACAGGATTGAATGGTAAAACCAACCTGACTATGGTGCTTTTTTGCTTCAAACAGTTTAGTAAGGCAGGATCTGCACACCACCTGTACGGAACCAAGAGAAAGCAAATGTGTCAGCCAACTTCAAGGCAGTAACATCAACGAGCCATTCTCTTCAAATCTGTCTGTCTCTTCTGTCTGTGTTCCTTCTGCTAGACTTCATCTTACATCTTGCCCCTTTTCTTCTCCCTTTCTTTTCTCCCCTTCCTTTTCGGGTCTTTTGTATTTTTCTCCTCTCTTTTAATAATTCTTTTTAAAGAGTTTATCAATCAATGCCTTACTAGAAAAACAAAGACCATTCTGAGCATTTCAACAAGAGGGAATTTAATACCAGGAATTGGTAATAAACATGATAAAAGAGCTGCAAAGCCACCCAGAAGACAAAAAGGCAAGGATTAGCCTTTTTAGACAAAAAAAGGCTAATTTGGTAACACTGGAGATCAGAATACCTTGTGAGAAATGAGGAAGCACAGAAAGATTAGCCAATAGCAGGAAGCAGAAGAAAGGACCCAGTGCTATCATTGGAGCTCAGGGACTATGGCCACCGGTGGATACTGGAGCCACAGTAGACTTGTTCGGTGGGAACTGGGGCCAGAGAACTACAGACACTGCCAGAGACGCCCCACAGGCAGACAGGCAGAGAGGTGCCCGCTTCTCTCGTCCTCCTGGCCACCAATGTTCTACCAGTGCCCCCTCCCCCCCAGGCTGAATGCAGAAAGAAGCCCATTGACAAGGGACACCGGGAAATAGGGCCTGCAGGGGTCAGTCCCCTGCACTAGACTGGAGGTTGAGGAAAGGCTTTGAGGTAAGCAGGAACGACTGGAAATGGTGCAAAAGGCAAGGGACTTTCTGTTTCGAAGTCTGAATTTTTAACATTAGCCCTAGAATAGCAAGTTCAAAATGTTATTGACTCCAAGAATATAAAAGTAAAATTAGTATAACCTACTGAGATTGTACTCAACACAAAACATGATACTGACTTTTGGTATTCATTTTGTTTCATTGTTATCAGCTGTGGGAAATGAGGAAGCACAGAAAAGAACCTAGAAGAAGAGATCAGAGCACAGAGAAAGATGGCAGCAGACAGGCGGACATTCACATAAATCCTGCTGTGGGAATGGAGGGAAAACATTTATTAAAGAAAAAGGAGAAAAAAAAGGAAGAATTGAAAAGACCAAAAGAAATCATGGATGTGATACTGTGATATGTAATAAATGAATATTTGGTCTTTGACCCAGTTCCTGGCAGAACTCCAAACACCCTTGGCTTTCCTAAGAGAAGAGAGTGGAAAGGTGTCTCATTATGTTAATGAGGAATTTTCAGATGCACCCGAGGGGCGGTCTGTTGCCAGGAGAACCCACAAGGGTTAGAAGGTTGGAATTTTCAGCCCCTTCCCACCCTCCAATATGGGGAGAGGGAAGAGGAGCTGGAGGTGGAATTAATCGCCAATGACCAGTGATTTAATCAATCATGTCCATGTAACAAAGCCAACGTCAAAATCCAAAGCTACAGGGTCTGGAGATCTTCTGGGTGGGTGAGCACACAGAGATGCTGGGTGAGTGATGACTTTGGAGAGGGTGTGGAAGCTCTGCTCCCTTTCTCCACACCTTGCCCTAGGCATCTCTTCCATCTGGCTGTTCCTGAGCTATATCCTTTGTAATAAACTGGTAATCTAGTGAGAAAATTTGGTTTCCTGAGTCCTGTGAGCCACTCAAGTGAACTAACTGAACCTGAGGAGGGGTGTCACTGGAAACTCTGACCTGTAAGTGCTAGGTCAGAAGCACAACAACCTGGGTTTGTGGTGTCTGCCTGGTGTGTGTGTGTGGGGGGGGGGTCAGTCCTGTGGGGCTGAGCCCTTAACCAGTGGAATCTGATGCTGCCTTCAGGTCCATAGTGTCAGAATTGAGTTGAACTGTAGGCACCCAGTTGGTATAGAAGAACTACTTGTTGATGTGTGGGAACCTTCCTGCTACAAATGATGGAATTGGGTGTCAGAATCTTTAATGGGGGAAATAGAGTACGAATAACACAGTGAGAATTGATTACTAAAATGATGGTATATGTCAATGATATCTCAAAAAAAAAGGAAAATGATGGTGGCAAAGATAGGGTAAGGAGACTGGAGGTTGGGAGGGTAGGGTGATCAGGAAGGCCAATAAGTAATGGGGTTGAAAGAAAGACACGCTTCTCCCCGGGATATTTAAGTGATATATTTTTGATCTACCAAATGACACTTTTTCCTCCTCAGTCACCCTCCTGAGATGTGCTACCATGTGAACTATGCTACTGTTCCAAATACAGCCATTTTGGGTTCTTCTTGTTAGGCAGAAAAATAGATATGAGCAGGGTGGAAAGAGAACAAGGCCAGCAAAAAGCCCACTAAAAAGACCCAGAGTTAATCAGTTAAAGCTCAAAAAGCCAGGAGCAACTTGGCCTGGAATGTTTGAATATTCCCCAGATAAAGGAGGGTACCTCAGCATAGCCCATGTCTTTATTGTGTTACTCATGCAGGCCCAGCTTATTTTTTTTAAACTTTACCTATATGCTGTTTTTTTCTCCTTCAGCCCTAATCAAGTAGTTTGCAACCTAGGCAACTAATTTAGCATGCAGGCCCAGCTGTAGACAACACAGTAAAAGGCAGGAAGGATTCCATCTTAAAGATAAGATTGCACTTTAACACCCAGGAAGTTAAGAAGTAAGATCCTTAACTTTCTCTTTAGCAAACAGACAATAACTCAGCCCACCTTGGGGGCTGGGCAGGCAGCCTTGTTTGATATGCTCCCAGACCAAGATGTCGGTTATCTCAGGGAGAAATCAGAGCAGTAAATTTCTTGTGTTAAGTTAATTTTAAATATTCAGAGACCACTTAACAAGACTGCACCCCCAGCCCTTAGTCCCATTCCTGAAGAATCCTTAAAAGGGGGAACCCCCAACCTCTTGGGGCACTCCTCTCTCTGAGGTCACCTGCACTTTCTAAGTGCATAGACTTTCTTTCAATAAAATTTAAACCTTTCAAGGCACCTCTCCTCCCTGAGGTTGCCTGCTGCACTTTTTCTCTCTTTAAGTAACTTTAAATAAAACATTTACTCTGCTTCACTGCTGTGTCTCTGCCCTTCAATTCTTTGTTGCAGTGGGGACAAGGACCGAGGAAAATATACAATGCTCCTTCAACATTCTGATACTTGTGTCTTTATGGCTGTGACATGACCACCACCCCTTCTCCCTTGATGTAAAACTGGGATGAGACAGCAGCTGTGGGGAAAAAAGTACAATGGATGGTAGTGTTGGTAGAATAAGCAGAAATTCCAACTGCCCATGGCTGCTGGTTTAGGTCCAACTCCTTAAGTGTGTGAATCTTCTGTATTTATGTCACTCCCTTCAATAAATGCTATCAATCTAAAAGCTTAGCAAATAATTTAAGTTTCCAAACTGTACAATAACCCAACAATGATACTTTTTTGCCCCCATAGTACCTCTGGAGGAGGGGCCTTACAGTATCCCAATATTCCTGGAAAAGCAGGAATAAATTTGTGGGTAAAGACAGATAGCTACAGAGTGCACTGTACTCTCCGTCTGCAGAATCTGCAAGAGAATAAAAATACATTTAATAAGCACATTATTCTTACCTGGTCCATCTGTTAATAAACCTTTTTCATTGGTTATGCTCACTTCTATACTCTATATAATTTTGTACTATATAAAACTGGGAGACAAATAAGCCACGGTGATCCTTTAAACATAAATCTGATTCAGTCATTCTTGCAATCAGATTTCTCCAATGTCAAACTATCACATGATATAAAAATATAAAGTCCTTATTGTGGCATAAAGGCCCTATGTCACTGCCCTGGCTGCCACTTGGACCTCATCTCCTACCACCCGACATCTGCTCATTATGCCTCAGCCACACTATTCTTTGACTATGTCGAGAAAAGCCTTTCCATTTACTGTTCCTTCTGCTTAGGAATACTCTTCCTTCAACTCTCCGCACAGTTCAACCCCATCTCTTTTTTTGATGTCTCTTTGATCAATGTCTCCTCTAAGAGAAGCCTTCCAAGACAATCTATCTAAATGTATTACCCACTCTGGCTCCTGCATTCTCTATTCCCATCAACGGCTTTATTTTTCTTTGTAGTACTTATCATCATTTCCCACTATATTATACATATTTATCTGTCTGTCTATATTTTGTGTCCTCTCAATAAAAGAAAGGACTTTATCTTATTCATTGTTGTGTTAATACTAAATTAGTACATGATTTTTTTTTTAATGCAAACAACAGGTCTGTATTGGCAACTACTTGGAAAGCAGCATCCTATTTATTTAGAATCAGGATAAACCTAGATCCAGTAAACTCTATGGAAGTGAGTTCAAATAAAGAAGCTGACAGCCAGTAAAGATGACCCAGTCAGTTTAATCTCAAAGGACAAAAGGAAGAATCTTTGAACAATTTTGGTGATTACTCCGAAATCATACAAACATTCTGATTTTTACCCAAAGAAAGCCACAAGGAATTTTTATTTTGATATAGATCAACTTTTTTTTACTATTACTATTTACTTTGATATAGATTTAAAGCAAGTAAAAGAGAAAGAAAATAACTGTTACTCAAACATATATTGCCTTGGTTTGTCATAACAGATCTTTCCCAGCAGCATTTTCACTCTTATAATAAAGTCTTATGTGCAAACTTCAGGTAACAGAGTGTACAATAGTTTTCCTTCTACCTAGCTAAGTAGGTCTCTTCCCCAAACACAACCAGTGTTTCTAATTTCTTGTATATCCAGTTATATTCTGTGTTGTAGGCATTTCATGAAATCAAGCATATAAACTATACATAGATAGAAGCCACAAGTACGTTTTCAGATTATGAGGCTAATCTGGTTTTTGGACTCACATATTTAACCTACACCAACCAGGGTAGGGACACAGAGGCTTGGAGTGAACACTGATAAAAGATGTGGCGAAGGGAGAAGTGGTTTGCCTTCTCTCACCTTACATTCCTGAGGTTTAAGGTAAGAAAAAAAGATCTTGTTTACTACTCTGTGAGTCCATTTTCCTACTTACTGGTAAGCAGTTCTTCAGGTGGAGTTACTCCAAGTAAATAATGGAAAAACAATGCAGCGCAGCGAAGGTAAGGGGTGATGCCGTGCTTCAACGAGACCCACAGATACCAGCCAGGAATACCACACCCAAGGCAGCTAAGAGGCAACAATCCAGAACAGAGCAGAATACTGATCAGATTTAAACCCTAGATTTTAAACACATCCTCTTTCAAAAACATAGCCAAGCATTTAATATTTTATACACTTAATTTTTAAACATTTAAAACAAATTATTAAACTAGTTTAGCTTTAATCTTTAAATCTCCTAACAGTTTCCTAAAGAAAACACAAATCTTGCATCTTTTACCATGCAGATTTTAAAGATAACCACTTTTTTCTTTTTCCTAACCCTTGTAATAAATTGTGAAGCAGATATATTTATTATTAAAACTAATCAAAGCAGCTCAGTTAGCTAAAAAAATTAGTATTTCCCTGATTTCTGTATTAAAACTGGTGATTTGTAGGGCAGTGAAACAGTGAAACTATTCTATATGATACTGTAATTGTACAACACAAAGGGTGAACCCTAATGTAAACTATGGACTTGAGCTAATAACAGTGTATCAGTATTGGCTGATTATCATTAGCAAATGTACCACACTAATACAAGATGTTAATAATAGAAGAAAATGGTGAAGGGATGGAGTAAATGAGAACTCTTTGTGCTTTCTGTTCAATTTTTCTGTAAACCTGAAACAGCTCTGAAAATTAAAGTCTACAAACATAAAAATAAACACACACATATTCAGCACCTCAGCTAAAAAAAAGAAAGAAAAAATTGACAGATGAAGAAGGTGAAAACAAAGAGGAGACCCTGGTAGGTGGTCTAGGGCACTCCGTTGCACTTTTGGTTTTAACCTCTGCATTCCCAGTATATTTCACATATTACTCAGCCTTCTAAAACCTCTAATTGAGTGCATCAACAATATGGATTGCTTAAAATTTTTATTTTCTATATTTATTTAAATTCTAAATGCTGCCACTTGTTAAGATTCTGTCATCTTTTGCCTGTGTTCCCAGAACAGGTTTTTAAGAGTAAAGATGTATCAAGTGTGAACAATTTTTTCCTGGACACATCTCTTTGGGCAAGAGAAACAAAATAAAAAATGAACAAGTGGGACTACATAAGACTAAAAAGCAAAGGACACCATCAGCAGAACAAAAAGGCAACCTACAGTGTGGGAGAATATATTCCTGAACAATCTATCCAATAAGGGGTAACATCCAAAATATATAAAGAACTCATACTTCTCAACACCAAAAAAACAAATAATTCAGTTAAAAATGGGCAGAGGACCTGAACAGACATTTCTCCAAAGAAGACACACAGATGGCCAACAGGCGCATGAAAAGATGCTCCACATCACTCATCATCAGGGAAATGCAAATCAAAACCACACTGAGGTCGCCTCACACCAGTTAGAATGGCCACGATCCATAAGACAAGAAATAAGAAGTGCTGGTGAGGGTGTGAAGAAAGGGAACCCTCCTACACTATTGGTGGGAAGTAAATTGGTGAAGCCACCGTGGAAAGCAGTATGGAGGTTCCTTAAAAAACTAAACACAGAAACACCAGTCAACTCAGTAATTCCACTTCTAGGAATTTACCCAAAGTAAACAAAATCCCTGATTCAAAAAGATATATGCACCCCCTTTGTTTATTGCAACATTATTTACAATAGCCAAGATATGGAAGCAATGTAAGTGTCCATAAGTGGATGAATGGATAAAGAAGATGTGGTACATATACACAATGGAATATTATTCAGCCATTAAAAAAAAAAGAAATCCTGCTATTTGGAACAATGGATGGGCCTAGAGGGTATTATGCTCAATGAAATAAGCCAAGCAGAGAAAGACAAATGCCATATGATTTCACTAATTTGTGGAATATAGAAACAAAGCAAACAGAATGAACAAAATAACAGTAGTCTCATAGACACTAAGAAGTAACTAGTGGATACCATGGGGGAGGGGTTGGGGTGTGTGGTTGAGGAGGGTGGACGGGGATAAAGGGGCACAAAAATTCTCAATCATAATTTAAGTTGGTCACAGAGATGGTAGTACAATATGGAGAATATAGCCAATGATTCTGCAACATTTTCCTATGTTGACCGACAGTAACTACACTAGTGGGGGTAAGGATTTAATAATATGGGTAACTGTTGAACCACTGTGTTGTAAGCTTGAAACCAATATAAAATTGTTTATCAACCATACTTCAATTAAAAGAAAAAGTAAAGATGTTTCAAAACTTGTTTCAGTCTCAGAAACAAATAAATGGGTAACTATTATTCTAAAAGCCCTTCACTCATTTTTAAAAACTGGAATTAAAATGTTTCAAAAGTTATACTGCCAAATAATTGAACAAAGACATGGAATTATTAAAACAATACTAAATAGACTGGACTAATGTACTGTTACTCACCCATTTGTATACTGAGAAACTTCTGCCAAGAGAGAAGATGCAGAACGAGCTTCTTCGCTCTCTTCTTGAACGTGAGCAAGGGGAAGGCCTAAAAAAGAAATTCTGAAAGGTAAACCTAAGAATTTTCTGCTTAATTTATGTTACACCTCAATTTCATGGTTCCAGGATAATAAACAGTAACAGCTCGACTGATGTTCTTTCACTTGTTCTCAGTGTAAACTGCTATGTCTGAATATTAAAACTAGTAAACTTTATCAGTGTATTAGCTGGAAAAACAAATAGGGCAGATTCACAGACTTTAGCGCTAAACATAGATGTTTAATAAATATTCATCTCATTATAATAAGACTAGGTAAACAAATCAGTAGTCATCTACCTGCTCTGGGTTCTTAAGAGTCTTAGACAGCAGGCAGAAATTCACCCTCTAGAAAGAGAAATAGGTGGCTGTCCTGCCCTCATGCTCAAGCAAAGCAGCGCAAAACAGATCCAGGCGAGGTCATTTTCCTCCATTTCCTCAAGGAGGACCATCCTAAACCTTTCAGTAACTGCCAACTCAACCTTCCCACCTAGGTTAGAGCTCTGGGGAAGCCACTTAAGTTCTCTAAACATCAATTTTATTGTATTAAAATGGAGATAAAAATGCCTACCTTGCAGTCTGCTGTGAGGGATGGTTTACAGCACATTTGAATAATGCTCTCATGACTTAAGAATGCTTTTGTTTATATATTAATTCACGTGAAAGGCCACAGTTAAAATTATCCTGAGTCTCTTATGAACATTGCTAATTCTTTTACTTTTTCAGTTAAGATCTCTTTAGGAAATACACAGTTTTTTTAAAGAGGAAATATATCATGAGTTCATATTGATATTTCCAATTTAAAAATGAAAGTTCAGTATTTGCATATAATTCTTTTGTTTGAGGTAAATTTTATATGCAGTGAAATGCACAAATATTAAATGTACACACAACCATGTAACAACTTTTTTTTTAATTAATAAGCTTTATTTTTTAAAGCAGTTTTAGGTTCACAGCAAATTTGAGTGGAAAACACAGAGAATTCCCATATGCCTGCTGTCCCCATATACCCACAATGTCCCCCACTATCAACATCCCACACCAGAACGGCACATTTGTTAAATTGATGACCCTGCACTGATACATCATTATCGCTAAGTCCATAGTTTATATTAGGGTACATTCTTGGTGGTGTACATTCTATGCATTTTGACAAATGTATAATGACATGTATCCACAATTATAGTATCACAGAGAGTACTTTCACTGCCCTAAAAATCTCCTGTGCTCTGCCCATTTATCCCTCTCTCCCCTAGTTCCTGGCAGTCACCCCCTAACTCCTTCCTGGCAATCACTGATCTTTTATTGCCTCCATAGCTTTGCCTTTCCCAGATGTCATACAGTTGGAATCATACAGTATGCAGCCTTTCAGATTGGCTTTTTTAACTTACAAATACCCATTTAAGGTTCCTCCACATCTTTTCATCACGATAGATCTTTTCTTTTTAGCGTTCAAGAATATTCCATCATCTCAATATACCACAGTTTGCTAATCCATTCGCCTACTGAAGAACATGGGTTCCTTCCAGGTTTTGGCAATTATGAACAAAGCTGCTATAAACTTCTGTGTGGTCCACACAAAAACCTAATAGGTTTTCTGTTCATTTGGGTAGATGTCAGGGAGCGCAACTGCTAAATTGTATTTCAAAGTGGCATGTGATTCATTCCCATCAGCAATGAGTGAGATGCTCCAGATGGTTGCTAGTGCTCAGTGTTGTCAGTATTTTGGATTTTGGACATTCTGATATGTATGTGGTGGTATCTCATTGCTGTTTTAATTTGCAATTCCCTAATGACATGATACTGAGCATCTTTTCATATGCTTACTTGCCATTTGTATATCTTCTTTGGTGAGTTACCTGTTCAGGTCTTTTGCCCATTTTTAATCAGGTTGTTCATTTTCCTATTGTTGAATCTTAATTAATTCATCTTAATTCAGTTTTAGAGGCTTTTTTGGTAGTTCTTTTATTGCCAGAATTTAGCCTATTAGGGAAGTATAGTTGAAATACTGTGTTTTAAAGTCACTTAAGTAATTATTTTCTCATATACTTGTTATAGTTAGCCTCATTTGTTGTTTTCAATACTTAAAAATTACTTTTCTCCATTTTGATTTTTTTTTTTTTAGTTAAGTGAAATATTTATAAGGCTCTAGGATCAAAACTCATTAAAAAGACATTCACAGGAGTCTTTGCCCAAATCCCTGTACTCTTTACCTTGCCTTAGGGGCAACTTTTTAAAATTAATTTTTCATTTATAACTCTATTGTTTCATTTATTAAAAATATAAGCAAATATGAATATATGTAAGCATAGATATCCAGACCTACACATAAAATACCTTACACGAAGGCATTATGCTATAACTATTGTTCTGTATCCTTTCTTTACTTAATAACATATCCTGGAGATCACTTCAGCTCCTGCTCCTTCCTTTTTTACCTGTACAGCATTCAATCATATGAATATACCACAGGCTATTCAACTAATCTCCCAGTTCTTTCCTATTTCAAATAATGCCATAATGAATAATCTTGTGCTTGTATCCTTTCATATTTTTGCCAATATATACTGCTTTGAGATAGATTCCTAGGAGAGGGATTGGTGAATCAAAGGGTAAATGCATATATAATTTTGCTAGGTATTGTTCTAAAGCCAATTTACTTATCTGTCCTCTAAATTATCTTAACTTTCAGTAGCCCTTATTGATCACTGATACCCAGAACCAGGATTTTGCTTTGTATTAAGAACACAGTCTAAAAGGACAACTATATCATAATTGCTTAATGTTATATTACTTAATGTATCTTCAAATAAACATTCATTCAAAAAACATTTACTGAGTATTGAGTAACCAAAAGTTGCTAGATACTTCAAGCTTAGGGAAGATTTTGAAAAATGAATGTTCCCTTTTCAGGGAACTTACATTGAATATGAAGGAATTGGGAGAAAGGAGTAGAAGGGAAAATAGTGGATCAACAAAAAGATATTAACAGTAAAACAAGGTACTATGTGTAAGGGCTATAAGACAAAATATTATCATTCTAGTTGGAGGAATCAAGAATGATTTTACAATACAGACTTAACATATGACTGAGTGTATTTGGTAACGGACATACCTTGGAGAGGCTAATCTCCAACCTTGAGATTGGAGAATTTGAAAGAAAGGGAAAAACGGGCTTAAATGTTTCCTTGTATATCTAGAAAGCAGCCACAGTTAGAGAAACAAGTAGTCTATCTAGCTAATTATCCCTTTCACAGCTATTCTACCTTTCTGTTTAAACAGTGTCCATAAACGAATGATCATTCAGCAAGAGACAGAACATAGAACTTAGCAATACAGAATATGTTTAATCAGTAGCATAATTAATTTTGTCAGTAAATAATGGGCAAATGTTATTTACAGAGCTTTACCCACCTGTGTCTATGGTAAGAAGTATCTGAAGCATGTGTGCCATGGTGACCAGATGGAAGAGATACAGGTGGTTATAGGAAGAACTAATTGATGAAGGCTGCAGATCAACACTGTCATCCCAATACAAGGATGGGAATGCTAACACGGCACCTACCTGTGACAGAAAATGGACATGAACATGGGTAACGACGAACTCCAACAAAAACTAATCTCATAACTAAATGTAAAGGGTACTAGATGCTGTACTGTTTTTCTTTATTTTATTTTTTTTAGTGCTGCATTTTTTTTGCTATTGTTAATGTACAATCACTTGAACAACATTATGGTTACTAGACCCCCTATTATCAAGTACCCCCCACATCAGTGTAGTAAGATGCTATAGAATCATTACTTGTCTTCTCTATAAATACTGCCTTTCCCGTGTGCCCCGCCACCACATTATGTGTGCTAATCATAATGCCCCTTTTCCCCCCTTATCCCTCCCTTCCCACCCACCCTCCCCAGTCCCTTTCCCTTTGGTAACTGTTAGTCCATTCTTGGGTTCTGTGAGTCTGCTGCTGTTTTGTTCCTTCAGTTTTTGCTTTGTTCTTATACTCCACATATGAGTGAAATCATTTGATACTCGTCTTTCTCCGCCTGGATTATTTCACTGAGCATAATACCCTCTAGCCCCATCCATGTTGTTGCAAATGGTAGGATTTGTTTTCTTCTTATGGCTGAATAATATTCTATTGTGTATATATACCACATCTTCTTTATCCATTCATCTACTGATGGACACTTAGGTTGCTTCCATTTCTTGGCTATTGTAAATAGTGCTGCAATAAACATAGGGGTGCATATGTTTTTTTCAAACTGCGCTGCTGCATTCTTAGGGTAAATTCCTAGGAGTGGAATTCCTGGGTCAAATGGTATTTCTATTTTGAGTTTTTTGAGGAACCTCCATACTGCTTTCCACAATGGTTGAACTAGTTTACAGTCCCACCAGCAGTGTAGGAGGGTCCCCCTTTCTCCACATCCTCACCAACATTTGTTGTTGTTTGTCTTTTGGATGTTGGCCATCTTAAGTGGTGTGAGGTGATATCTCATTGTGGTTTTAATTTGCATTTCTCTGGGTGATTAGTGATGTGGAGCATCTTTTCATGTGTCTGTTGGCCATCTGAATTTCTTCTTTGGAGAAGTGTCTGTTCAGCTCCTCTGCCCATTTTTTAATTGGCTTATTTGCTTTTTGTTTGTTGAGGTGTGTGAGCTCTTTATATATTTTGGATGTCAACCTCTTATCGGATAA
This sequence comes from Phataginus tricuspis, assembly GCA_029783875.1. Taxonomy (NCBI): domain Eukaryota; kingdom Metazoa; phylum Chordata; class Mammalia; order Pholidota; family Manidae; genus Phataginus; species Phataginus tricuspis. Next base: position 14,291,345 of record JAQQAC010003584.1, on the reverse strand, counting down.
GTCATTTATGAATATATTCTCCCATACAGTAGGATGTCTTTTTTTTCTACTGATGGTGTCCTTTAATGTACAGAAGCCTTTTAGTTTGATATAGTCCCACTTGTTCATTTTTGCTTTTGTTTCCCTTGCCCAGGGAGATATGTTCATGAAGAAGTGGCTCATGTTTATGTTCAAGAGATTTTTGCCTATGTTTTCTTCTAAGAGTTTTATGGTTTCATGACTTACATTCAGGTCTTTGATTGATTTTAAGTTTACTTTTGTGTATGGGGTTAGACAGTAATCCAGTTTCATTCTCTTACATGTAGCTGTCCAGTTTTGCCAACATCAGCTGTTGGAGAGGCTGTCATTTCCCCAATATATATCCATGGCTCCTTTATTGTATATTAATTGACCATATATGCTTGGGTTTATATCTGGACTCTCTATTCTGTTCCACTGGTCTATGGGTCTGTTCTTGTGCCATTACCAACTTGTCTTGATTACTGTGGCTTTGTAGTAGAGCTTGAAGTTGGGGAGTGTAATTCCCCCTGCTTTATTCTTCCTTCTCAGGATAGCTTTGGCTATTCCGGGGTCTTTTGTCGTTCCATATGAATTTTAGAAGTATTTGCTCTAGTTCATTGAAGAATGCTATTGGTATTCTGATAGCGATTGCATTGAATCTGTAGATTGTTTTAGGCAGGATGGCCATTTTGATAATATTTATTCTTCCTAGCCAAGAGCATGGGATGAATTTCCATTTATTAGTGTCCTCTTTAATTTCTCTTAAGAGTGTCTTGTAGTTTTCAGAGTATAGGTCTTTCACTTCCTTGGTTAAGTTGTTTTAATGTAGTTTTCTTTATGACCATATTTTTCCTTATTATTCAACACAATATCTTAGGATATAAGGTACCATAAATGGAGGACAAAATCATTACCCAACAGGTTATCTCTTTGCTGGGTCTACTCACTCTAGCTATAGGGAGTGGTCTAAACTCTGTGGTTCAGAATAATCAACATTACATCACTTGGAGAGCTCTTAATAAAACACTGACACACAGGTCCCACCCCAGCCCAACCTAATCAGAATCTGTTACCAGCATTCTTTTCAACGCTCCCCCAAGAGATTCCAAAAGACAGGGTGAAAACCACGGACTGGGTAGAAGCTTGGATAATGAGGGATGAAGATACTGGCTAACCCTGCATCCAAAATACTCCATGCTCCCAACCTCACCACTGCATCTCTCTAGAGAACTTGTTTTGAAGGAATGCGATCATCACAGGGATGGAAAAGCTCTGCAAGAAAGTCACAAAGCAGCTGTCACCCTTCCATAGATGTTTGTGGGAAGAAGCCCAGATGCATCCATGGCACAGCCCCAGTCACCAAATAATTAATGATTTTAAGATAGCTCACACCATCATTCACTACTTAAAATGCAAACTAAGTTAAGAAAAACGGGGTGGGGGGAAAGCATATTATATTACTAGAAAAAGTTTGCCTGTATAGATACCAACTAAATATAATCAACTAGGACAAAACATATTACAAAGAAAATAATAAATGTGCTTTCATTTTAAAAATGATTTTGATAAGTCAGGTTTCTATTTTTAAACAGAATGGACAAAAGAGACCAAACTTCATAGTTTGAACACCAATAATATATAATCTTGCACAAAAAACACTTATTTGAATGAGGAAAACATATGGAATTATAAACTTGAGTGACTTTAAAAAAATTTTTATTGAACACTTACCAAAACATGAAAAAGATCTACAGATAGAAGGCATGGTGTATCCTCTGATTTTAGGTTAGGAAGAACAACTAAAGAAAACAATGTAGTATGGTCAGTAAGGTAGCAATGTAGTTAAATACAATGCAAGATATAAACATCTAACACAAAAATATAACAGGATTAAAAAAGACAGAAATTGGTAAATTGTTATGTCACATCTTTAAGATATGGGAACCAAAATTAAAGGTAAACTAAACTGAGAAAAGGCTCCTAGAAAGCCTTGAATACAATTTAAGGGCTGAAAGGTAAGACTGAGGACGAAAAGGTAAACAAACTAGGATAATGGAGAGAGATTGTTTAATAAATATTTGCTGAATAAATAAGAAGTATTACTTTCATACAATAATTTCTACCACTTTTTTTTCTAACTACATTATTTCTAAATGTTCTATGATAAATAAAATATATGAACAACATGGGGGGTGGGAGGCAGGAAAAGCACACTAAGCAGTAAGTGAAATGAGGATGGAGAATATTCTCCTGAACAAAATTAGATAGTAGTTTACACAGATTGATGACTGGCAAGAAATGCAGATAGCTCAAAAACTATTGTCTTTCTATTTTGATCTAAGTCTCTAAATTCAGAAGTCAGGGAAAGAGTGATAAGGAAGTGAAGTAAGAACTCAAAACAACAGTAAATATTTCATATGCATAAGAATGAGGGAATTAATTGTAGTTCAATAAAAGCTGCATTTTTTTTAAATGAGGGAAAGAAGACTCCTTTTAGGCTAGGTAAAATTCTTAACCCTAAATCCAAGATTGTAAACAAAAAACATAGAAGTTAAAAGCATGGACTTTGGAATCTGAGAGAAATGGATTCCAGCACTGGTTGTGAGTATTTCTCATAGGCAAGCTACCTACTCTAAGTCTACAGTATATATATGATTGTTGGGGGTTCATTAACATATGTATTTAAAGCCCTTATCCCAAGCTTGGTGTATAGTAACCACTCGATAAAGTTATTAATATTGGCTTTAAAAAGCAAACTGAAGTGATCACAGGGCCCTGCCATTGATTAGCTGTGTGCTCTCAACAAGTCACTTGCTGTTTCTAGCTTTCACTTCCTCCTATAAAAATTTTACAATAATATTTGATATATCATTTAACTTGTCCATGACACTACCTATCTTATTTTCTTCTTAGTGTTACACTCAGGACAATTTAATAACTCCTAATCCCTCCTCCTGATTATCACCTTTTCAGCCAGTGGAATACTCTCTTTGTCATTAAATTTTTCTTACAGGCAGCTGTGAATTTATTTTTGCTGGCTCCTGGATATATTTAAACTTCCTTTGAAATCAAAAGATAATTCTGGCATGCATAATTTCATTTAATCTATTAGTAAAACCTCCCATTTATGCTAAATCAAACATCTCACGAAGTTTATGTGATATAATGGGAAAAAAAGCATAGGCTTTTTGTCAGGCCTGGGTTCAGATATTATTGGTTTTACGACCTTGGTCAAATCATACAACTTCTCTGTGCCTCAGTTCCCTCATCTTTAAACAGCAATAATGGTAATTTCCTTGAAGGCTGGTGGTTAAAAGAAATGAGATTATATAAAAATATTTTTGTGCGGTGCCTAGCACATACCTAGCAATAAACACTGTATGTCTTTCTGCTGCTGTAGAATCAACATATTAAAAAATATTCATCACCTTTCACATAAAACAGCTCTATTGTGGACTTCCCTATTTCTCTCAATCATTCTGTAACTCATTTTAATGCAAAATCTTGCCCCTGCCGAACTCTTCCTAATTTCTGCTACTACATTCAAATATATACATATGATACCTCCAATTTTTTATTTTGCCAATCCAACCTATAAAATATCAAATTAATCTTAGAATACTATCACTTAAAATGTTAAAAAAAATTCCCAATAACCTAAAGAATAAAATTCAAACTTCTCACTGGGGCATTTAAGACCCTCTATTTTTAGCAATACAACTTCATGCTTCTCTGTGTATAGGTGCCACTACTCCTATCATACTTGTCTATTTTAACATACTACACACTATCTCTTCAATCTGCGTTCAAACTGTGTCCTGTGTTTAGAATGCCATTTCTGTTCTCTCAATTTATCCTTATGTACTCTCCCTGCAAGGGTCAATTCAAATCCTACCCCCTTGAAACCTTATCAACAATACTTTAAAAAAAAAATCCCATCCCCTATTAAAAGAGAGAACAGCAGAGCCCCATAGTTATTGCTTTCTTTCTTGATTCTTGGGAGCACATCTGTACCATACATCTGGCATTTGGTTACTTAATAATGTGTATTTTTAAGGAAGTTCTGCTTCTTTAATTCAGTCGTAAGCCTGATAATAGCAGGGATCGTATCTTATACCTCTATACATAGTTTATAGCTCTAACACCTTGCAAATGAAGATGCTCCTGCCAATAAATTTTCACATGACAGACTTTTATATATAGGCACAGAGCTACAGTACAAAGCAAAAGAACATCAAATCTGTTAGTAACTGCCAACTAGAGATTAGACTGTTATTTTAGTCAGCCATATGTTAAACAGTTTCCTTGTTTGGTGCTTACTTTGAGGTGTCTTAAAACATTATAAATCCCATAATGGAGACTATTAGGAAGTGCTAATAAAACAAGGTATCCAAATTATGACTAAAATGAAAAGAGATAACAAAAACAAAAACAAAGCAGTACTATGCAAATAGGATAAACTGTTCAACAAAAGGAAGAGGTGCTAAGAACAAAGACAGGTACCATTGTACAGTTCTGGGCCTGTTTTTAACTGACCAATGAAAGAAAAAAAGAAATGAAAAAAGGAAAATATTTTAGTATGTAGCTAGGGGAACAGAATCATTTTAGATTCTTATTAGCATGAGATCAATTCAGGAGATAGCTGGAAGTTAATCTGAAAATATAAAAGCTCAGCATGGTGGAAGTTCTAATGAAACTTGGGTGGCAGCCTTGCTGGAGCTGCAGAATCCCCACGTCATCACTGTGAGCACAACACTGCTTAGAAAGAGCTCCCTAGGAAGCTTATGGGGATTAACACGGGGGGATAGTGACCTGTCTCAACAGACTTTCAAGGCACAGGCAGCTGGTCAATTTTGGAAAAAAATACCTGCTACATCAGCTAGAAGAAACCTATGTTTTACTTTAAAGCTTAAAAAACTTGAGTGAGTCTCTTACTTGGTAGAAACATATCTGAACTGAGGAACAAAGGGATTTATAAACAGTCCTTTTTAAGCCTGCCCTTTTTAGGCGCAGAGGAGCACTTAAAGTGCGGATGCCCATGTGGAAATGCAGATGACCAAAGTGAAAGCCAAATTATTCTCTTTTGTCTTCATTTTCATATTAATTGAGAGCCCTATAAGCTTAGTTAATTTCTAGCTTGTTAGAATTTGAGAAAAACAGCTGTGATAGCATGGCATGGCCTGCGCCTGGGATTACCACACCTAACGTTTCCATTGCTTTACATGATTGCAACTTTGGCTCACCAGCAAAATTAAATGTATTTAAAAATGATTTATTCTGGTCACAGCTCCCTTTTCTAACCAGATTGGATGTTAGTGTTTGTGGACGTTCGTTCAAGGTGTGAGGGACCTATCTTGAAAGCATTTGGAAATACCTGATATTTAAAAATAAGATTACAGGCATTACAGGAGCAGCTATGTGGGGTTTATTTGTTTGTTTTGTTTTTCTATTGTAAGGCTGCTACAGTGAGTGTTCAAAATTAGGGCTGTGTATTATACCTAATGAAATACATTGCCAGAAATGCAACAGAAAAAGACATGTAAATAATAATATAATAATGGTAATTCAGGCAAGACTTTACCTGACAGGAGACGAATCAGATGTTTCTGTATCAGGACCTGAGAACAGGTGCCCCTTTGTGCAACGGCAAACTGCATTAATGCTTTCAGACCATTATGCTAGATTGTAAGAGAGGGAAAGAGAAAAAGATAAGGGAAGATGATAGACCTAGGTCATTCATTGTAAAAATCAATCCCAGGCTACAGAATTAGTTGCAGACTGATTATATACTTTACATTTTTGCAAATAAATTACAATGGTTTTAATATTCTAAAAAGTTTTATGACCTCACAAAATTTTGAATAAATTTTCCTAAGACAAAGAAATACTAAAGCTATAATTGTTTTAATTCTCATTTAAGTACCTACTTCCCCCAGAGCCAATTTCTTAAATGTCTGGCCTAATTTATTCTATTGAGGCCTGTGCAAATAAACATATTTATAGAAATTCTAAAATGATGGCAGAATACCACTGAATCCAGGAAATATATTTTCTGCTTCTCAAATGGAAGGATGGGAACTACTGTGAAGCACATTTTAGACCACAAGTCCCTCGTGCCTGCTGTCAGGAAAACAAGAGGGAAATGGGTAGAGGGGGGTGGTCTAGGGAATCCTCGGTTGTCTGTTCTGTGTTCATGCAGCTACTCAGCACATTTCTTGAGTACTGTTTTTCGAGGTCCCCTACATTATAAGGCTTAGGCCTGATGCAGGAGTAAAATGTCAGGATTTGCCCATCAAGAGCCAGTTTTACATGGCTTAGTTTTACTTTTGAATTCAGTATGATGATTTACCTAGAGCTAAGCCAACATTAATATTTAATGATGTATTAAGTAAGAACATCATGTACTGACATCAAGTACTGATATAATGGTACAAAGTCAGTGAGAAGGAAAAATATAGGAAACTAGGTTTCTGACGTGGCAATAAACAGAAGGGAAGAAAAAGTAATCAAGTATCACCTGAAATCTCTCTGTGAATTATATTTAACCACTGAGATCCAGTGAAATCTCTAAAATGTACAATGCTGGCCATTCTGCCTCTTATTAGACTGACATACCTTTTGTAAAAAACATAATAGTCACAGAAAAGGGAGTGAATAAAGAATTCTAAAAGTGATAAATTAACTGTGGCACGCTACATGTACTCTGTTGGGTCTTACATACCTGTCTATTTTGAAGTGCTCCGAACAAAGGTTTTCCTTCATCTCCCAAAAGGTTTTCTTAGAGTAAAAAACAAAACAAAACAGTAAATCCTGAATAGTGCTACAATTGTATACTTGGTTTTTGTCTATCAGGTGTATTTTAATTGTATATTTGACCAGATGATTTGCACTTTTCCTTCAAAGTTTTGTGTTTACTACGGCAACATTCTGGATTATAAAAACAAGCAGAATCTAATTACAAGATTATAGAACCACATGTGAAGATTCAGTCCTATTCTCTAGTGAATTTCTCATCTCTTTTATGACAAAAGTGTAACCTTTTTTAATGTTCACTATCTAAATATAAATTCCTGATTCCTAATGCTTACCTTCCCAAAGATGGTAAAATGGAAAATACCTCCAACTGAAAGTCTGCAGACCTCAGTAGATCATGACTCCAAGAAGAATGTTTTGTATTTCTTATCAATTTGTTCAGATTCTATTCTACTTAGACCTCATTTTTCTATTTCTTATTGTATTTAATCACAGTAAATATAAATCTGCATATTATTTTTTCTTACTCATGATTTAAGTCTGAGAGGGTTAGTAGTGACTCCTAAAATCTGTTCAGAGATGGATGCAGATGGCTCCGCTTCAATCTACTTAATTCAAATCATGATGCAGTATCTTGTTACAAATACATATTTAAATAAAGAAAATGTGGTAGACTCCGTTGAAAACAGCCACCAGTATATACTGGAAGTGGACATCAAAACTGGCTTGGATAATGATGATATAAAATAATTACAGTTCTTATTATTTTTCATAAAGTACTGTATCTTGTGATTGTAATGAGCAAATAGGCTCAATTTAAAAACCTAAGGAAATCTTCACTGCTATACTTTTATTCTGTGCCCCTCAGCTTCACTAAGATATAACTGACATACATTGTGTAAATTTATGGTATACAACATGCTATTTAATTGCTACACTTTTCCAATTTTTCAAAAAATTTTTTATTAAGGCATTACTGATATACACTCTTATGAAGGTTTCACATGAAAAAACAATGTGGCTACTACTTTTACCCATATTATCAAGGCCCCACTCATACCCCAATGCAGTCACTGTCCTTCAGTGTAGTAAGATGCCACAGATTCACTGTTTGCCTTCTCTGTGCTACACTGTTTTCCCCGTGATCCCCCACACCATGAGTACTAAACATAATACCCCTCAATCCCCTTCTCCCTCCATCCCCACCGGCCCTCCCACACCCCTCCCCTTTGGTAACCACTAGTCCCCTTCTTGGAGTCTGTGAGTCTACTACTGTTTTGTTTCTTCAGTTCTGCTTCATTGTTATATTCCACAAATGAAGGAAGTCATTTGGCACTGTCTTTCTCCTCCTGGCTTATTTCACTGAGCATAATCTCCTCCAGCTCCATTCATGTTTATGCAAATGGTAGGATTTGTTTCTTTCTTATGGATGAATAATATTTAATTGTGTATATGTAGCACATCTTCTTCATCCATCTACTGATGGACACTTAGGTTGTTTCCATATCTTGGCTATTGCAAATAGTGCTACAATAAACATAGGGGTGCATATGTCTTTTTGAATCTGAGAGGTTGTCTTCTTTGGGTAAATTCCAAGGAGTGGGATACCCGGGTCACATGGTATTTCTATTTCCAGTTTTTTGAGAAACCTCCATATTGCTTTCCACAATCGTTGAACTAGCTTACAATCTCACCAGCAGTGTAGGAGGGTTCCCCTTTCTCCGCATGCTTGCCAGCATTTGTTGTTCTTAGTCTTTTCAATGTTGGACATCCTTACTGGTGATTAGTGATGTGGAGCATCTTTTCATGTGTCTGTTGGCCATATGAATTTCTTCTTTGGAGAATTATCTCTTCATATCCTCTGCTCATTTTTTAATCAGGTTATCTGCTTTTTGGTGTTGAGGCGTGTAAGTTCTTTATATATTTTTGATGTTAACCCCTTCTTGGATATTTCATTTACAAATATATTCTCCATACAGTAGGATGCCTTTTTATTCTGTTGCGATACAGAAGCTTTTTACTTTGATGTAGTCCCATGAGTTCATTTTTGCTTTGGTTTCCCTTGCTTGAGGAGATGCGTTCAGAAAGAAGTTGCTCATGCTTATATGCAGGAGATTTTAGCCTATGTTGTCTTCTAAGAGTTATGGTTTCATGACTTACATTCAGGTCTTTGATCCATTTTGAGTTTACTTTTGTGTATGGGGTTAAACAATAATTCAGGTTCATTCTCTTGCATGTAGCTGTCCAGTTTTGCCAACACCAGCTGTTGAAGAGGCTGTTATTTCCCCATTGTTATATCCATGGCTCCTTTATTGTATATTAATTGACCATATATGGTTGGGTTTCTATCAGGCTCTCTAGTCTGTTCCATTGGTCTATAGGTTTGTTCTTGTGCCAGTACCAAATTGTCTTGATTACTGTGGCTTTGTAGTAGAGATTGAATGGGGAGCGTAATCCCCCCTGCTTTATTCTTCCTTCTCAGGATTGCTTTGGCTATTCGGGGTCTTTTGTCATTCTATATGAATTGCAGAATGATTTGCTCTAGTTCACTGAAGAATGCTGTTGGTATTTTGGTAGGAATTGCATTAAATCTGTAGTTGCTTTACGCAGGATGGCCATTTTAACAATGTTAATACTTCCTATCCATGAGTACAGGGTGTGTTTCCATTTATTGGTATCTTCTTTAATCTCTCATGAGTGTCTTGTAGTTTTCAGAGTGTAGGTCTTTCACTTCCTTGGTTAGGTTTATTCCTAGGTATTTTATTCTTTTTGATGCAATTGTGAATGGAATTGTTTTCTTGATTTGTCTTTCTGCTAGTTCATTGTTAATATATAGGAAGGCCACAGATTTCTGCATATTAACTTTGTGTCCTGCAACATTGCTGAAATCAGATATTAGATCTAGTAGTTTTGGAGTGGATTCTTTAGGGTTTTTTATGTACAATATCACGTCATCTGCAAACAGGAACAGTTTTACTTCTTCCTTGCCAATCTGGATGCCTTTTATTTCTTTGCGTTTCTGATTGCCTTGGCTAGGACCTCTAGAACTATGTTGAATAAAAGTGGGGAGAGTGGGCATCCTTGTCTTGTTCCCGATCTTAGAGAAAAAGCTTTCACCTCTCGCTGTTAAGTATAATGTTGGCTGTGGGTTTGTCATATATGGCCTTTATTATGTTGAGGGACTTTCCCTCTATACCCATTTTGTTGACAGTTTTTATCATGAATGGGTGTTAAATTTTGCCGAATGCCTTTTCAGCATCTATGAAGATGATCATGTAATTTCTGTCCATCTTTTTGTTGCTGTGGTAGATGATATTGATGGATCTTCGAATGTTGTACCATCGTTGCATCCTTGAGTTGAATCCCACTTGATCATGGTGTATGATCCTCTTGATGTATTTTTGAATTCGGTTTGCTAATATTTTGTTGAGTATTTTTGCATCTATGTTCATCAGGGATATTGGTCTGTAATTTTCCTTTTTGTGGTGTCTTTGCCTGGTTTTGGTATTAGAGTGATGCTGGCCTCATAGAATGAGTTTGGAAGTATTTCCTCTTCTTCTATTCTTTGGAAAACTTTATGGAAGATGGGCATTAGGTTTTCACTAATGTTTGATAAAATTCAGCAGTAAAGCCATCTGGTCCAGGGGTTTTGTTCTTAGGTAGTTTTTTGATTACTAATTCAATTTCGTTGCTGGTAATTGGTTTGTTCAGATTTTCTGCTTCTTCCTGGGTCAGCCTTGGAAGGCTGTATTTTTCTAGAAAGTTGTCCATTTCTTCTAGGTTATCCAGTTTGTTAGCATATAACATTTCACAGTATTCTCTAATAATTCTTTGTATTTCTGTAGTATCCGTGGTGATTTTTCCTTTCTCATTTCTGATTCTGTTTATGTGTGTACACTCTCTTTTTATACTTTCCTCTTAGCACAGCTTTTGCTGCATACCACAGATTTTGCGGTGTTGAATTATTGTTGTCATTTGTCTCCATATATTGCTTGATTTCTGTTTTTACTTGGTCATTGATCCATTGGTTATTTAGGAGCATGTTGTGAAGCCTCCATGTGTTTGTGGATTTTTCATTTTCTTTGCATAATTTATTTCTAGTTTCATACCTTTGTGGTCTGAGAAACTAGTTGGTACAATTTCAATCTTTTTTAATTTACTGAGTCTCTTTTTGTGGCCTAGAATATGATCTATTCTAGAAAATGTTCCATGTGCACTTGAGAAAAATGTGTATTCTGCTGCTTTTGGGTGTAGCCTTCTGTGATGTCTGTTAGGTCCATCTGTTCTAATGTGTTGTTCAGTGCCCCTGTCTCCTTACTTATTTTCTGTCTGGTTGATCTGTCCTTTGGAGTGAGTGGAGTGTTGAAGTCTCCTAGAATGAACGCATTGCATTCTATTTCCTATTTTAGTTCTGTTAGTATTTATTTCACTTATGTAGGTGCTCCTGTGTTGGGTGCATAGATATTTATAATGGTTATATCTTCTTTTTGGATTGACCCCTTTATCATTATGTAATGTCCTTCTTTATCTCTTGTGACTTTCTTTGTTTTGAAGCCTATTTTGTCTGATACAAGTACTGCAACTCTTGCTTTTTTCTCCCTATTAGTTCCATGAAATATCTTTTTCGATCCATTCACTTTTAGTCTGTGTATGTCTTTGGGTTTAAAGTGAGTTTTGTACACAGCATATAGATGGGTCTTGTTTTCTTATCCATTCAGTGACTCTATGTCTTTTGACTGGTGCATTCAGTCCATTTACATTTAGGATGATTATGGATAGGTATGTACTTCTTGGCATTGCAGGCTTCAGATTCGTTGTTACCAAAGATTCAAGGTTAACTTCCTTACTATCTAAGAGTCTAACTTAACTCACTTAATACGCTATTACAAACACAGTCTAAAGGTTGTTTTTTTCTCCTCCTTTTTCTTCCTCGTCCATTCTTTATATATTAGGTATCATATTCTGTACTCTTGGTCTATCCTTTGATTGACTTTGGGGATAGCTTTTTTAATTTTGCATTTGCTTAGTAATTAACTGTTCTACCTTCTTTACTGTGGTTTTATTACCTCTGGTGACAGCTATTAAACCTTAGGAACACTTCCATCTATAGCAGTCCCTCCAAAATACACTGTAGAGATGGTTTGTGGGAGGTAAATTCTCTCAGCTTTTGCTTATCTGGAAATCGTTTAATCCCTCCTTCAAATTTTAATGATAACCTTGCCCGATAAAGTATTCTTGGTTCGAGGCCCTTCTGCTTCATTGCATTAAATACATCATGCCACTCCCTTCTGGTCTGTAAGGTTTCTGCTGAGAAGTCTGATGATAGCCCGATGGGCTTTCCTTTATATGTGATCTTATTTTTCTCTCTGGCTGCTTTTAATAGTCTGTCCTTATCCTTGATCTTTGCCATTTTAACTACTATATGTCTTGGTGTTGCCTTCCTTGGGTCCTTTGTGTTGGGAGATCTGTGCACCTCCATGGCCTGAGAGACTATCTCCTGCCCCAGACTGGGGAAGTTTTCAGCAATTACCTCCTCAAAGACACTTTCTATCCCTTTTTCTCTCTCTTCTTCTTCTGGTACCCCTGTAATATGAATATTGTTCCATTTGGATTAGTCACACAGTTTTCTCAATATTCTTTCATTCTTAGAGATCCTTTTTTCTCTCTGTGCCTCAGCTTCTTTGTATTCCTCTTCTCTAATTTCTATCTCATTTATCGTCTCCTCCACTGTATCTAATCTGCTTTTAAAACTTACCATTGCACGTTTCATTTCTCATACTGTGTTCCATAATGACTGGATCTCCGACCAAAATTCATCCCTGAGTTCTTGAATATTTCTCTTTACCTCCCTGAGCATGTTAATGATTTTTATTTTGAAATCTCTTTCAGGCAGATTCATGAGGTTGATTTCATTTGAATTGTTCTCAGAGGTTGTATTCATAATTTTACTTTGGACCAGGTTCCTTTGGCTTTTCATATTTGTATATGGCGTCCACTAGTGCCGAGAAGCTCTACTCTCTGGAGCTTCTCAGCCCCTGAAGCAGTGTCGGGGATTACAGGGGAGCGGTATTGGTGCCTGGGGGGAGAAAAGAGCTGTTTCCTACTTCCCGGCTGCTGTGCCTATCTCCACTGCCAGAACCAGTGGCGCCGAGCACACAGGTATAACCCTCTATGCTTTGCGTTTATAGTTGCTGTAGAAAGGGCTTCCCTCTGGCCGGCCTAACACCAGGGTAGAGTTTGCTGGTTTGCAAGCCAGGTGGGGCTTGCTGGGAGAAAGGCGCAATAGGCTGCTTATCATGGAGGGGGTCCTTGGAGCTGTGTAGCCAGCAGGGAGCTGGAGCTCCTGAAGATCATGAAAGTTCCCAACCTGCTGGGCACGGTCCACCTGGACAATTTTGTCTACCTGTCCTTTCTCCTAAGCAATAAGCTCTGTGCAATCATTGCTCCTTTAGCAGCTCTCTTGCTGTTAGGAAGTCTCTCAGACTGCCCACCTTTCTTTTGTCCCAGAGCAGCTGGATATGGATCCCTACTTTCCACAAACAGCTCAAATCTCAGTCTCTCCAGGTATTCTGCCTGTCTTAGCTCTCCAACCCCCTAATCATGAGAGTATCATGAAAACACCATGAAATGTAGGTTTGTGCTCCCAGATCAGATCTCTGAAGTTAGGTATTCAGCAGTCCCAGGCCTCCACTCCCTCCATACTCTGTTTCTCTTCCTCCCCCTGGAGAACTGGGGTTGTGGAAGGGGTTGGGTCCTACCGTGCCATGGCTTTGGTACGTTACCCTGTTCCGTGAGGTTTATTCTTTCCTCCAGGTGTATGCAGTTTGGCGCAGTTCTTTCCTGTTGCTCTTTCAGGATTGGTTGTATTAGTTATATTTTTGTATTATATGCAGTTTTAGGAGGAAGCCTCTGTCTCACCTCTCATGCCACCATCTTTAATCCTCTGCTACACTTTTCCATAAGAAGCTTTTGATATGGCAGAGAATATGACAATAGGTTTCCCTTCAGACTTGGTTAATCTCTGCCCGCTATTCTGTCTCTCCTAAGCACCTGACAGTCTTTCCTTCCCTTTTCTGGTAATTTTTTAGATGAGTGGTTTTCTTTTCTTTTTCTCTCAATGTGTAAAAGAAACAAAAACTACATAACACTTCTGGGTTGATTCTTTTTCCTTTTTCTCTTGCTCTTCTCATGTTACATAAATGTCACCTTTTGAATATACCTTGTTTCATGCTGTCCCTTTCATATATTTTGAGTTTATGTTGCTTATGGCCATGAATAAAGTAAAAAGGAAATCAAATCACTACAAACAATTCTCAGACTAAATGGCATCAGGCCACACTAATCTACTGAAATATTAATAGTCCTCCAGCAAGTCCAAGTACTGTGGGCTATCAGGGGAAAAAGGAGTAATATTTGGTCAATCAGTGTTAACTGTTTCTTAGAATGATCCAAACCAGTGATCTTAAAGGCTTTACCAATTGCCTGGATAGTGAAAGCACATGTGCTCCAGGTCATCATGGGAATTCGAGGATCCATTTCATCAGGAGGCACTTTCAGTCCAATTCTGTAAATTGTTGTGGCAAAGAGAACAACCATTTCCTTGATGCTAGTAGAATATTTTATCCTAAAAGTAAAACAAGAAAAACATATATAATGATTTACATAAATATATACAAAAGGGGCTATCTATTGAGAAGTCCAATTAGGTACTAAAGCAATAATTTAACTCCTTTTGACAAAGGAAACTGCTCTTTGTCAGATTAGAGAGTAGAGTCTCTGAAGATTTATTCATTAAGAAAAAATGGGAAAAGCACAGCTGTATCTCCTACAGGCAGGAAAGCATCTCTTACAAAATACTAACGTGCCCATATAACTTCACTTCCTGTAAAAGATGCAGTAAATGACCACAGAAGAAAGCATTGAAGTCCAAATAAAGGATCAGATTGAACAAAGAAGGGATAAAATTCAGAGAAAACAGATTTGACCTACAAGTTTTAGTGTCTAGAAAAGGGACCCAGAAGTACTTTTGTACTGATAGGGGTGTGTGTATATATGGTAATACTAGGTACTTGGAGTGATAATTTCTGATTTCCTGAACTTCTATTTGTAACAACATTTTCAGTAGCAATGGGATACATAATATAAACAAGGATCACAACTAGAAAAATGCACCTCAGATAATATTCATTAAACAATAATACTGATTTGGATACATTATATTTTTCAAAGTATCTTCACATAAATATCTTTCTAACAACCTTATAAAGTTGGTTAAGAGGTCACTATCTCAATTTTACAAACAAGAAAAATTGAGGAGGCAGGTGCCTTCTCAGAAGTTACAGAGCAAGTTAGATGTGACTTTAACTGAAGTTTTTAAAATTCTACTCTTCTTGTAGGTTGGACTATATAGATATGGCATTTCTGTTGGTCAGAAGTGGTTAATTATAGGCATCGTTCTCCCTGACACATATTACTCTAATATCTCACACCACTTAATTCTATTGATACAATAAAACTCCAGGGAGAAAGAAACCAGATAAAAATAGGATTAAGAAACAATTTTACAAATACAGCAGGAAGAAAGGAAGGATTGTTCTTTACTCTCATTATTACAACCATTTACAAACTTCTCTTAATTATTTAGATACTTACGGAGACTGAACTCCAAAACTCAGGATAGAATGGAACTCAAAAGTGGCATCACCCAATCCTTGATCAAACAAGACTGAAATTATTGAGTGTTCGCCTTATAAATTAAAGGAAAAAGAAAATTCACTAGCATTTATGCTGGCATGCACTTTTTTTGCTTTTTAAAATTATATATGATTTTAGAAAACTTAGAAAATGCTAATAAGCAATAAACATCATTCAGAATTTCTACATCCAGATAACATTTGGATGATATATGTCTGTTATTCATATAAATGTTACACATACAGATTTTTTTTTAAAAGGACAAAATCTATAGTACTGCTCTGAATCTTGTTTTTTCACCAAGTTCATAAATGTCTTTCCCCATCAGCAACTCTCCCCATATATTTCCATTTTTAATGAATGCATAGTATTCTATTAGTCAGGCAGCATACATTAGTGAATAAGAGCAAAGGATCTGGAGCCAAGCCACCTGGGTTTGAATCCCAGCTCTGTCACTGACTATTACTAAGACCTGGGTGAATACTAAGTCTCTTTGTGGCTCCATATCCTCCATTCCTCATCAAATTAGAACTGTTGCTCCCCTATGTGGAATGAGTTGTTTTTTTCCGGTTGCTTTCAAGACTTTTTTTCTTCATCTTTGGTTTTCAGTAGTTTGGATATGATCTACCTGCGTGTGGTTTTCTTCAAGTTTATCTGTTCAAGGTCCATTAAAGTTCTTAAATCTGTAAATCTTTATCTTTCACCAAACTTGGGAAGGTTCCAGCCATTATATTTTCTGTACCATTACTTATTTTTTTAGGACTTCAGTGACAACAAATGTTGGATTAAGAAAAAAAAAGGTTCCATATATTCTTAAGGCTATGCTACTCTATTTCTCCATTGCTTTTCTCTCTATTCTTCAAATTGGATAATCTCCATTGATTCAAACCGACTGACTCTTATCTCCCCATCTTCAGTCTACTATTGAGCCCATGCCTACTCCAAGAGGGCATCTAGATTGGACTTTTTGCCATTCATGTCCATTGCACAGTTCCGTGACTCAGGCTACCCTGGGTCAAAGCTGGGAAATAAAAAGGAAAAAAACCCCAGGAAACTCACTGTCTGTATTACTCATTTATGCAAAATTTGACTTCCCTCCCCAATCTGCCTGCCATGGTTTACTTCTCTGTCTTTAGGTAGTTTTATCTCTTAATTATAAATAATATATAAATGAGGTAACAGTTTAAAAACATTGTTTTGTTATTAATATTAATGACAACATATTAACAATATTAGTAATAGTAATGACTATGCTTATATAGTGTTTACTATGTACCATGCACTGTTCTACTTTACAAAAGATAATTCAGTCCTTCAATTAATGAAATAGGTACTATTATTCCCACTTTGCAAATAAGAAAGTTGAGGCACAGAGAAGTTAAGTAACTTGTCCAAGATCACAATGGCAGAAAGTGATGGATCTAAGATTTAAATCCATGCAGTGTGACTCCAGATTAATCACTGTCTATACTGCCTTCCAGTATGAAAAATTACTAAACTGAGTAAAGTGATTTTAAGTTAACTTAGCCTTGGCTTCAAAAGCCTCTATTTCCTGATATTAAACAAATCTATATTTGTAAAACATATTTTAAAGCTGTAACTACTTTAAAAAAAAATTAAAGACTCTGACACTTAAGTCTGACATAGCTAAATATAAAATAACTTTAAACAAACCTTTAGCATGTTTCATATTATAACCTGATATTCTGGCCAGAAGAGTCTGCATCCATCGTGCCAATGTCATAAGTTGAGCAAGAGCTTCTGCACTTTCACTGAAAAATGACATTTAAAAATTATTAAGCTATTTGCACAAAGTCAAACTTAATAGCAGAATTTGTAGAGTCTTTCCCTGAATAAATGGCTGTATGAAAAAGTCAAACCCCTCCTGATTAACTTCTTAAGTCAAAGAAATTCATGTGTCCAAAAATGCAGTTCTGGGAGGATGAAGAATTTAAAAAATGCAAGGAATAAGATAGCACTCATATGCCCATCACCTGAAGTAATAAATGTCAGTAAACAGAACCACCATTCTAGTTGCTCACGAGAGGTGGTGTTATCAACTTCTCTGATTCCCTCACACTCCACATTCTAATCTATCAGCCAGTCTGGCAGGTTTTACCTTCTAAATATATACGAAGTTTATCCCTTCTTTCTGCCTCCATCATTACTGCCCTAATTTAAGTAATGTTATCTCTCACCTGGACTACTTCAATAGATTAACTGTCCTTCCTGCTTCCACAATAGTGTTTCATTATTATCTGTGTATTCATCATTCAACAGCCAGAGGGATCTCTTAAATATGTAAATCAGATCATATCACTCCCCTGTTAAAAACACTCTGGTGGTTTCCTATTACACATAAAACACAATTTTAATTCTAGTTCATAAGCCCTTTTATAATCTGGCTCTTTGCTTGCTCCATTCCAAGTGTGCTGCCCTCTTGCTGTGCCTCAAACATGCTCCTATGTTCCTACCTCAGGGCTGCTCTTGATATTGCCTGTGCCTGGAATCCTATTCTCCCAGAGAGCAGCACTGCTTGTCCTTCACTTCATTCAGGTCTCTGTTCAAGATCACCTTCTCAGAGGTGCTCCACGATGACTCTGTCTATAAATAGCCTCACGCACTGACCTGTCTCCAGCCCTTCACCCTGCTGCTTTAGTTTCTTCATAGTGTTTCTCACTACTCAGCATTTCATATTTATATGTGTATTGTTGGTCTCTCCTCTCTGTAATGTAAATTCCCTAAGGGCAGGGACTTGATCCACACTTTTATTAACAACCAAGAGTGACTAGAAACAGTGGTCACTGTATGTGAAGGACTATGCTCATCCAGGAAATGCAAATCAAAAGCACAATGAGATACCACCTCACACCAGTCAGAATGGCTATTACCAAAAAAAAAAAAAGCAAGAAATAACAAGTGTTGGCAAAGAAGTGGAGGAAAGGGAACCCTTATATACTGTGGATGGGAATACAAATTGGTCCAGCCATTATGGAGAGCAATATGGAGGTTCCTCAAAAAACTAAAAATAGAAATATCATTCAACCTAGGAATTATACTTCTGGGAATTTACCTGAACACACTCCTTTATTTATTGCAGCATTATTTACAATAGTCTAGATATGGAAGCAGCTTATTGATAGATGAATGGATAAAGAACATGTGGTACATACACACAATGGACTATTACTCATCCATAAAAAAGAATGAAATCATTTGGGACAACATGGATGGACCTGTAACAGACAGAAAAGGCTTGGCCTCTCTGCCTCCATACTGTATTTGTCTTTTTTCCTGCCTTACCTTTGGGCCAAAAGAGAAAAAAAAGGAAAAGGGCTTCTGCTCAGCTCTGGAGCCCTGCACACAGGCTTCTTAATCATCAAATGGAATTTTACTTACAATTTGAGATTTCTGAAAATAGCTCCTTGCCCAAAGCTTGCATCCTCCAAGAGACAGGGAAATACGTATGAAAATAATGATTGTCTTGTCAAAGAGTCTTAGGAACATCATGACCAGACCTCACTTGGTGAGAGGCAACTAACCAAGGACAGGGAGTTTCTCAGCTCTCCTGGAACCCGTGCTGGCACCCAAATGTCTGCAGCCCTCAGCTGAATCTGCAATCAACCTGAGTTAAGATGGTGCTTTAGGACATGAGTCTGCCATCTTCTAGGTCTGCTGGCTTTCCGAGTAAAGTCACTTCCCTTGCCCCACTTTGCCTCTCCACTTACTGGCATGTCATGCAGCAAGTGGCTTGAGGTTGGACTTGGTAAAGTTCATAGACCTAAAGGGTATTATGCTAAGTGAAATAAGTGACAGAGAAAGGCAAATACCATATGATTTCACTTACATGTGGAACAAAACAAACAAACAAAACAAAAATAGACTCATAAACACAGAGAACAGATTGGTTGTTGCCCTAGGGGAGAAAGGTGGGAGCCGGCATAAAGAAGTACAAACTACCAATTATAAAATAGTCATGGGATCAAAGTACAGCACAGGGAATATAGTCAATAATATTGTAATATCTTTGTGTGTTGACAGATGGTAACTATACTTACTGTGGTGAGCATTTAATAATGTATATAATTGTTGAATCACTATGGTATACACCTGAAACCAATATTGTATATCAACTGTTTTTCAATTAAGAAAAAATAAAAAGGGCTATAAAATAGCAATTGCTTATTGAAAGGAGAGTCTTGAGTTAAATTAAAATATATAATAAATTGCGCCAAAATTCACATATCTGGGCACAAATTTGACCTAAGAATTTTTACAGTTCTCAAAAATAAAAGTTTACTATGACTGGTTATGACCAATTTTCTTTAAAAATACTAGCTTACAGTTACCAAAGGGAAAGGGATTGGGACGATGGGTGAGAAGGGAGGGATAAGGGGGGAAAAGGGGCATTATGATTAGCACATGTAATGCAGCGGCAGGGGACACAGGAAATGCAGTATTTGTAGAGAAGACAAGTAATGATTCTATAGCATCTTACTACGCTGATGGACAGTGACTGCAGTGGGGTATGTGGGGGGGATTTGATAATAGGGGGTCTAGAACCATAATGTTGTTCAAGTGATTATACATTAACAATACCAAAAAAAAAAATACTAGCTGATTGAGGCAGAGAAAAACAAGTACTAAATGATTTCCCTCACTTGTGGAGTGTAACAATGAAGCAAAACTGAAGGAACAAAACAGCAGCATACTCACAGACTCCAAGAAGGGATTAGTGGTTACCAAAGGGGAGGGGTGGGGGAGGGCAGGTGGGGAGGGAAGGAGAAGGGGATTGAGAGGTATTATGATTAGTACACATGGTGTGTGGGGTCACGGGGAAGACAGTGTAGCACAGAGAAGACAAGTAATGACTCTGTAGCATCTTACTACACTGATGGACAGTGACTGTTATGGGGCATGGGTGGGGGGACTCAATAATGTGGGTGAATGTAGTAACCACAATGTTTTTCATGTGAAACCCTCATGAGAGTGTATATTAATGATACCTTAATAAAAATAAATAAATAAATAAGAACACTAGCTTATTATTAGTTTTGATGAAGTTTTTTATCTGGCTTTTAACTTTACTAGTTTATACTCATGTTGATCTTGGAAAAGTAAAAGGCAAATATGATCACCTACACAGGTTAAGTTCAAGCACCTAATAAAAATGTTACATATAACTTTGTATTTCTAATTCTAAGTAATAAAATTATTACTACAGATTAAAAGGGTTCAAAGAGACCCAGATGAAAGGATCAGTCCAACTTTAGAAATATATATATTGTTGCAGCCTAACTTTGGAAATGATTGCCCTAAGCATCCTATTCTTATAGACATCGAGGAAAGAAGGTGCTGAATATTCCTTTAGAGAATAATTTACACGTTTACGAATCCTAATTGGGGGAACCATTGTGTAAAAAAGGCTTGTACAGGCTAACAAGAAGCTGGAAAGTCACTGTATTATGATTTACTTTATCTTTGCCTTCATGTGTATAGTTAGGTAATAAGGCTTTGCAGTCAGGTCTGAGTTCACATTCTAGGTCTGTCTTGTAAAAACTCCTCATAGCCTCCAATTCCTTATCTTTAAATAGGAATAACAGTACCTACTTCATTTGACTATTGTGAGTATTAAATAATGTAGCAAGCACTTGGTAGAGTGCCTAGAACATATCAATTACTCAAAAAACAAAACATAAATCCTCTGATTCCACCTTCTTCCTAAAAGATAACATTGTTATGTCCCAGTATGCTGAGTAGAAGACAACTTCCAAATTACATTTTCCAATGAAATGGAAAAGTAGAGACAGAGCAACTACTTACTGACCATGCTTACCAAACTTATCATCTTTTTGCACTCTTCTGGTGCAGAAACATGTTAAAAGTGTTTTTATAAAAAAAAAAACACACTTGTTTTGCAAAATTTAAGCCTATCATTACAAATGTGAGTTTTAAATTGAAATAATATAATAGTATTTTTACCATCATGTGGAACAGAGGGAATATAGAAATATACAAGTCAGTGTTCTAGTTGTCATAAAGAACTAATAAATTTGCTGCTAAATTTCATTTACAGATGGTTAAAATAAAAGAGTTTAAAAACAGTCTAAATACTCATATCTATCCAAAAATATATGAAGAATATAATTTTTTATTTACTTTTATAATTAAAGTTTTGTCCATGTCTCTACAACTAAAGCATTTAGATCTTCAGAAAAATAGAATTAAAAATAATATATAAAACCTTTAATGACACCAAACTCCAAATACCAACTCTAATAGTGGCAAAGGATTGCATGAAAGAAATCAATCTTCTTTGCATCTTTCCTCCTGTGAATGTTAAGATAAAGATCAAAAGTTCTACTGCTTTAAAGGCACAACATACAGATTTGAATAAATGAATATTCCAGTTCTTTTAGAGACCAAAGAAGTATTAATTACTTTAAATAGAAAAAAAAGAGACTACAGACAAATATGAAAAGCCTTAAAAAGACAACCTTAAAAAAAATTGAACAAAACATAAATTAAAATATACCTGTTTATCCTTTGAGGTTGCAAAGGAATAATGGGGATCACAGTATTGCACAGAGACTTGCAAAGAGGGCAAAGATATTCTCCATTCTCCAAGTCAAAAAGGTCAACATGAATGCGCTGCTGAGAGCTCAGTTGTACAGCTTCAAAATACCTGAAAAATTCCAAGACAGGTACGTTCAGAACTCTGTGTATCTCTGCTCTAATCCAAGTGAAAAACACTGGAATTTTGGCCTCAATAAACATTTTAGACACAAAAATATGCAAGCTATAATTACAGAAGAAATGGAGCAATTCTTTTGGGGCCAAACTGTAAGACACATCAGGGAAGTAACAAATTTAAAATAATTTTAATGAATCATAACTTGTGTCCTGCTTCAATGGCATGGAGATACAACATAGACATATTTCCCTCAGTTTGTCATGACCATATGAAGTAGCAAGACTATTAGAGGAAAATTGTGTATTTTAATCCAATGCCAAAAGGGTAAATCCTATACAAAAGATTTTGCAGGAATTATATTTCTGAATTTTTATCTCTTCCTGAATAGAACTAGAATTTCTTTTCCTATTCTATTCTGTCTCAAAGGTACTTTTCATTCTATATCTTGAGGGGAATGAGATTTATAAAAATTACTGCTTCTTTTACACAAATACTGATCAAGAGCAACATATTTGTGGTGAGCAAGCACAAAGGAATAGTGAAAATTTTAAGTTTTGATAACTTTGCACACCAATTTCTAAGTCATGTAAACAAAATTAGTATTTAAAACTGTTTCAATTACTCAAGTAAGGATGGAAAGAAGACATGAGAAAACATGCCTTTTTATGGCCTTTAGAGCGTCAATAGTCCTAGTGTCTTTCAAGAACATGTCAGAAGGACAACTTACTTCTGCCAGCATACTGCATGCATTACGTGACCACAGCTTCCTGTGTAAGTTCCATACGCCAAGTCTGGATCCATGAAAAGTGGGTCCACAGTTTCTGGTACAGGAAGACAGAAGTGTAGTCATAAAAAGAAAAAAAATGTTAGGTTGAAACTTCTAATCATAAACCTTCTTACAAGTATTCAAGGGAAGTGTCACAATATCATGATAGCAGGACATACACTCCTAATAGTAAGTAAAAAGAGGAAAACAAAGCTAGACTTCCAGGTATGATTCTACAATCAGCATGGATTAGTGACAACTTCTATTCTTAATTTACATTTTTATTTTGAACATTAGGTTTAAGTTGCATTATCTAGGTTTCTGAAGTGATTTTCTATGATTCAAGCACAATTTACTTTTGTAACTTAAAGAGTAATTTGGGTAATTTTAAGGGATATTTAATCTATTGGATAAAAGCACAGACTACAGGGGTCAAAATCTGGTTTCATAAGTTGTAACTTGTGACCTTGGGCAAGTTACTTTACTTGCCTGTGCCTCAGTTCCCTCATCTGTAAAATGGAACTATTAATGGTACATAACCTACAGGGCTATTATGAGGATTCAGTGAGTAAATACACATAAAGCACTTAATCAATGCCTGGCACATGGTAAGTAGTCAATAAATGTTAGTCTCTTTATCATTATTATGATTATTATTCCAAGGGTATTTTAAAAATAAAGCAGCTAACTACTTATGTAAGAAAGTACAACAAATTACCAAATTAGTATTCCTGCCAAGAAAATATTTAACATGAATCTAATATTGAGGCAACAATCAGACAAATCTGCAATGTACGACACTGTACAAGACAACTGGCCTGCATTCCTCAAAAAGCTATTAGGAAGAAAAAGGCAAGTGACTATTCTAGATTAAAACAGACTAAAAGACACATAACAAAAGCAACATATGAAACATGTCTGGATCCTAAATGAAAAAAAAAAGTCTAGTTAAAAAAAACTTTGAGGGCAGATGGGGAAATTCAAATATGGATTTTATTATATGTGATACTCCTCTGAGTTACCAATTTTCTTAAGGTTATAATGGTATGGAAAATATATATAACAAATTGCCCTTAGTTTTGGAAAATGCATGTGGAAACGGCTGAAATGTCATGATGCCTGCATCCTACTTTCAAATGGTTCAGCAAAGAGAAATGGAGATAGATGGACAGAGAACGAATAATGTAGACAAATGCTAAAAAGAAAAAAAAAAAAAAGAGCCAACATGCATATAAAAATCTAGAGTCCATTTTACATATGGGTAAATTATGATCTGACCAAATAAGATTAAGTACAATTTCAAACTTCTTTCAGGTAGTATTTTTTTCTAATTATGTGAGTATGAAAAGAAATGCTCAAAAGGACATTTATTAAACAATACATACCACCTGAGAGTTCTATGGGTTTTCCCCTGTGTTGGGTTAAGGCGGTGGATTTCTGGACACAAGCTGATAATACCATGGCATTATTTTCTATTTTCACCTCTTGTTCTTCTTGGCAGAGGATGCATGTCAGCACCTCCTTTTCAGTAACAGACGGACCCCGTTTAGGACCCAAAGCAATTCTAGAGTAGTCAATGACTGCTGGGGTGCTACCAAAAGAAAGACCAGAAATCAGGACACATGTTTTGCTCCCTTGTCTTTATATTTTGGAATACTTTAAGTAACTGTAGGGCAAGAACTTCAAGAATAAAAATAATAAAATAAAAATGGTATTTAGCAATATTAGCTTAAAATCTCCCCCCAACCCCCAATTGCTCTGGCTTTATCAGTTGTTTATTGGAAAATACATTTAGTGTTGCTAAATGCACAAAAAGCAGATCACAAAGTAGAATGTATATTATAATTATACTTAATTTATTATACCAAGAAGCTGGGCTGTTTTTTCTGATTATAAAAGTAATACATGCTTATTAAGAAATTTTAGAAAATCTAGAAAAATATAAAGAAGAAAATAAAAAGTATTATATTCTCACAACCTAGAGATAACCACTTGTATATTTCCTTCCAGTCTGTTTTCTACTTAAACTTATTTCTTACATAAATAAGGTCATATTATATATAGATTTGCACCCTGCTTTACTCACTTACATCTTGTTTCCTGTCATTAAAATTTCTCCAGAAACACTATTTTTAAAGAGCTGCCCAGGATTCTTACTATATGTGCCATAATAGTTTTACCCATTCCCTCTTATTAGGCATTTAAGTATCTATTCTATTTTGATAGTTATTAAAATGGAAAACTGACACCTTAATTATTCAGCAATTCTTAGGATGTACTGTGTGCAATAATAATAATGTAACAAATAATAGCAAACATTTATAAAGCATGAATTGTGATGTGAGGCACTGTTTCAAATACTTTACATTATGTTAACTCACTTAATCCTTCCAACAGTCCTATGAGGTAGGTACTATTATCACCTCCATTATGAGGTAGGTACTATTATTACCTCCATTTTACTGACATAGAAACTGAGACCTAGAGATGTTAAGAGACTTACCTAATTGACTCTTCACTATGAAGTTGCAGAGCCAGGACTTAACCCATGTGATGACTTCACAGGACACACTCTGAACTACTCTGCAATACTGCCTATCTGTGCAAGAAGCTCCCTGAAATGTTGCAGATTACTCAACAAACTAGAAATGTTTATAACCAATGTAAATGACACTATGCAATACAGAATACTATGTGGTTTTTAAAAGGTGGGTCTCAGCTAGGTGTAGTACCACTTCCTAGAAGGCAGTATGTGGGTAAGGTTCACTTTGGGATTATCATAAGGACTAGGGGACACTACTGGAATGTAATGAATGAGGAGCCAGAGATGCTCAAGGTTCTGTAATTCATGGGGCATGAAAAAGAACTGCTGCCCATATTCCAAAACTGAGTAACACTGAGTTCATTTTATATGTAAGAATACATACAGATTTCCAAAACATCCTGTTGAGTGAAAATGACAAGCTGCAGATTGATCCACACATAATAACATTTATACAAATGAAACAAAAGCTGAATGATACTATATAATTCCATGGTTACATATATTTGTATGTAATAGCATAGTAAAAATTATGACAGCATACACATAAAACTTAACAACCAGAGTATCTCTGAGCAAGGGCAGAAAGGAGTCCAGGATTTGGGCCAGTGCGCAAATGGAACTTTAGCCTTAACACTAACATTTGATTTTTAAAAGGGAAATGTATTAATATAACTATGTAATTAAAATTTTATTTTCAGAAGTATAAGAGAATATATTTGTGACTTTGGGATAGAAAAAACTTTCTTAAGATACAAAAAGTTAAAACTCTAAAAGACTAATATATCTGTATCAATATTTAAAACTTCTTTATGGCTGAACTTCATAATGTTAAAAAAAAGACAAAATATGGGAAACACAAGTTTACTGTCCATAATTTTTAAGGACTTTACAACTCAGGAAGACAAAGCACAGCACCCAGTAGAGATGGGCAAAAGACAATAGCCAGCAATTTCCAGAAGATAATTAAGAGGGTAGTAAACAACCATATGGAAAGATGCTCAACCTAGTACTCAAGAGTAATCGGGGAAATTCAGACAGGCACAAGTTTATAATTTTGATTACATCACATATTTTGAAGTACTGATAATTTTAAGTATTGGTAAGAAAGAAGGAAATGGGCATTCTCATACACTGAAACACTGTTGGAAGTAGAAGTTGGTAAAACTTCTTTTCAGGGCAATGTAGCAGTATCTATTAAAATTTTTTTAAATTATGACTCAGCCCTTTTCACTTATTAGATTCCACCCTTGAGAAGTATCTGTACAACTGCACAAGGAGGCACATACAAAAATGTTCTGACACATTATTTGTAATAAGGGAAAACTGGGAAGTAAGGGAAAAACTTTTAAAAACAACCACAGGAGAGATCTTCAATATTTTTAATTGGAATGATTTTCAAAGTACCATTCTTTTGCCTCTTCCCTTTTCTTACTGCATCAATATAAGTCCTTAAAGCAAGGCGCTCAGAAGGTTAACTGATTCCCCAAGAGCACATCATAGTCAGGACTCAGGACAACACATTTACAGATTTCTGTTCCAATGTGCTACTCATGACTATAACTATAGGCAATGTCTTCTTTAAAGACAAAAGAAAAACCAATATAAACCACATTTTCAGGTGATTTTCTTTCAATCATAGAAACTGTGATTATCTTATCAGAAATCATAAAAAATGATGTGAAATGATATGAACTTGATGTGTGTATCTGAAAAAAGCCCACAATACAAGATAATCTACTTTTTATTTCTATTTTTGATGTTCCCATCTTTCTCTCTTTGTGGATAAAAGTTCCACACAAACTTTACTGCACACTTGAACAATTTATCAACATAAAATTACATTTACTGAGTACCTTAGAACCTTCACTGTGCCCTTCCTAGCTTAAAAAGTATAATTTCTCTTACTATAAAACCTACTTTAGAAAAGCTTTATTTAAAATTAGAATGTAATTTTCCCCTCAAAAAACTGAGTTGCTGACTGTCAGTTTTGCTTTGTTTTACCTCTCTTCCTCCATAATGGAGTCTTCTTTCCCAGACATTTCTGAGGTACTGTCATACATGAGTTTGTGAGTTTCAATGAAGTTTTTCTGTAAGGCAGACATCTGAGCCATGATCTTCTGGCGATGCAGCCTAGCAGCTTCAGCCTTTCTTTTTCGTTCTGCTTTTTCTTTATCATAAGTAATCTGGGTATTAAGAACCATAAAAAGTAGGTAAGATCTATTGTTAAAATTCACATATACGTTCACCCAAGCAAAATTTCGTACAATAAGAGTTTGATAAAACTTGACTACCCCTTAAGAACAGACTAAATGTGATGTCTCAAAATTAGCATATGAGCTCCATCACATCATACAACTAATTGCTCCTTTAACTATTTTTAATAATTCAATATACAAGGCCAAGTACCTCAGATATCCAATAAACTGCTTTTATACTCAATGTAGGTTCATTAAGAAACAAAATTAAATGAAAAATTGAAATCATTTGTCAATAATTTAAGCATTGATGATCAATTTAAGCCAACATAATGAAGTCTAACAGCTACTCCTAGACACATTGCTAAGACTGAGAACTTAAACAATTTACAGAGATAAACTGCTGTCTTATTTTTTTTGTAACTTTTTTTTGGTATCATTAATAGGCAATCACATGAGCAACATTGTAGTTACTAGATTCCCCCATAATCAAGTCCCCAGTACATACCCCATTACAGTCACTGTCCATCAGAGAAGTAAGATGCTATAGAGTCACTACTTCTCTTCTCTGTGCTTTACTGCCGTCCCCGTGCCCCCCCCTACATTACGTGTGCTAATTATATTGCCCCTTTTTCCCCTTATCCCTCCCTTTTCAACCACCTTCCCCAGTCCCTTTCCTTTTGGTAACTGTTAGTCCATTCTTGGGTTCTGTGAGTCTGCTGCTGTTTTGTTCTTTCAGTTTTTACTTTGTTCTTGTACTCCACAGATGAGTGAAATCATTTGGTACTTGTCCTTCTCCACCTGGCTTATTTCACTGAGCATAATACCCTCTAGCTCCATCCATGTTGTTGCAAATGGTAGGATTTGTTTTCTTCTTATGGTTGAATTATATTCCACTGTGTATATGTACCACCACTTCTTTATCCATTCATCTACTCATGGAAACTTAGGTTGCTTCCATTTCTTGGCTATTGTAAATAGCGCTGCGATAAACATAGGGGTGCATATGTCTTTTTCAAACTGCGCTGCTGCATTCTTAGGGTAAATTCCTAGGAGTGGAATTCCTGGGTCAAATGGTATTTCTATTTTGAGTTTTTTGAGGAACCCCCATATTGCTTTCCACAATGGATGAACTAATTTACATTCCGAACTGCATTGTAGGAGGGTTCCCATTTCTCCACATTCTCACAAGCATTTGTTGTTGTCTATCTTTTAAATGTTAGCCATCCTAACTGGTGTGAAGTGATAATCTCATGGGGTTTTAATTTGCATTTCTCTGATGATTAGTGATGTGGAGCATCTTTTCATATGCCTGTTGGCCATCTGAATTTCTTCTTTGGAGAACTGTCTGTACAGATAATCTGCCCATTTTTTAATTGGATTATTTGATCTTTGTTGAGGCGCATGAGCTCTTTGTACACTTTGGATGTCAACCCCTTCTTTGACATGTCATTTAAGAATATATTCGCCCATACTGTAGGATGCCTTTTTGTTCTACTGATGGTGTCCTTTGCTGTACAGAAGCTTTTTAGTTTGATATAGTCCCACTTGTTCATTTTTGCTTTTGTTTCCCTTGCCCATGTAGATATGTTCATGAAGAAGTTGCTCATGTTCATGTTCAAGAGAGTTTTGCCTATGTTTTCTTCTAAGAGTTTTATGGTTTCATGACTTACATTCAAGTCTTTGATCCATTTCGAGTTTCTTTTGTGTATGGACTTAGACAGTAATCCAGTTTCATTCTCTTACACACAGCTGTCCACTTTGCCAACACCAGCTGTTGAAGAGGCTGTCATTTCCCCATTGTATGTCCATGGCTCCTTTATTGTATATTAATTGGCCATATATGCTTGGGTTAATATATGGGCTCTCTAGTCTGTTGCATTGATCTATGGGTTTGTTCTTCTGTCAGTATCAAATTGTCTTGATTACTGTGGCTTTGTAGTAGAACTTGAAGTCAGGGAGCATAATTCCCCCAGCTTTACTCTTCCTTCTCAGGATTGCTTTGGCTATTTGGTGTCTTTTGTGGTTTCATATGATTTTTAGAACTATTTGTTCCAGTTTGTTGAAGAATGCTGTTAGTATTTTGATAGGGATTGCGTTGAATCTGTAGATTGCTTTAGGCAGGATGGCATTTAGACAATATTAATTCTTCCTATCCAAGAGCATGGGATGCATTACCGTTTATTAGTGTCCTCTTTAATTTCTCTCAAGTGTCTGTGGGCTTCTATGTCATGAGATACTATTTCCTTCCCCAGATTGGGACGTTTTCAGCAATTATTTCTTCAAAGACACTTTCTATCCCTTTTTCTCTCTTTTCTTCTTCTGGTACCTTTATAATGTGAATATTGTTCCGTTTAGATTGGTCACACAGTTCTCTTAATATTCTTTCATTCCTAGAGTTCCTTTTTTCTCTCTCTGACTCAGCTTCTCTGTATTCCTGTTCTCTGATTTCCGTTCAATTAACAGGCTCCTCCACTTCATCTAATCTGCTTTTAAATCCCTCCATTGTTTGTTTCATTTCTGTTATCTCCCTCCTGAATTGATCCCTAAGCTTTTGAACATTTTTCTGTAGCTCCATCAGCATGCTTATGACTTTTATTTTGAATTCTTTTTCAGGCAGATTGGTGATTTCAGTATCATCGAACCCTCCTTCTGGTGTTTGAGGGATTTGGTGTTGAACAAGGTTCTTCTGCCTTTTCATGGTCCTGGAGCAATGGGAGTGGTTGCCAGCAAGTGGCACTTGTGCCAGATGGGAGAACAAAGTCCCTTCCTGCTTGCCAGTTGCCTTGCCTGTCTCCGCTGTCTGTGCCAGTTCACTGCACACAGGGAGTGGCCTCCGGGTTAATCCCCTAGGTTGTCATGGGCATGTCGGCCATCAGTATTGCCTAGGGCACTGGCGGGGTTCACAAGCCAGCCACACGTGTTTGCTGCAATGACAAATCCTTTTCACGTCTTCCGGTCTCAGCACCTGTCTCCATTGTCTGTGCCAGTCAACTACGTGCAGAGAGCAGCCTCTGGGTTAATCCCGAGCTGCTGTGGGCTGGGCAGCCCTTGGGATGGCCTAGGGCACTGGCAGGTGTCACAGTCAAGCGGCGTGTGTTCTGATGTGAGAACAAAGCCTCTTCGTGCCTCCCAGCCTCTGCGCCCATCTCCGCTGTCTGTGCCAGTCAACTGCGCATGGGGAGCAGCCTCTAGGTTAATCCCCTATGATGCCATGGGCGGGCTGGGCCTCGGGATGGCCTAGGGCACTGGCAGGGGTCACAGGCGAATGGCGTGTGTTCTGCCTCAAGAACAAAACCCCTTCATGCCTCCTGGTCTCTGTGCCCATCTCTGCTGTTTGTGCCAGTCAAGTGCAGGCAGGGAGCAGCCTGTGGGTTAATCCTCTGAGCTGCCGTGGGCAGGGCAGCCCTTGCGATGGCCTAGGGCACTGGTGGGGGTGTAAGGCGAGTAGCATGTGTTCTGCCATGAGAACAAAGCCCCATCGTGCCTCCTGGTCTCCATACCGCTCTCCGCTGTCTGTGCCGGTCAACCGCTTGCAGGGAGCAGTCTCTGGGTTAATCCCCTGAGCTACAATGGGCAGGACGGCCCTCAGGATGGCCTAGGGGGTTGGTGGGGGTTGTAGGGGAGCAGTGCGTGTTCTACCATGAGAACAAAGCCCCCTCGTGCTTCTGAGCCCCTGTGCTCTCGTTTGTTGCCTGTGCTGGTCAACCGTGCACAGGGAGAAGCCTCTGTGTTAAGCTGTGTAGTTGCTGTAGGCGGGGCAGCTCTCTGGCTGGTCTGCAGCAATGGCAAGGACAGCCAGTTTGCTCACAGGTGCCGGCAGGGAGGAAGGAACGGCAGGCTGCTTATCTCGGTGAGGGGCTTCGGAGCTGTGTTGCCAACCAGGGGGACAGGGCACCTGCAGCTCCTTAAAGTTCCCAGCCTGCTGGGCTGAGTGTGCCAGGACGATTTTGTCCACCTGTTAAACCCTTGTCCCTTTAATACTTTTAAAGGACCTGTTTATTTTTTGTCCCAGGACAGCTGAGTGTGGGAACCTGTTTGCAGTCTTAGTCTCGGACTTTACTTCTCTGCTTCTCTAATCTCCAGAGCACCATAGAATGTGTGTCTGTGCTCCGGGGCAGATTACTAGGGTTGTTTATTTAGCAGTCCTGTGCTTCCACTCCCTCCCTGGTCTGATTCTTTTCCTTCTGCTGGTGATCTGTGGTGGGGGTAGTGCTTGGGTCCCACCAGGTCCCAGCTTTGTACTTTACTCTTTTCCATGAGATACTGGGTTCTTGCAGATGTAGCCTGGCTGGTGTACTATTACTTCTGGTCACCTTTTAGGAATAGTTGTATTTGCTGTATTTTCAAAATATATATGGTTTTGGGAGATTTCTGCCACCCTAGTCACTCTGCCATCTTTTCCTCTTGTGTGGTGTCTTATTATTGTTTATTCTAAGCTAAATCCAGTGATTTTCTTTTTTAGGAAGGACAGTTAATAACCACAAGTTGTAATATTCTAATAATTTAAAGATTAGAATCACCAAAACCTGATTAATTATATTATGGAAATTCTTAAGTTAAATATTGCTCCATTTCATTGAATCTAAGATGTACTTTCATTTTACATTCCATTAAGAAAAGAATGCTACTGATTAAATTAAAAGAAGCCATAGATTTTATGACATACCCCAATTCCAGGTATTAAAATAAAAATCAATTAAAAATTTTAAAGTTTTAAAAATCAATAAAATATTTCAAAGAGTTTCACTGTACATCAGTTTCCTCTGCTTTTGTAAAATACATATATTATACTGGTAACCTATGTGTAAAAGTACCACTAATTCCTGCGGTATAGAACACTGTGAACAAGATGGACATCTCACATGCTTTACAGCAGGTTCCTTTCAACCAAAAGCAGCAGCTCCCTTATACCATAAAGGTCAAAGAAGAGATGAACATCATCATCACTATGTTATTACCTCATCATTCTTCATGGATTCTGATCCTGATGTAGTTGCCACAATTAAACAAGATTTTTCTCTTAATCGCTTCACTGTGTCAAACATCTGTGAAAAATAGATGAAGATTTGTTTACGTTGACTAGGAATGGCAAATTCACTAATCTGATTTTGTTATGTCTTCTAAGGTCTTTGACTTAAACTATTTATAAACAGTTGACCATTAAACAATGTGGGCTTTGGAGTGCAGTGTGGGGTTTATGCGCGGTCATAAATCTGTGGATAACTTGTGACTCCCTCAAAATTTAACTACTAATAGCCTACTCTTACTGGAAGCTTTATCATTGACATAAATAATCGATTAACACCTATTCTGTATGTTATGTGCATTATATACTGTATTCTTATAAGATAAGAAAATGTTTTTTAGTGATTTGTGACAAATAACTAAAAAAATTTCAAATGTATTTATTGGAAAAAAAAAATCTATGTATAAGTGGACCCAAGCATTTCAAACTCAGTTGTTCAAGGGTCAACTATATATATACATATATATAAAACAGCTTAAGTTTATATATATATATATATATAAAAGTGACTTAACTGCAACAAACATCTCCCCTAGTCAATTAGCAATAGAGGTAAGGAGGAGGTTGTGGGTGGCAAAATCAGTTAATTTAGTCTGCAGACATAAACATAATCTCTGCTTTTGCCAGGGAGAAAAATTATTTTTAATTTAAAATAATGTTTTTAGTGCAAACACATATAAACACAAAGACACAAAATGGAAAGTAAAACTCCATCTTCTTGATGGTAGTCCCTCTCTCCAAAATCAACTAAGATTATTAGTATTCCTTAAAAGATCAGAATATATATTTATGTGTACATACCTACTTTTAACACTTATTTATCTTTGGAGATGTTTCCATAACTTACACAAATCTATCTTTCTTTTCAACAAATATCAAGGTTTCAGCAATAGGATAAAACATCCATAAAACTTACTTACATTTTGAAGGAGCCTCAGTCTCATGTGGAAAAACATCCCATAAGGAACTTACAACACAACTTTATATTAAGCATTTGGGTGAAACATGTAATGTTTGTAATAGTAGATACTTGTGTATTTGTGTATTTTGATAATGAACTTTGGTATTCTAATAGAAAATCAATTTTTACGAATAGATCTCCAATGTATAATATCATGAGTGTAGGATATAATGGATTAAATGACAACTCAATTGACTTTCTTAATAAAGGTATAATAGTTTTCTACTTTTGTTTCTTTTTGGTTTTATACATTAAAATGTATTGGCAAATTAAACAAAAATATTAAGTATTTATGAAATCTTCATGAGAAATCTTAATAACATCATTTTCTTATAGTTACATATCCAACTACATCAAGCTTGCTTAAGGAGTGTCTCTAAGTAATATAAAAGGCTGACTTCTTGAAATATAAATCAGAACAAAGATTCCCTATTGATATGAATGTGGAAAATAACCTCTATATTATCATTATTAAAACAATATCTAGCTAATAACATCAGCATATTTAAAAAATATACTAAATTCCATAACTTTGGCTTCATTTTTCCATGGGGAGGGTTTTCTAGTAAAGTAATATTCCTGGCGTTTCTCCCTACCTCTTATTCCTCTCCAAAGGCACTGCCATCCACTCAATAGTTCAAGCTCCAAATTCAGGACTGACTCCTTGATTTCCCTCTTCTTCCATCCAATCTATTGGCAAGTTCTACAGATTCTACCGTCAAATTATATCTGAACCAGTCCAGGTTCTCACAATCTGCATCCTAGCCTACATCAAGCTTATTTCTCACCAGGATTACCACAGTAGTCTTCTAATGGTTTTCCTGCCACTTACCCCACAGAAGCCAGAGTGATCTTGTAAAAATACAAACAACATTGTATCACTTAAAATCCTTCAATGCTTTCCTACTGTCTTCAAAACAAATCCCCACTTTACACTGAACTGTGAGGTCCTGCACAGTCTGGCCCCTGGCTGCCCCTCTGGCCTTATTGCCTGGGTCAACTTTCTTTATCTCCCTCCCACATCATCTCAGTCTCACTGGCCTTCTTTCTGCACGCCTTAGAGCTTTTGCATTGCTGTTCCTTCTTTCTGGAGTACTCTTCCAGATTTTTCTAAGACAGGTCCCATGTCATTCAGTTGCAATGTTACCTCCTAAGAGAGGCCTTTTCTGATTACCCATCTAAAGTTATGCCTTGCTCATCTACTGAATATCTTGATATTTTCCTCTTTATTATCTTTCCTCTACTAAAGTATATGTTGCATAATAGCAAGCACCTTTTCTGTGTTATTCAGAGTCTACAAATGAGCATGGCCCACAGTAAGTATTCAATACCTGTTTGCTGAATAGTAAAACAAATGAATAAATCTTTATTAAAAAAAACCCTCCATTAAAACATACGGAAAATAGAATAGCATGAAAAAATATGAGTGACCATTAAAAACAGCAGTAAGTAACTTTAAAATTGGAGAATATAGTGGTTTAATTGTAGAGGCAAACAGAGGATTCTTAAATATTTAAACCAAGATGTGATCAGTTTATTTTTCTGGTTTACCTGAAGTATCCATGTTATCATATCCTTCTGGCCTTCTAACTGGGGAATTCCTTTGAGATTTTCCAATAGCATTTGTATATTCTGAGCATTCATGGCTGAACTTCCCAATCCTTTTTTAAAACATTAAAATTACACATCATAAATAAATATTTATGCACTTTCCTGCACTTGGCTTACTGTATAGTAAAAGTGCTTAATGTGAACCAAAGCTTCCAAAAATATGGAAATGGAAAATCTTATAACCATAAACTGAATAGACTTATGATGTCTTCAAGGATCTAAAAATACTGCATGGAAATAAAAATGAGATGCTTTTCATCATTATGTATAAATTATAATTTATAATTAATGTCATTCACATTGATAACCAAAGTTTGCAATCAATCCCTTAGGCACATTACTTTTTCAATGGAAGAATCTGCAATTACATGAAGTACTAAGTGTGCAATTAAACAACCTGAAAAACTTAAATTACTTTAGGTCTCTCTTACACACTTGCCACTGGGGCTAAGTGAAAGTTACCCTTAATGATCTGTCTCTCATCTTTCCTGCACTTGGCTTACTGTCTAGTAAAAGTGCTTCATGTGAATAAAAGCTCCCCAAAATATGGAAATGGGAAATCTTATAACCATAAACTGAATAGACTAATGATGTCTTCAAGGATCTAAAAATACAGTATAGAAATAAAAATGAGATGCTTTTTTCATATTGGTTTCAATGTCCTTGGAATGTGTTCTGAAAAAACTATCTTAATCAGGCAGCATTTAATAAAAATCTAATCTAAACCTATTCAATTCTTCCAAGTTGAAAACAGTACAAAATGAGAATGTTATCATTTACTCAGATTTCCACAATCATTTTACATTCAGGAACATTGATATCTTCTGTAGATGTGTAGTGTGAATGTCATAGTTGATACAGCAGCAAATATTTGGTAATAGTAAGACAAGGAATGAAACTAAACCAACAATGTATGCATCCCCATGAAAAAGGGAGCGGAGGAATCATGTAATAAAGAGATTGTAATAGGGGATTAAAAAAATATATTTGTATTGTCAAAAATATTAGTCAAAAACTAAAGATGTTAGGAAAAGACTTAAACAATTTCAGAGGTTCCTAAGTATTAAGGATGGACAAATCAAAACTCTCTATAATCTAAACTTTTAATTACTAACTGGTAATTGGCTGAAAGTGTGTTGAAAATGATACTAAACATACGTGAAGCCTTATGGTAAAAGTCAAATGTCACTTCTTCTTCAGGAATTTTTTGAAGCTGTTGCTGTTCTTCCAGTAAGCCCAAAGCCAGAATATGAAATGCCTGGAGGAAAATAGATCTTTAAAACTGTGCTTCTTCAAGCAGATATATATAATTAAACTATCATTGATATACAATCTTACAAAGGTTTCACATGAGCATTGTGCTTTCAACATTCACCTGTTTCATGAAGTCCTCATCCCCCCACCCCACTGCAGTCACTATCAGTGTAGTAAGATGCTATAGAGTCATTACTTGTTTTCTCTGTGCTGTACTGCCTTCCCTGTGAACTACCTATATTGTGATGGTGAATTATAGTGCCCCTTAATCCCCTTCTCCCTCCTTACCCAACCACCCTCCCAATCCCTTCCCTTTGGTAACTGCTAGTCCCTCCTTAGAGTCTGTGAGTCTGCTGCTGTTTTGTTCCTTCAGTTTTGCTTTGTTTTTATGCTCCACAAATGAGTGAAGTCATTTGGTACTTCTCTTTCTCCGCCTGGCTTATTTCACTGAGCATAATACCCTCTAGCTCCATCCATGTTGTTGGAAATGAGATTTATTTTCTTTTTATGGCTGAATAATATTCCATTGTGTATATGTACCACCTCTCCTGTATCTATTTATCAACTGATGGACATTTAGGTTGCTTCCATATCTTGGCTATTGTAAATAGTGATGTGATAAATATAGGGGTGCATATCTCTTTTTGAATCAGGGATCTTGTTTTCTTCAGGTAAATTCCTATGAATGGAATTCCTGGGTCAAATGGTATTTCTACTTTTAGTTTTTTGAGGAATCTCCATACTGCTTTCCACAATGGCTGAACTAGTTTACATTCCCACCAGCAGTATAAGAGGGTTCCCCTTTCTCCATATCCTTGCCAACATTTGTTGCTGTTTGTCTTTTGGATGTTGGCCATCCTAACTGGTGTGAGGTGATACCTCACTGTGGCTTTAATTTGCATTTCCCTGATTATTAGCAATGTGGAGCATCTTTTCATGTGCCTGTTGGCCATCTGAATTACTTCTTTGGCAAAGTGTCTGTTCAGATCCTCCACCCATTTTTTAATCGGGTTATGTGTTTTTTGGGTGTTGAGGTGTTTGAGTCCTTTATACATTTTAAATATTAACCCCTTATCAGATAAGTCATTTACAAATATATTCTCCCATACTGTACAATGCCTTTTTGTACTGCTGTTGGTATCCTTTGCTGAACAGAAACTTTATAGTTTGATGTAGTCCCATTTGTTCATGTTTGATTTTGTTTCCTTTGCCTGAAGAGATGTTTTCAGGAATAGTTGCTCATGATTATATTCAAGAGATTTTTGCCTATGTTTTCCTCTAGGAGCTTTATGGTTTCATGCCTTACATTCAGATCTTTGATCCATTTTGAGTTTGTGTAT
The DNA here is from genome assembly GCA_029783875.1 of Phataginus tricuspis. Taxonomy (NCBI): domain Eukaryota; kingdom Metazoa; phylum Chordata; class Mammalia; order Pholidota; family Manidae; genus Phataginus; species Phataginus tricuspis. The sequence goes on along the minus strand of JAQQAC010003584.1, from coordinate 14,253,503 downwards.
GGAGTTAGACAATAATCCAGTTTCATTCTCTGACATGTAGCTATCTAATTCTGCCAACACCAGTTGTTGAAGAGGCTATCTTTTCCCCAGTGTATATTCATGGCTCCTTTATCACATATTTATTGACCATATATGCATGGGTGTATATCTGGGCTCTCTATTCTGTTCCATTGATCTATGGGTCTGTTCTTGTGCCAGTACCTAATTGTCTTGATTACTGTGGCTTTGCACTAAAGCTTGAAGTCAGGGAGCATAATCCCCCCAGCTTTACTCTTCCTTCTCAGGATTGCTTTGGCTATTTGGTGTCTTTTGTGGTTTCATATGAAGTTTAGAACAATTCGTTCCAGTTTGTTGAAGAATGCTATTAGTATTTTGATAGGGATTGCGCTCAATCTGTAGATTGCTTTAGGCAGGATGGCCATTTTGACAATATTAATTCTTCCTATCCATGAGCATGGGATGTATTTCCATTTCTTGGTATCTTCGTTAATTTCTCTCATGAGTGTCTTGTAGTTTTCAGAGTATAGTTCTTTTATCTCCTTGGTTAGGTTTATTCCTAGGTATTTTATTCTTTTTGATGCATTTATAAATGGAATTGTTTTCCTAATTTCTCTTTCTGCTAATTCATTGTTAGTATATAGGAATGCAACAAATTTCAGTGTATGAGTTTTGTATCCTGCAACTTTGTTGAATTCAGTTATTAGTTTTAATATTTTTTTGTGGAGTCTTTAGAGTTTTCTATGTATAATATGTCATCTGCAAATAGTGATGTTTGACTTCTTCCTTACCAATCTGGATACCTTTTATTTCTTTGTACTGTCTGATTGCCATGGCTAGGATATCAGTATTATATTGAATAAAAGTGGTGAAGTGGGCATCCTTGTCTTGTTCCCAATCTTTAAGGAAAAGCTTTCAGCTTTTTGCTGTTAAGGATATTGGCTGTGGGTTTGTTGTATATGGACTTTATTATATTGAGACACTTACCCTTTGTCTTGCCAATGGGTTTCAGCAACAAACAAGTTCACTATGGATTTAATGAGACTGAAAAAATAACAGTGGAATGTTCTTGGGGTGAAAAGGTTTATACCCAACTTTAGTCCCTGGTGGTAGGTCAATGACTAGAATCCCATCCACTCAGAGCAAGTCTGCATGCAGCAAGGCAATCTCTGCCTCTGGACCTCTCTGGCCCTGCAGCCATCGCAGTCTCTGTTCTCGGTGTTGCCACCGCTGTAGTCTCTGCTCTCCTGTAGCTTTGCAGCCGTGCAGCCCAGAGCACTGGGAAGAGCTCTTTATATAGAATCAATAACAATGTTTTGCACACATGTGTGTATTAAGCAAGCCTATCGGGCCCAGGTGAGAATCCTGGCCATAGGAACCATCACTTTCTCCACACCCTCTATACCCATTTTGTCGAGTTTTTTATCATGAATGAGTGTTGAATTTTGTCAAATGCTTTTTCAGCATCTATTGAGATGATCATGTGACTTTTGCCTTTCTTGTTGTTGATGTGACGTATGATGTTGATTGTTTTTTGAATACTGTACTATCCTTGTATCCCTGGAATAAATCCCACTTGATCATGATGGATGATCTTTTTGATGTACTTCTGAATTCGTTTTTTTGTTGAGGATTTTTGAATCTATGTTCATCAGAGATGTTGGTCCATAATTTTCTTTTTTTGTGGTGTCTTTGTCTGGTTTTGGTATTAGTGGTGTTGGCCTCATAGAATGAGTTTGGAAGTATTCCCTCCTCTTCTACTTTTTGGAAGACTTTAAGGATGATAGGTATTAGCTCTTCTTTAAATGGTTGATAAAATTCAGCAGTGAAGCCATCTTGGCCAGGAGTTTTGTTCTTAGGTCATTTTTTGATTCCCAATTCTATTTCATTGCTGGTAATTGGTCTGTTCAGATCTTCTGTTTCTTCCTGGGTCAGTCTTGGAAGATTGTATTTTTCTAGAAAGTTGTTCATTTTTCTAGGTTGTAAAATTTGTTACCATATAATTTTTCATAGTATTCTCTAATAATTCTTTGTATTCCCAAGGTGTCCATTGTGATTTTTCCTTTTTCATTTCTGATTCTGTTTATGTGTGTACACACTCTTTTTCTTCTTGATAAGCCTGGCTAACGGTTTATCTATTTTATTTATTTTCTCAAAGAACAAGTCCTGGTTTCACTGATTCTTTGTATTATTTTTTTCTTCTCAATTTTATTTATTTCTGCTCTGATCTTTATTATGTCTTTCCTTCTCCTGACTTTGGGCCTCATTTGTTCTTCTTTCTCTAATTTCATTAATTGTGAGTTTAAAGTGTTCATTTGGGATTGTTCTTTCTTGAGGTAAGCCTGAATTGCTAGATACTTTCCTCTTAGAACCAGGCAGATATATTTTTAACAGAGGTATAAAAACAAGCAATCTGATTGGTAAAAAATAGGCACAGGTTATGAACAAGCAGTTCACAGAAAAAATGATAAATACACACATAAAAAATGTTCAACCTCATTTAAATTAAAGAAGTGTGAGATGAAATAAGACCAGCCTATTTTCACTTATTAGAGGGCAAAAAGTTTAGAATTTAGTAAAATACAGAGCTGCCAGATGTGTTGGGAATCAGGCACTTTTCACCACAGTGGTGATGGGAAAGTAAACTGGGGTAACATTTTTGGAGGCCAGTTTGCGAATACATATCAAAAAGGTAAAGGTACAGACCTAGTACTAGGAATTAGTACAATAGATGGACTCAAGTACGCAGATATATATGTACAAGGATATTCATTTTAGTGTTCTTTATCATACAAGACCTAAACACAATCTAAATGTCTATTAATAGGAGACTAAATACATTACAGATATCCATACAATGAATATACACTTATCAAGAATGAAGTAGGCCTATATGTACTAATGTAGAATGATTTCCAGAAGATATAAACCTCTAAAAGTGCTTATCTCCTAGGTAGAGCACTGGGAGGCAGCGAGAGAAATTACAGCATTTGATTTCAAAAGTTTTGTTTGAAATTTTTCACTTCATGTATTTACCACAGAGGAATAACAAAACAATTGAGCAAGAAAAATTGAGATACACATATAGTATGATACCATTTAGATCCTTCAGACGAACAGCCAAAAGAAAATTTAGGCAGGTGCTAAATAAATATCCAGTTACAGTTATCAAAGGTGACATTATTATGTGATTTATCTTTAACAATATCCAGAATAAATAGCTGCCTCTACTTAACAAGTTAATTCTCATAACAAGTCTATGAATAATTACACTTATACCCATTTTAGGAATAGAAAAATTGTTCTTTGCTCCTAAATAGGAAGTGGGGTAACCCAAGATTCAAGCCTAGACCTGTCGGTCTTCAAATCTGTATTATACTGCCTCCTCATAATACAAGTGAAATCATAAATACAGAAAATTATGATGTAGTAATAACATGCCAATTTATTATTAGCAGGTGCAGGCTATTTTAGTTATTAAAAATATAGTGGTTCCCAAGAGTAAGGATGTTAAAGGCATAAGAATGTGTCATTAAGGAAATCTATGCCACAACTAAGCAATTTTTAATGACCATAGCTCTCAGGTGCTTAGGTCTCAGTTGTGGTTCTGACTGAAGTTAGAAAAGTTAGACTATAGATCTTCTCCAGACCTCCAAGAACTCTGAAATAGAGAAAATATTTGAAGTTGAGAAAATATTTCAGGTATACATACCATCTGGAGCATCCCTTCAGTCCACAAGTTAGAATCTGTGTCTACTGCCCTTTCAAATATGGTCCTGAGAATGTACATCATGATATCACAATTGAGAAGGTTAATAACTTTGCTGAAACCAGGGCAGAATTCAGGAGGTGGTGGTGGTGGTAATGCTGTAGGGGATAGGAGATGGATAACAGAAGAGATAAACAGGTACCTTTTTACTTGGGTTATCCAATATGATAAACTGCAAATGTCAAAATCTCGTATTACATACAAAGCAACATATGATTTTTGTTACATTTAAAGCAATGAAAACATCAATGTCAAGGGAAATATAAGTCACTGTCAGTCACCCAAAATAAAATCCATTTGCTATGAATTTAAAATTCTATCACTACTGATGTAGGCCATACCTTGCTATGTGAACAAGAAACAAAGGGTTTTTTGCACCTCCATTAGTTGCCCACTCTCAAAAAGCAACCAAAAAAAACACAAAATACTTTATGCTTTGCTGATATAAAACCACAGAACATGGTCAAAATGAGTCCATTCAGAATCTCACTTTTTACCTTCATCTTTGTTTTCTTGTTTTCTCCTTTTCTTCTGCATGTGTTCAGCCTATATTAAAAAAAAAAGTCTATCTTTAAATATACTGCTTGGCAAGCATGAAACAAATGGAATACTCTGAAGGAGGTAACCTACCAAAATACTTTATATACTTGAGCATGTGTTAAAAATGCTACCTCGTCCAAGAAACAAAATGGCTGTCCTAGGGAAGGCCACTACAAAATAAATACGTAATATCCCTTGTCAAGAATTTAGTTGCCCTTCTTTCAGTCAGCAGTATTTACCTAGTGCCTATTATATCAGCACACATATAATCATCCTGAGAATTGTCTAATAAGGACAAAGCCACCCATCACTTAACTAAGTGACCAAACTTAACATCAGCCTGACTACAACAAATAGATTGTATGTACCCCCTGATATCATGCAATATATCACTTATGCAGTATTTTTGTCCCAAAATGTTTAATTTGAATCTAATCATGAGAATATAATCAAACATATCCAGAATGTAGGATATTCTAAAAGACAACTAGCTTGTACTCTGCAGAAACATCAATGTTATGAAAGACAAAAAACCAAGAAGATTATCCTAAATTAAAGGAGACAATAGAAACATGACACCAAATGAAGTGCATGATCACTGAATCATCCCTCCCCTAAGACAGCTATAAAGGATATTTTTGGTATAATTAGGAAATTTTGAATATTGCCTATATACTAGATAACATTACTGATTCAATTTTAATTTCTTGAGTGAGATAATGGCCTTATTAATGAGAACACCAGTATGAAAGTATAGAAAAACCAGGAATTTCTCTGTGGAGTTAGAAAGCATAAAACATTCAGATTTGTTTACTGAAAAGAATCCTTTTCCTACCTTGCTATGTTGTGTTTTGGAGTAATGATAAAAGTATATATTGAAGTCTTTCAGCGATTCATCTTTCAATTCATAAACTCCATGGCCTGATACACCTGGTTTCCTAAATAGAAAATGCAGAGATGAATTGCACTGTTCTTGAAGTATAGAATACAGATAAAATAAGAACCTAAAAATTAATCTAAAAGTCAAAATCTAAAGGAGGAAAACATAATTGTATCTCTTAGCTTGCTTAAACTGAAATGACAAATTTCACTCCAATAATAAAATTAAAACCCACATTATAAGCTCAAAGTCTTGAAAACAATTAGGCTGTGTTTCTTAATTATGAAATTCAAATAAACCTGAGGCAGTTTCTTACACTATATAGACCTGATCTCATGCCCTACTTAAATCCCTATGGCTTCCTTTTTAGCCTCTGAAGCCTAAAGGTTGCCTGTTCAACTAAAGCACACAGCGTTGTCTAAGGTCAGATCTACAATGATGGTGAGATATTATCTCCTTTGCAAACTAGATGAAAATATATCAAGTCCTCTATCTAACACAATTAGGAAAAGCGTCAAGGCAAAAAGGAGCATACCATACTTGTTCTTCACATAAAACAGTTTTTATTTTCTATTGAATTCTTAAGTGCATATTTCACTGAACATAAAAAGAGCACAAAAAGCTACATCCTATTTTTTAAATTATTTGAAACTATTAATGTATCTATAAATATAATACTATAACAAGTAGAAATTCACTACCAGTATCAATTTTTTAAATTTCAAGAATCAATCCACTTAAAAACCTATTATAGATAGCCATACAATGAATATACAGTTATCAAGAATGAAGTAGGCCTATATGTACTAATGTAGAATGATTTCCAGAAGATATAAACCTCTAAAAGTGCTTATCTCCTAGGTAGAGCACTGGGAGGCAGCGAGAGAAATTACAGCATTTTATATATTGCAAAAAATCAAAGGATAATAAAATACCATTTGAATCCTACCAGAGAAAAGTCTAAAATTATTATATAAAATGGAAGTTTATAGAACAAATGAAATCATGGCTTAAAATCGATGGGAAAGAGACTATCAGAAAGGCTTCTTTGTTTTCGTCCTAAGTCATCTAATACCACAAATGGACATTTCTCATTCACCTGCCAAAAATACTTATTTTTCAACAAACATGTAAAATGCCTACTGTGTGCCCTCATTCTCACCCTTTCTAATCTTTATTCTTGTTCTTGGGACCTGACACAAGAACATCAGAGCTTCTACAAAGTGTACAAAGTAGGAGAACAAAGATTGGTGTACTACTCAGACTAAAAAGAAATATTAGTACTTACTTAAATGTGGCCACTTTGTTTATGACATTCTCTAAACCAGTTTCATTATTTTCCTGTTAAAACAATATATTTGTCATTTTTACCTTCATGTAATGACTTTTTCTTCTCTTACTACGAAATGAAATACATTTTCAACAGCATTGCTGAAGTATTTTGTAAATAATAAAACAAGATCAACTTCTGATAAAAAAATTAGGTCTAAAACCAATTAGCTTTATGGGACCAATTTCTTAACAGAGATAAGACGTGTGTATAACTTTTTAAAGAAAAGATTTCATCTAAATTAGCCCTCATATGTGTGTACATGTACACATACACAAACATACACGCACACTCACCCAGTAAATTCAAAGAAAAGGAGCTTTTCTTTATGTAGTATGTGTATTACCCACATCATTTAAGTGTATGCCTATGCTGTGTTAATTCCTAAAACCAAGGTTAACAAAATAAATGGGATCTATTGCAAAACACATATGTGAATATCCAAATGTATTTTGGCTTCCTCAATTTTTCTGACTGGCTTGAACTTCTCCTTGAACAAGGAGTATTATTATTACTTTATGAAGTCATTTAAAATCAGGATAAGGACCTCATCAAGATACTAAAATAAGCTTAAATATACCTATTGTCTTGTAAAATTTAAGAAATTTAGCCTCCTTAAAAAAAATGTGCTTGGGGTTAGCAATAAAAAGTTAGGGCATTCCCTGACTGACTTTCTTTTCAAAGCATGGTATGGATATCACTAGGGGTATGTAAAATTATTTTAGGTGGCACACTGTTACGTATTTTTTCAGATTTTGAATATTCACTTATTTTAATATGTACTAGGAAAAAAATCTAGAATGCAAATCCTACTATTTAATGATATTAGTGCTTATAAAGATAAGGACAAATGTAAGTGATTTAAAATGTATTAATAATTATAAAATTGGTAGATGGATATGCAAAAATTAGGAAGGTGAAATGCCAAATGGTTACAGCTTGAGAATCAGTTAATAGTGGAACTAGAAAAAGATACAAATAATCTGGGGGGAAATGACCAATGGGAAAAGCTTATCTCTATGCTACTTCCCTGGAAGGCCTTGATGGTACAAATAAGTCTAATTCTCTTTTAAGAATCATTATTCTAACTCATAATTAAATCTCAAGGGGAAAAGTATGAGACCCAGAATCTTTAGTACTATTACTTCATTATCATTCTGTACAAAAACATAAGTATCACCTGTGGTGGCCATGAGTCTACACTCTGCAGACCTCCAATTAGAGGGAATAGAAATGCTAATGCAGGCTCATTCTGGGAGATGTGGAAAGGCATCCCCCCTTGACTAGACTATCCAGCAGTCTAGGATGCTTCTATGTAACCGACCTTCTCTCTTTCACCTTGAGTCAGAATTTGCATTACAGTCTGATGGCTCCCTCGGCTTTCTCAGCTCTCCCACTGCTTTCTCTCATAGGCATTGTTCTTAATAAAATCTCTTAAATGTTTCATCTTTACATCTGCTTCTCAGAAGATCCAGACTAACATACCACCCAAACATTCTCAGTATTTCAGGGAGCCCCTTTTTCCTCTGGAGAAGCCTTACTTTAAAGTACATAAAAACTCAAAGTCAAGGAGTTTCTTGCTCTACAATGTTTTCTAAATAGAATGCTTTTCTAAAATGGTTCTCAATGCCTCAAGGCCAGAATTAAAGTTTATACCACTAAAGAGTGAATGAAGATGGTTTTTTATATCTGCAAATTTCACTGAACAAATTTTCCTAAAACTTCAAAGTAGCTTCCAACTGAAAAAAAAAACAAAACAAAACTATCCCATCTTGAGTTGAATGGAGTGAAAACCAAAATTGGACTTACATTCTCAGGTAAATTTTTGGCAATGGCACTGTGTGGCATAGGTTCAATACAAAGTAAGTGAATGATTTCTCTCATTGTGACCTCTTCTTTGGTCACATTTCCCACACCAGGTACATAACGCTCTCCTAATACAAACAATGCAAAAAAAGGAAAACAATTAATTGCTTTCTTTTTAAATGTCTTTGTAAGACTTTATCCTCCATTTATCCCATGGCCCCAAACACATGGGCCGGTGAAAATCTTGTGTGGACTTGCCTCACCTTATCTCTAAACATTTCACTCCACCCCCTAAGATCCAATCACCAACCAGATGGTTGCCCCACCCTTAAGACCCAATCACCAACGTCCCCATAGTAAAACACACCCTACTCCTTAAAAATGCGCTTCCTCACCCACAAGCTCTCTGTCTTTCAAGACAGCCATCCTGTCTGTCTGTCTGTACAGGGAATAAAACCACGCTAACGGAGTTCTCGTGTCCTTCCTTGCGAGCGAGTGAGTCAGGTAGCTAAAGAACCCTTTCAGTCTTCCCATTAGGAGCACTTATACACAGAACATTGCATTAAATTAAGTCTATGAGAGAGGGACCAAAATTATTTGGACAGTTCCTAAATCTGAACAAGTCTATTTGCTGAAAAACAAAGGAAGAAAAATGAAGAGATCTGAAGAACATAGGTCTTTTTCTTAATTTCCTTACATGTGCACACACACACACACACACACACACACACACACACACACACACACACATTATCGACAGGGCCCCTCAATTAAATTAGCATGTGTTTCTAATCCAGAAAATAAGGCAGATGGCATTGAATGAGCAGAGGCAGTCATTGACCAGTAGCTTTTCTTTCAAGATTTTCCTCAAATTTGTCTCTACTTATTATTTAAGAAAGAACAAAGTAAAAACTAAAAAACAAAATGCTTTAAAAAAATGTCTGTATGGGTTAAATGACAAAACAGAAATATGTATCAGGAATGATTGCTGTTGCCCACATGATCAGGTTTTCATTTTTCATCTCAATAAACTGCCAAATGAAGAGAGAACATAGCTAAATTGATTATGGGAGTTTCATTGGTGTCAACAGCATCTAATTCCCATTACCTCAAGAAGGCCTTCTGTCACCACTGATCTTCAACACTATAACACATGTACAAAGTCCTATCTTATTACAAAGACAGGGATCCTTTGCCTAAGACATGTGACAAATTCTAAAATTATCCAAAGTATGACTTTTTATTAAATGAGTTCATTTCCAAGAGACCCATTCCTCTTTACATTTGTAAAACAAATTTCGTTTTGCCAAAAACAGTATTCCCTAGAAGTTTAGTGCTAGAAGGAACCATAGAGGTCATGTAACTTGCCTTCACATTTTATAAATCAGGAATTTGAGGCCCAAAGAAAGTAAATGGCATGGTCGTAATAGCTGATAGCAAGACCAAGACTAGATCTTCTGATTTCTAATTTGAATCTTTTTCTACTTCATGATGTTTTCTTTTATAAAACCAGAAATTTTCTATATGTAATTTTTTTTTAATGTTGACTCTTGAAAGTGATAGACTTATATTCAGGAATACAGTAAATATTAACTAAAAATCATAGTTAATACAAATAAGGAAAAACCTAGTAAATTTGGGTAAACACAATAACAGCAAATAATAGTAGCAATAAAATGGTAAAAATATAGAACAACAAATATAAAGTACAGTATTAGAAATTCTTCATATAGTATTCAAGAACAAACACAAAAATTTCCCTCAAATTCTCATAATGAAAGAAAGTATATCATTAACTTAAAAGTCTTTCATACATTTTTAATTTAACTAATTTTGTCATCAGTATCCAATGGAATATTCTGAACAGGAAGAGTTAGTTTCTGGAAGAGTTACATCTCACTTAGCAACGAAACCTTACCACACTTCCTGCTGAGACAAGCAGCTAGTCCAGCAACCATCTCTCTGACAAACAACAAGTAAAAAGAACCCATGTTTCCAGATTTAGCTAATGGCTAGAATCCTCACTAGAAACTATTGATACAAAGCAGTGACTGAAACAAGAGCCAGAATGAGAAGTCAAGAACTTTTACTTAGTTGGTAAAATCAATAAGAGACTATAATATAGAATATACAAAAACAGAAGTATGGCCAATATTTGCACAAGGTGATTTAATAGAAACACAATGAAAAGATCTTTTACTTAGGCCTATGTTACATTGAAGTTTGATATTTATGCAAAATTTTTAGCACTCAATGAATAGGTACTTTTCATCTACATTTTTAACTAGTATAATTATATTCCAGACCTTTATAAACAAGTCTAAACAATTACAAATGAGGTACTGAAAAATAAAGATGTACTAGCTGTGCTTTCTTAAAGGTGGGTTTCTAAACATACCAATCATACTAGTAACATTAATCTCTAATATTTTATGCTGTATTTGGGAAAAGAGTAAAATTATAATTATTAACAATTATTATTAATGTTTTCTCTAAAAAGCAACCCAGGTTCTGCTTCAAAACATATTTTCATCTTACCCACAATATAGATGAGGACTTGAAGCATTTCTTCTATTAATGTATTGTATTGTTTAATCAAATCCTATAGAATTAATTCAAAAAGAACAAATTAGTTACATAAGAACAAACTGCTTCCATAAAATATACAGTTCTGTATCAGACTCATGGTCCATCCAGTCCAGTATTTTCTACCAGACCAAAGAAACAGAATTATGAGGTGAATAATTCTCTTTTTTGATACCAAATTCAACAAGATTCATAATACCTAGCATATAAGAACTCAGTAACAATTATTAAATATTATTGTTTTCCTTATCATTATTCCCCATATAACCTTAGGTCAAGAAATTAATTCTAAACTTTTACTTTTCCTCTATTACTGGTTTCCTTTTTACCTGGGTTGGCCTCAAATAGATACCAAACAGTTATGATGACAGTACCATTTCCTAGTACACCTCTTATTTAAGCACTGTAGTAAACTAGGTATTCATTTTCACTGAATATAAAATGATTAAAAATTAGCTTTGTATTTTATCTTATTCTCTGATCCTTTGCATGTGACTTCTAATTTGAAAGAATAAAATGATGTGCTTCACAAATTCAAAACAGTCAAGAGCTACTCTATGTATAAGCTGGTATCAAATATTAAAACACTGAAGGTGTGACAAAACTCCATGAGACAAATTATAAACTGTGAAAAATTTAACAAATACAGTAAATGAAGAATTAATATACTTACTAAATAAGGAACTTTTATAAGAACAAAAAGAGTAAAGGACAGGAACAGATAATTCACTATTAAATAGGAAAAAAAGGCCAGTATTCATGAAAACATGTCAAACTGATAAAGAACTACAAGTAAAAATGACACACCTTCTTTCACCTATCAGATCAACAAAGATAAAAGTACCAGTGCCATTACAGATATACATACTGCTACAGAGAGCTTAAATTGGAGTAACTTTTCTGAGAGCAATATGACAATATATATTAAGAGTCTTAAGAAAGAGCACACTATTTTCATCAGCAAATCCATTTCTAAGAATTTATCTTAATAAAATAGTGAGGCAAATGTTTAAACCTTGAGGTACAGAAAAATAGTTTATAAAATCAAAAACTAAAAAAACCTCTTCAGCAATATGTATGATGTGCTCATACAGCCCAATACTATACAGCCTTTAAAAATTATGATGTAAAAAAGCGATGATGTAGTTGTGTATATATTTAGTGACAAGAAAAGCCTATCACAGTATTTTTTTAAGCACAGGAAGCAAATTAAAAAATAGTATATACAAAATGATCCAGTTTTTGCTTTAAAAACAAAGACAGCAAAACTTTATGATTATTTCTAGAAGGGATGTTTTATATGATTTTTCTTCTCCTTTTTGTTAATCTATATATTTAAATTTTTGCAGAGTAAAAAGAGTATATGCACATATATGCAGATATATATATGCATGTTATGTATATATGTGATTTTTGGAGTTATAAAGAAATAAAAATCTTAAATATGATCAAAACTGTTAATTACAATATTTTCTTTGGAATTAATTCACATAACAGTCTCTGTTACTTACCTGGTCATTTGTGGATATGGTCTTGTTAAAAGCATCAGCAAGTTCATACCTCTGAAGTATAAGTAACAAAAACTTGTTGGGATCCATTAAAGATGCTCCAACCTGTAAAAGAAATCCAGCATCACAATTCTCATGTATTAAGTGCATAAATATTTTGTCACTAATAGGACTGTCAAGACAAATTATGAAGTCTGCAGAAGATAATGTAGTAATCCCTTCCTTTTCTGTGATACTGTATTCAGTTTTGACAAAAAGAAAAATGTACACAAGGTTAAGAATAATTATGATATCTTCTCTTTTTTTACAAGGAACCTATGAAAGCAGGTAAAGACAAATATCAAAAGTAATTTAAATAGGTACCTGAAGCATGATGATATCTTTATCATACATTTCTTCTCTGCACTTAACATCTTGGTAATAAAACACCTATAAAATAAAAGGTAGAATAGAAGCTAAAAGAATTACTTTATTTCAAACAGAAGTCTCAACAAAAACTATTCTTAAAACTTTCTCTAAACTAGAAACCCTAAGAACTCCTTAGTGGCAAAAAAGTTGCAATCACTAATCACCAGGGAAACACAAATCAAAACCACAATGAACCACCATATCACCTCCTGCTTATAGTAGTTTCAGACTGGCTATTATCAAAAAGACAAAAAAAAAAAAAAGGCATAGATGTGAAGAAAAGAAAACTCTTGTGCACTGTTGGTAGGAATTTAAATTAGTTTAGCCACTACACGGAACAGTATAGAGGTTCCTCAGAAACTTAAAAATAGAACTACCATACAATCCAGCAGTTCTACTTCTAGATGTTTACCCAAAGAAAACAAAAACACCAATTCAAAGAGATAAATGTACCCATATGTTTACTGTAGCATAATTTACAATAGGCAAGATATGGAAGCAACCTAAGTCAATTAATTGATGAATGGATAAAGAAGATGTAATATATGTGTATATACAATGGAATATTGCTCAGCCATTGAAAGGAACGAAATCTTGCCATTTGTGACAACATGGATGGGCCTAGATGGTATTATGCTAAGTGAAATAAGTCAAACAGATAAATACTTCATTTATATGTGGAATCTAAAAACAAAATGAATGAACAAACAAAAACAAAACAGAACAGAAACAGATTCACAGATACAAGAAACAAACAATTGATTACCAGATGGGGAAGAATTGTGGGCACACGAAATAGGTGAAGGGGATTAGGAGGTATAAACTTCTAATTATAAAATATATAAGTCATGGGGTTGTAATGTATAGCATAGAGAATACAGTCAATAATATTGTAAAAATTATATGGTGACAGATAGATAACTAGATTTTCATGGGCATCACTATATAATTTATAAAAATATCAAAAAATCATTGATGTACACCTGAAACTAATAGGATATTGTATGTCAATTATACTTCGATAAAAAAACAAGTTATGAATATATGAATCATTTTAAGATAATTTTGAGGATAAAGTGAAATACGGCATGAAAACACTTCAGAGTTAAAAATGCTCTTTATTAGTAATTATTTTCAACATGTGTAACAAAAGAATTGATTTCTTTAGTTTAAAATACCCACTTCAATAAAAGGAAACCAATTTCTACCGCCAATCATAACATCATTTTTCTCCCAAGTGGTATCTTTACAAGTCCTGCTTCCCACCTGTTGGGTGGGGAATCACTTCTTATTTGCTCTACAACAGAAGGAAAAACTACAAGGTGGCCTTCCATTAAGACAGATGGTAGGAAGATTACAGGTCACCAAGTAAGGTAATCTCAGAAACACCTATGTTAAAGGGCAGGTTTCTGGTGGTCCTACTGGCTTTCACCTTATCTATCCACTCAATAGGATAAAAGGAGAAATATCCACACAGTCACTAGAACTTCCATTTCTGAATTATTATAAGAGAACAGAAATTAAATACTCAGCAAAATTCAGGGATACAAGGTAAAATATACAAATGAAAAAACAATCAGAAAATGAACACATTCATAAATGTGAATGACAGGCCTTGCCATACCTGGCTAATGAGAGAGAGCCCATTTCTTCGCCACATCTCAGCAACAACCTGTGCAACCAATACCAGACAACGCAAAGGATATTCCACTAGTACCTCTACTTGAAAGTCCTCCTAAAACAGAATGAGGTCAATTTCATTATATCTCAGAGGGCTTGGATGTGTCTCAAAGTTATGGCACTATATATTCCTCAGTTCTCTCATCTGTAAAGTGGGAAAGGCTTGAACTAGATGACTCCAACTTCCAAGCTCAGATTTCAATGTACTATATACAGAGGTATATTACTAAATGGGAATTATTCGGGTGGGTTTCAAAATATTCTTCTTCTTCCCACTCATCAACTGAGGTTTGAGACACAAGCAGGATATAAGTAAATCAACACTTTAAATAAAGTCACTTACAAAAGGCACAAATTCATGCAATCTTGAAACAGCGCCCAGCCTGCTTAAACGCACATGAAGACCTAAAGTTTAAAAAAAAGGAGAAAAACGAAAAAGCAATAAACCCAACTAATTTGTTTCTTAGTTAACTCTTCAAGTTTGGAAACTTGTGAGATTTAAATATACATTTATTGAGTTTAGAAATGACACCTTAGAAGGCAAGGCTTGGATTTCTAATTTTGAAACACAACATTACTAACATATGATCCCACACTGTGCAAGGGGTGCTTATATATCATGTAATATAATATGCTGCATCTCAAGATATACTATTTTTGCTCTTAACAGAGCATCAAAAGAAATGAAAACTAATCTATTTCTTTTTATAAGAACAGAAGTAACATATAATCACATCAATTATACCGTATATACAAGTTAACTAAAGGTGAATCAAAGACCTAAAAATAGGAGCCAAAACTATAAAACTTTTAGAAGAAAACATAGGAAAAAGACTTCATGACATCTGACTTGATAATAATTTCTTGGATATGAGACCAAAAGCACAGGCAACGAAAGAAAAAATAAATTAGACTACATCAAAATTAAAACCCTTTGTGTATCCAAGGACACTGTCAATTGAGTGAAGAGACAACCCACAGAATGGGAGAAAATACTTGCAAATCCTGTATCTCATAAGCCAAAATATAAAGAATTTCTACAACTCAACAGTGACAAAATCTGACTTGAAAATTGACAAAGAACTTCAATAGACATTTCTCTAAAAAAGAGATATACACATGGCCAATAAGCACAAGAAAAGATGCTCAACCACTAACCACTGGGGAATTGCAAATCAAAGCTACAATGAGATGCCACTTCTCACTCATTAGGACAGTTAAAAAACAGAAAATAACAAATGTCAGTGAGGATGTGGAGAATTTGGAATCTTTGTGCACTGTCGGTGGGAAAGTACATGGTGCAGTTGCTATGAAAACATACAGCAGCTCCTCAAAAAATTATAAAGTAGAATACCTCACAGTCTAGTAATGCCACTTAAGGGTGTATACGCCCAAAAATTGAATACACCTTCTCAAACAGGTATTTGTACACTCATGTTCATAGCAACATTTTTCACAATAGCCAAAAGACAGAAACAACCCAAGCACTCACCTCACTGATGGATAAATGGATAAAAAAATGTAGTTTATACCTACCATGGAATATTATTCAGCCTTGAAAAGGAAGGAAACTCACACATGCTACCATATAGATAAACAGCAAGGACATTATGCTATGCGACATAAGCCAGATATAAAAAGATATGTGTATGATTTCACTTATATATGAGGTACCTAGAGTAGTCCCGTCAGACAGAAAATAGAATGGTGGTTGCCAGGGTCTGAAGGTGGGAATGAGGAGTTATGCTGAATGGTTACAGAATTTCAATTTGGGAAAATGAAAAAAATTGTGGAGATAGATGGATGTGATAGTTGCACAACAATGTGAATGCCCTTGAACTATACACTTAAAAATAGCTAAAATGGTAAATTTTATGATGTATATTTTACCACAATTTAAAAAATACATATTCCCATTAAGTTGTTAAAAAAAAACCTGACAAGGCTGATTTAAATGGAAATGTAAATCAAAGAATGATTAAAGAAAAATCTATGATTTTGTTCTTTTAGCGGTGAAATCACCAGTGCCAGAGACAAGTCAAAGGTGCAATCAGGCAAAGAAGGGTGTTAAAAATCAGCAAGAAGATTTTACTCTATTTATATTTGGGTGGGAGACAAGTTACCAAGTTAGTCCTTAAGTATGTACTACAAGGATCCATAGATGACTCAGCTAACAAAAGGCCCAGGTAAACAAGCATCCTTAGATATTCTGGAGACAGCTCTTTGAAGAATGGTGATAGTAACAGCTCTTAAATGAAGTATCTGATCTGAGTATGTCTGTACCTACTGAGAATAGAACAAATGTAGAAATGTTTCCACTACTCTGCAACTACAAAACAAAGCTAATAAAAATAGGCAAAAAACACTCACCAGCAAGAGTCCTAGAAAGTGGCAGATGTATGCTTATAAGATCTTCAGATACTTTGTAGGACTTAGTTTCTAAAGTATGACCACACAACTGCACTACTGTCTTGCTATTAGACATGAAACTCGTACTGCACCTCATCACAGCTTTGTGACATTCCTTATAAGCAACTAGTAAAAGCTCTTCCTGAAAGGAAAATAAAAATGCAAATAAATTGATGTCATTTACTTTGCCAAATCATTCAACAAATATTTCTTCAATTCAATAAATATAATTCAAGAATTATTCTATGTATGCTAGGGCTACCTCCACAGAATCTGCAAACTAACAGGTAATGTAAGACAGAGACAGATACACACACACAAACACTAAGAAAAACCTCTAAGTACCCTGTAAATGGTACAAACTAATTATGATGAGGGCAAAAAAAAAAAATTCGTGAAAGCATCTTTTCAGTGGGGTCTAAAAGACTGTAGAATTTAAGTACAGGGAAAAGATGAGGAGATGATGGTATTGTTAGCAGAGATACAGACTAAACAGAGAAATAAGGGAATGTACAACTCTTGTTCAGACAATGGAGAAGAAAAGAATCTACATAAAGAGTTTATGCATGGAATTAAAGAGCAATCAAACTGAATACACCTTGGCTTCAGCATGTGAACACACTGATGGTGTCTGAAGAGTAATAAAGTACTCAATGCACTGCTTTAAGAAGAATTAATAGGTGTCACCGAAGATGGTAGACTGGAGAGAGTAATGTTAAAAGACAAGGAAGCCAACAGGAAGATTACTACAAAGTTAAGTGTAGGAAGATAAGGGTCGCAGCTGGTGTGGGGGCAGTTTGGGCCAAAAAAATTTAACTCAGGAAATAAATTAGGGTTATAAAATAAATTTAGGTAAGGAAGACTCAAATCTGGGTGAGTATAGCAGGGAGAAAGGAGTCAAGTCACTTTTTAAGATAGTGTTTCTTCCACTAATTTTATCTTGAAAAAGGAATTCTACATTCATATAAATTTGGAATATTCCCTCTTAGAAATTAGCACACTGATTAAAGGGCTTGAGAAGTTCAGTGGCTTAAAAAAATTCCCCATTGATTTTGTTCAACCTAGCATACCCAAATCTTATGTGAAAACAGAACTCCCCACCTCAAAAATCTGTTAGTATCTAACATACAGAATGCAGTGGCTCTGAGATTTCCTGTATGGATGAATGTGTCATTAGTGTGTTGTTTAATAGAAGAAGTCAAGAAAAGAAAATGCAAGCAGAAGGAAATAATAACAAATCAATTTAATATATTCTGAATTTGAAATATAAGTGTAAGATCTAAGCAGAAACATCTAGCACACAAACTAAAATGATACTATGGCTTGGTAGAGTCATCTGTGAAGTTTTAAGTGAGATGGTAAGAATAAAAGATCTGTGGGAAAGAGAGGAGAGTATTAGTGAATGTCTCATTTAATAGGCAGAAGGAATTGGGAAAAAAGCAATCACTGACTGAAAAGGTAATCAAAAAGAGAAATATTAGAATAAAGTAGGTTTGTAAAAATCAAAGGGAAAGAAAGTCAAAAAGATTAAGGTACTCAACAGAATACAATGGTATGGACATTTTTTAAGTAAGATGGGGACTTAGAAAAGACCTCTGAATTTGGTTACTAAAGAGATCCTTTCAAATACTTTTCAAAATAGGCAGATGAATAGAAGAGTGGGATGTACCAGAAGAGAAAATCGAGGAAGCAAAATCCAGGAAGTAATATAGGTTGGAACTAAAAGTGTATGCAGAGTCATTAGTTTTACAAAGAAAGAGATGAAAAGAAGACCAATAGTGATGATACAGAGAAGCTTAGTCAATGAATAGGCTATAGAGAGAGGTGCAGAGACACTGAGGAGAATCAAGCAATTTGACTCAGATAACGTCAATTTGCTCAGAACAGAAATAAATAGGGTCATCTTTCCAAAAATGGAACCTGGGGTAGGATTGTGTGTTTAAAGATGGTCTAAAATTATTGCTTAAGGAAATACCTTAGTTCTATATTTTAAATTTTATTTTCTTAATGGTTTAACACACATAACAAAGCTCTTGATTGAAAAAATATATAGACACTTCTCCATTTCTGGAATATTTAAAAGTTTATATGATCCTAATTTTCATATCATTGATATTCAAATCCAAGGGAATGAATAAATAAATATGTTATTTTTTTAATTCCATAATTTCCAAAGATAAACTATCATTGGGCACATTTTCTAATTAAGTGTAAAAAACTGGATTTTACTTCTAAATTTAGACAAATTCAAACATATAAGAAACTACTTAAATAATAAAACTTTACATCATAAAGTTACAAAATAAAACTATGCTATTAATAACCACTAGAGCACTTAAAAAGGCACCCACCTAACTAACAAATTTTACTTACATCACAAGCGCACCATTCCTGGAACATGAGTAAAATATTCTTCAGTTGCATCTGTATAGCAATGGCAGCCTCCCAATCAGGATCCACTTCTATGTGCTGACCAACCTGTCTTCTGATTTCTTCCATTCCCTGCAAAAAAAGGATGGTTACCATACATATATGGATCCTCTTTCTTTCTTCATATATTGGCAAAATATAAAAATGTCAGGATTGATATTCATATGTGCATAGCTTTTTAACATGGCTGTTATACTAAGTCAGAAGCCATGGGTTCAAATCCCAGCTCTGTCACTCTATAGCTGTGTGACCCTGGTCAAATTATTTCTAAATTTCAAATCATTTATATGTAAAATGGGGATAATAATAACTACATCCTAAGATTGCTATGAGGCTCAAAGAAATAATGCATGCAAAGTTCTTAATACAGTATCATAAAGTAAGCATTCAATAAACATTAATAATGATAGCAGTGGTTCATTAAAGTATACAAAAAGGACTATTAAAGCAGGACCACTGAGGCAGCGTTTAAATTTTATTTCTACATTGCAAAATATTTTTCCTCAAATAAAACCCATAATTTGCTTAAAAAAATTGAGACTGCGGTTAAATTTTTAAAAATAAATTTATCTTACTGATGTACAGAACTATCATACCTGCATACAGGTAAGAATCTTCAAAAAAGATCGAAAACCTTCAAGGAACTGCATTCTTAATCTTTCTGTCCATACTATAGGCTTGCTGATCAGGATATACCTATCATTTCAAGAGACAAACAAATAATTCACTTCCCTGTTTTTAGATAATTTGAAGGTTCTCAGGGCTATAGATGTTGTTCATCAATATTACAGATTCTTAATTTTTTAGAATAATTAGAAGCTCTGGGCAGAGCTAGAATTATACCAGCAAGATGTGAATGTTCTACCAGAGGCAACTGTCAAAGCTAAGCATGACTTCTCCACTCAGAATTTAGTCTGATTAAGTGAACCTAGAAGCAACCCAGCCTGTCACAGCTGGACAACCACAGTACAAATGTTCTAGGACTGTAAATACCCTCTCCACAAAGGGCTAGTTGAAATCCCTTCAGCCTCAAAATGCACATAAAGACTGCATGTGCAGGGAGGATTAAAGATAGTAGCGTGAGAAGTGAAACAGAGACATCCTCCTAAAACCACATATAATACGAAAATGTAACTAATACAACTAATCCTGAAAGAGCAATAGGAAAGAAGGCTGCGTCAGACTGCATAAACCTGGAGGAAAGAACAAATATCACAGAAGAGGGTAACGTACCAAAGCTGTGACCCAGCAGGACACAAGCCCTGCCCCCACCCCAACTCACCAGCAGGAGGAAGAGACACTGAGCAGGGAGGGAGTGGAAGGCTGGGACTGCAAAACACCTAGCCCTGGAGATGGGCTCTGGGAGCACGAACCTACATTGCATGGTGGTCTGGTGATTAGTGGGGATGGAAAGCTAAGACAGGCAGAATACCTGGAGAGACTGATATTCTAGCTACATGTGGACAACAGGGATTCATATCCAGCTAATCTGGGCGGGCACACTGAGAGACTTCCTAAAAGTGAGGGGGCTGCTAAAGGGGCAAGGATTGCACAGAGCTTACTGCTCAGGAGAACAGAGAGGTAGACAAAATTTTCCAAGTGCACTCTGCCCAGCAGGTTGGGAACTTGCACGATCTTCAGGTGCTCCAGCCTCCTTTCCTGAGGTAGGCCTGTATTGCAATATATTTCCCTCTTTGTACGGCCTAGTTATGTAGGCACATGAAAAGATGCTCAACATCGCTAATCATCAGAGAAATGCAAATTAAAACCACAATGAGATATCACCTCACACCAGTTAGGATGGCCGCCATCCAAAAGACAAACAACAACAAATGTTGGCGAGACTGTGGAGAAAGGGGAACCCTCCTACACTGCTGGTGGGAATCTAAGCTAGTTCAACCATTGTGGAAAGCAGTATGGAGGTTCCTCAAAAAACTAAAAATAGAAAACCATTTGACCCGGGAATCACCCTCCTAGGAATTTACCCAAATAATATAATTTCTCAGATTCAAAAAGACATATGCACCCCTATGTTTACTGCAGCTCTATTTACAATAGCCAAGAAATGGAAGCAACCTAAGTGTCCATCAGTAGATGAATGCATAAAGAAGGTGTGGTACATATACACAATGGAATATTATTCAGCCATAAGAAGAAAACAAATCCTACCATTTGCAACAACATGGATGGAGCTAGAGGGTATTATGCTCAGTGAAATAAGTCAGGAGGAGAAAGAAAAGTACCAAATGATTTCCCTCATTTGTGGAGTATAGCAATAAAGCAAAACTGAAGGAACAAAACAGCAAGAGACTCACAGACTCCAAGAAGGGACTAGCGGTTGCCATGTGGAAGGGTGTGGGAGGGTGGTTGGGGAGGGAGGGAGAAGGGGGTTGAAGGGTATTATGATCGGCACACATGGTGCAGGGGGATCAGGGGGAAGACAGTGTAGCACAGAGAAGGCAAATAGTGACTCTGTGGCCTCTTACTATTATTTTGGGCAGTGACTGCAATGGGGAATGGGGGGGACACGATAACATGGGTGAAGGTAGTAATCACATTGTTTTTTCATGTGAAACCTTCCTAAGAGTGTATATCAGTAATTCCTTAATAATAAAAAAAAAAGACTGATGCACAGGATGTATGTTGTTCGTGCAAATTATTTCAGAATATTCTGTATACTATGAAGTATTTATTGTGCATTAAAATTTTACATTTTACCCCATAGACATGCAATCATGAGAAATTCAGAAAATCTGCAGAACATACAGTAGTTGGTCTAAAAGGATTCAACACCTCTGTTGTTGCTGCTCAGTGTGCAAAAAGACTTGCAGATGTTTGTGAACATTCTGTAACGGTTCTCCAGAGCTAGTCAATCCTATTACCTGATTTCAGCACAATAAATATACTACTGTCCTATATGTGGTGTGTGGAGGGGCGAATCATGAGATTTGGGAGAGATCCCCTACTTCCAGGTTTTCTTAACCCAGAACCCAGTAGAAGGATGTGTACAACTATGTCTTCTTGGTTTGCACTTCAGGATGTATTTGTTTCAAGAGATAAACAGACCCACTTTAGCCTATGATTTACAAAACCAATATTTCCTTTGGCTATAAAGACAATTAACTGGTTTCATGTCCAATGAGAACAATGTTTATCATGAAATGACTCCAGGAAGAAATCATTAAAAATTACTAAAATTATTTTGTCCTCAGTCAATCCACATCATTTCCGGTTATATACCAGGTATTGGGAACATAAACATGAAAAAGATACCCTGCCCCAAGGTTCAAAGTATAAGCGAGGAAACAAATACATTTGCCAGACACTATAACTGAATATTAAGCACAAAAAAAGGTACAAAGGAAGTAATGTAGAAACATAAAAGACAATGCAACAAAGATAGGGAAAAACATTTTTTTATTTGTAATAATAGTAGGCATTATGGTTTCGTTTTTCCCTTTCTTTAGATATTCATCAATATGTTGAAAGTACCTTAAAAATACAGTAATCAGGACCTTATCAAAGAAGTAACTTTAAACACAATAAATACCTTCTAAATCTGTCTTTTAAAGTAAAGGTAAAAAAGACTAAGGTTTTAAAAGCTGTCACAATGAACAAATGGCATCAATGTTTGGTTGTTTTCCAGAGCACTGCTACACAAAGGATGGTACACAGACCAGAAGTATCAGTACTGCCTGAGTACTTTTTAGAAATGCAGAAGCTTAGATTCTAGTCATACCTACTGCATAATCATCTACATTTTCACAAGCTCTCCAGATGATTTGCAGTCATATTAAAACTCGAGAAGCACTGATCTAGGGAAGGGAGTTTACATTTCTAGTTTGTAGTGACTTCACATAGTTCATGCCTGACCTCTGAAGCAGACCTAAAAGTAAAGGTGTAAGGGATAGGAAGAAAGGAAAGGAAAGAAACACAGTCTGCAGATAAAAATGGGTGACAAAAGCAGTAGGAGAGGGGTAAAAGCAAGGACAGGGTAGGTGCGTAAGGGGTGATTTGGTTGGTGAGCCTGCAATACTTTCAGAATAGGAAGAACAGGCTAGAGTAATGGAAAGATAATAATTCACTTAATAGAACCAAGGTTCAACTGTATCTCCTTTCTAAATTTCATTTCCACATTGAATTAGCAACTGAGAAACAAAAAATTCCAACAGACATCTTTCATAGAGTGAGTGAGAAATGAAACGAAATTAATAGAGGATTACTTGGATTCAGGGAGGTAATAATAGCTTGGTTCTACTAGTCAGACCTCAGAGTACTGTGTTCATTTCTTGGCATATACCTAAGTGGTATACATTCAACTCAAAAAGATTCAGTAGGGAAGGACAATGATTTTGAAGGAATTTTAAATATGAAATGGGTAAACTTAAAGAAGCTGATGCACTTAACCGAGTGACAACTTCACAAATATGCCTGCTGTCTTTAGACACCTCTTCGAATTTAATGAGAATTGAAGTTGTTCTAAGTGGACAAAGGGTTCAGAACCAGAATCACAAAATGAAAGCTACAAAAAGAGAGAGTTCAATATAAAATCAGAGATCCTCTCACAGACGGAAGGGGCTATGCAAAGGTTGGAATGCAATGCTTGGAGGGAATGAAAATGTCCCGAGGCTGGCTGAACAGACCTTTGACCAGTACCAACCAACTTGTTTCATGCTGAGGGAGAGTCAGGTACGTAGCATATAAGGCAAGACTATGAAAACCTACAGATACTGGAAAAATGTAGACTTTTTTTATTTTGGAAAAAATTAAAAGACATTAAGTATTTGTGGTTATTTCTCACTGACTTAAAAGCAGGGTTTCAGGAAGTAGTGGTTAACAAGTAAGTAATGGGGGACAGACTAAGATATGACTGTGAAATTTCTACAAGGACAGACTGAGGAAATGGGGCTCAATGATTATTTGTTAAATGAGGGGTATATCTGATTGGTGGCTTAGGCCAGGTTTCAGAGATTTCATTGTTGTTTCTGTGTTCTGTGAGCTGCATGATGTAGTGACAAGAACATGAGCATCACAGAAAAATAGTCCAGGTTCAAATCCAAGTTCTGCCACTTCCTTGCTTTGTGACCTCAGGCAAATAATTATAATTTACAGGTAAAGATATCACCTACACTATGAGAATGTTGCAAGAATAAATGAGGTAGAATAAGTAAAGCTCCTTAACACACACACAGTTACTAGAAAATAACACAGGACCATTGTGAGAGTGAATTACATGAGAAGCCAAGTGCAGTACTTGCTGGACAGATACTTAAAATATGTTAATTTTCTCTTCTCCTTGTCATTAGAGACATCTCTATCTAGGCAAGGGTATAGGAAAGAAGTTGTAAGCACCAGAAGAGTGGGAAATCTTTATAAAGTTACCTTCCAAACCAGGGATCCTAAAGTTGTGTTGACTCTAAATTATTCACTGTAGAGAATAACTATAGTCAGAGATCCAGAAAATACAATAAAATATGATAAAATAATGTGCTATTATATAGCACTCCTCTGAATATAAAAATAACTCAGTTACAAGAATACTTGACAGAAATGAGAGCCATAGTAAAGAGACTTTTCCTGGTGAATATACCAATAATTTTAAGTACTTCCATTTAGAGTTTTTGTGTATTTTTTGCTGGTGGGTTTGTCTTGCATACCATGTAATTTATATACAATTTGTGAATTACACTGACTAAATGGTGATTCACTACTGAATTCATCCACCATCTCTACTTGTACTAAAGATAGAACAACTTACTGAACTTCAAAGAAAGATTTATATGTCATAATCACATTTGGAAACTGAGGAATTTGAAAAGGTCTGGAAGCATTTTCCTCAATAATATCAAGGATCTAATGCATAGTTCCAGAAATCTGCCAAAATTATTTTTAAATAGACTAAACTATTTTTAACTTGGTTTGGAAGCCTGTTTCCACCTCTCTATACCCTAACATGGTCACTAGAAGAATTGGACAAAATTAGAGTAATTTTTTCCCATAGGGAATAGAAATAATCATACATACCTTGGAGCTCTTCATTTTAAACAGCAAACTAAATGAAATATATTTTGTCTTAATATATTCTTAAAAGAAAAGAATATTTAATGTTTATGATTTATTGAATAGTTGTTATATCAGAATTCTTATAATATTCACCATCTGTTTCTATTTCTTTAGGTCCAATGATTCCAAATGTGAACTATTGTGTGATTCCAATTTTAGTTTAAAAGGATAATCTCTAGTCTCTTCAGGGAGAAAAACTTAAACCCTGATGAATATCAATAACTTAGTTATATATCCATAAAGGAGATAAAAAGAAATCCACATCAGAAAGATCATCTGAAACTATGCTGAGAGACTACACAAGAGGGACAGAACCAAAGAGCACGAGCGGAAGTGAGTGGAAGGCATGGTAATTACAATGGAGATTCATTTAGTGACCCCAAGAGACCCTGTGTTCCTGTGACAGGCTTGTCCCCAGTACTTTATTGTTAACTTGATTTTAACTCTATAAGAAGCCTTCACTTAAAACATTCATTGACCAGAAACAGTAACAGTTTTTTGTATTTGCATCATTACAGAGAGAATCCTAGATAACCAAAAGGATCAGAGGTTTATCCATAAGATGGAACAAATAAGCATGCTGTATTTAACAGGTACCCTCACCTTTTGACTTGAACAACTTACTTTAGATCACATATTACTGCATAAACTCTTCCCAATTTGTCCTGGCTATAGCCCTGGAAGTTGAATTTATTGTTCCTGTCCAAGTACTCAGGCAAAACTTCCAGCAGAGTTTCAGTAATGACAGAGATAACATTCTGCTCTTCAATAAGATGTCGAGCCTGCAGAATATTTCATGAATATTATCTTTAGTATTGATTCATTATAATATGGACTTAATTTATTCATTCATTTGGTTGATCAGTAGGCAATTTTTAAATAAGTATTTATTGAGAAATAACACAGTCCTTAGTCTCACAGAACAGCAATTTCTGAGACGTTATCTTCTAAAACTAAAAATTCCCTACTGCACAGTAACTAAGAAAACACCTATCTGGACACCCCAAGCCCATTACACAGGTTATCTACATAAATGTATCAAGAACCATACAAGGGGAACAGTAGAACAAATATAGGTGCCTTTCATTACTTCTATCACATTACTATCTCTTCTAGCACCTCCCCCTAACCCCTCGTCCCATGTCTCTTCCCCATCCTTTTCTCTGACCTTTGAAATGGTAAAATAGGAAGAGTTAACCAAATGGTCCAGAAGAAACAGGAAAAGAAGTAATACAAAAAGCAACAGAATCCTCTACTCTCCTCCCAGGCCTATGCAGCATCATATCTTACACAAATGCTTGGTAGTCATACTCTACTCCTGTTTTGTTTTATATTAACCTATCACCCTCCTCCGGGCCCACCAATAATAACTAAAGAACAAAGGAATAGCAAAAAAATTGTTTTGGTATTGAGAAGACACTGCTTGTAAGTTACTCTAGAAGCCAAGAAGCCAGCTCTGGACTTCACCTGCAGGGACTTCTGGACAAAGGTAAGTGTCATCATTCTCACTCCACAAGTTACCTAGTCCTTGGGTACCACAAAAGTATTATTCATATGCATATACCATTAAAGTCTTACTCAATTATCCAAATGGAATTCGTTCAACAGTGATTGTGGCATTTTAAAAATCTGTCTCAACACTAAGCAAAACTCTTAAGCAGCAAAACACATTTTACTTAGAATGACTGCAAAGAAATTATACATACCAGAGTAGGGACAGTAAACATCTGAACTGAGAGTGCAGTTATAGAGATACTTCTGTCATGATCATCACTGATATATTCTTTCTGCAGCTGTTTATAATACTGAAAGATACAATAAGTGGAGAATCAAATGTAAATAACTACAGAAAACTTTTAAAATCCCAATTTTAACAGCTGCTGCAAATTTGCATCTATATATAAGGTGACAAGTATTATAACTCCTATCTAAGGGACATAGTATGATCAACAAATATATATCAGAAAGAGGATAACAAACAAAAGACCGAATATGAATTCAGCTACCCAATATACCAGAGTTCAAGTGAAATGACAAAAGAAAAACAGAAAACACACAAACACAGGTAAAAATCACAAAGGGCTGCAACAGTACAGTGTATCCTTTACCTAAACAGAATCTGGGCAATCTGTAGCAGATTCTACCCCAGTGGTATAGGGCAGGGTCTATATTCAAAGTATTTAAAAAAGATACGACCCAGAAAACCAACCAATCAGATCCAATCCAAGTCTTAAACAGAATGGATGCTGGCTGCAAATTATTTCTTCTTCATACTGATGCATACCAACTGAAAATCAACCCTGATACATTGGGAGAACAAAAATACTAATATACCCAGTCATACATCTCAGCACAGTATTAGATCCTTGACCTAACATGCTTAATTTTATCCACTGGAATGAATACAAAGTTTAAGAGTTAAGCATGGTGTACAGAATAATCTAAGTAGGGAGAACTGCTTTTGTATAAGGAAAACAAATTCATTTCAGATTACATATATGGTTCAATATTCTATCTCTATAAAGAGTTTTAGAAGAAGAGAGTTGACATGTTGAGTTGCTGTCACCTTTCAAGAAACCAAATATGTTAGCTATTTTTAACAATCTACTTCTAAGATCCAGGGAGTACAAGTATCTTACCCCACAGCATCATTTGTCTTTGACAATCATTATTTCACTCCCTGCTTCCAATTCCACCTTGGGCCCTACCTCTGTCCTGTCTTAAGTTTTACAGAACTGCCTGCAACTCAAAATCAGAGGAAACCAACAAGTATTTATTGGATACCTTTGTATAACGCAAAATAGAAGATCAAAGAAGTCCCTGTTCTATATTACCTAGCAATATATAACTTGAAGAGATAGACAAAATTTATATAACACAATGTATGGGATAAACAATAGATAGATAAAACAAGATTAAAAAGCTGTAAGTTTTATCTTTATGTTTTAGCCTCAAACAGTTTAAGTATAACTCTTGCCCATCTAATTCTTGCCTCCGTTTAGCATGCATATCTGTTTCTTTTCCTTGCTATACTAGTCATTTCCACATTTGGTATAATTTTACTAACAGGCAAATAATTATGAAGGATGGATACATGTGTGAATGTGATAACTTCCTACTGTTCTGTCTAGGCAAGTAACAGGTCATTTTCCACCTATCTCCTCTCCCAGACTACTGTTTCCTTATAAACAAATGTGAAACTAAATGCCTTTAGCAAAGAAATGAATCATAAAATTATATTCTCGACTGATAATTACCCCCTTTGTTTCTATTATTTCATTTACAAAAATGCCTTTTTATTTCTATTTACTGATATCTATTTACAGAGAACAATTACCTTCACAAATTCCATAGCAAAGAATTTTTTGTATTCCATCTCCATAAAAAAACTGCTGAAGATCAATTCATGAAGAATCTTACGGGCACCTATGGATCATTTTGGGGGGAAGTGGGAGAATATCACCAAGGCAAAAAAAAAATTCCAGCTATTAGAAGTGGCAGAATAATACAAAAATATTACACATGCTAATAGATCTGAAGGACTAAAAGGTGGGTAGCATTTATTATATTAATATTTAATAGCTAGAATTTAAAACATATACATATGTTGCCTTTCCCCTCCTTTTTCTGTACCCCTCTCACCACTTTATCTCACTTCATTCTGCTTCTCCATTTCTTTGTGTTCTACTTCACTCAAACTACTCTTACTCTCTGTATCATTCCTTCTCAATCACCTTTGGCCTCTCTCACCTTTTACTTTTTGTTCTGCATTTATATTTTTTAAATGAAAATTAACATAGCTTTAATAATGCCACCACACCACACACTTAACCCTTGAACAACAGTTTCAAACAGTGTGGGTCCACTTGCACACGGATTTTTTTTTCAATATATAATGGAAATATTTTTGGAGATTTGCAACAATTTGAAAAAGCATTTTCTTTTCTCTAGCTTACTTTACTGTAAGAGTACAGTATATATACATTAACATACAAAATATATGTTTACTGTTATGTTATTAGGAGAGCTTCTGGTCAGTAGCAGGCCAATACTAGTCAAGATTTTGTGGAGTCAAAAGTTATTCACAGATTTTCAAGTGCATGGGGGTGGAGGGTTGGTGCCCAAACCCTCTATTATTCAAGGGTCAACTGCATATACTCTTTTTTTACTGGGCCTGACTGAATGAAAAGGCATTATAATAAAAAAGACAATATACCTATGTTTAAACACAAAAGAACATATGAATATGTATTGACTGGTTAACCTAATTTTGAAGTATAACATCTTATCAACCAAGATCACACATTTAATAAACAAAGAGATCACATCTCCCCTTTAAGGTCATAATCTTTTGCTTCATGGTAAGCAGCACAAGCAAAGATCTACTTACCTTTATAAAGCTTTGCATCCCAAAGCATTAACCTGCTTATGAGACAGGGATTCTCAGAGCCAGGTTCTTCTCTAAGGCATGCTTGGCAAAAGATCTGTCTAAAATCACCTACAAACAAAAGAAGTCACCTAATTTTTATTTTATCATATTTCTCCTGAAAGTATGTGTCCTACAATAATGTGAAAAATAAACATTAGTCTTCCTACACTTGATGTCAAGAATAATTCTGCCAACATCAAAGGTTCAAGAGTCAATGAAATATTATTTATGGCACCTGAAATGCAATCCTGAAACTGATCAAAGTGTATAAACCAAAAAGCAAGGTTCTTAAAAATTCTATACTCAATTACATTTTAAACTTTATGGCTTTTTCTTAAGAAACAACAAGATTTTATGAGAAATAAGAAAAACAGGCTATATGCTTACTTGAATAGCTCATAATTTTATTCATCCAGGCACCAAGACGCAAAGCAAATTTCTGATGAGCCATAACCTCAGAGTGTAATACTTCTACATGAAGTGGATGTTGAGAGACATTTTCTGAATGACTCTACAAATGAAAGGAATATTTTTAAAAACAGTTGTAAAATCTTCTTTTAACTAAGTAGTCTATTCTTCTTCAAAAACAGAAATCACATGACCCTTGCAATTCCAAACCTCGGGGTAAAATATGCTCCAATCCTAACTTTACTTATGATTTCAAAACACTTCAAAAATATACTTGTTCTACTTGGGCTCTTCTTCTAATAGTGCATTTCTTTTAAAATTCTCTGTCTCTGGTTCCAAGAAGATGGCGGCGTGAGCAGGGCGGCGGAAATCTCCTCTCCAAACCATATATATCTATGAAAATACAGCAAATACAACTATTCCTAAGAGACCAGAATATACAGAACAGCACACAGCCTGCATCTGCGGCACCCCGTGAGGTGGGTAAGATATGGACCTGCATCCCGGCAGGACCCGAGCACTCCCCCAACCCAGCGCACTGGCGGGAGGACAGGATTCAGAGCCGGGAGGGAGTGGAAGCACAGACCCGCAAAATAACCAGCCCTGGTGATCTCCGCCAGGGGCACTGACACACATTGTGCAGTGTATCGGATATTGGAGGTAGGAGGTGCAGGTTTTGAACAGGGAACGTGCCCGGGTCTTTGTAACAGGCTCCCTGAGACAAAAGAAAAGCACGTGCTTTTTTTGGCGGTCTTAAAGGGGAAGGAGCCCAACAGAGGAACATCGTCCCAGCACACTCAGCCCAGCAAGCTGAGAGACCTGAGGAATTTTGGACCCCTTGGCTGGCAACTGGAAAAAAATAGCTGCACTGAGACTTCACACAGAGAACAGCGTCCCATTCGTTCCTGCCCTGGCCAGAGCTGCAAACGGCCCTGCGGAGCTACGCAGCCACGGCTGCGGAACAGTGGAGCAACAGCGCCACCTACAGCATCCTGAAAGAATCTACCCCCAGTGGCGTTCTTTTAATTTCCTTTTTTTCTTTTCTTTTCTTTCCTTTCTTTCTTTATTTCTCTTTCTTCTTTTTTTTTTTGTAAAGTCTTAAAGAGCCCACCTGACATACGTGGCACCTACCACCAACCACTTCTATCGCCATGAAAAGACAGAGGAATGTGGTACAGATAAAGCTCACCCAGACCCAGACAACACCAGAGAGGGAGCGTGAGGGGATGGAAATACACAATCTTCCTGAAAAAGAATTCAGAATAAAAGTCATAACCATGCTGATGGATCTACAGAGAAATATGCAAGAGCTGAGGGAGGAAGTGAGGGAAGTGAAGAAAGACAATGCAGAAATGAGACAAGTCATCGATGGGCTTTGCAGCAGACTGGATGAGCTGCAAGATACTGTTAATGGAATAGAAGTCACAGAACAGGAATACAGAGCAGCTGAGGCAGAGAGAGATAAAAGGATCTCTAGGAATAAAAGAATGTTAAGAGAACTGTGTGACCAATCCAAACGGAACACTATTAGCATTATAGGAGCACCAGAGGAAGAAGAGAAACAAAAAGGGATAGAAAGTGTCTTTGAAGAAATAATTGCTGAAAACTTCCCCATGCAGGGGAAGGAAATAGTTTCCTAGTCCACGGAAGCCCACAGATCTCCCAACACAAGGGACCCAAGGAAGACAACACCAAGACACATAATAATTAAAATGACAAAGATCAAAGATAAGGACAGAGTATTAAAGGCAGCTAGACAGAGAAAAAAGATCACCTACAAAAGAAAACCCATCAGACTATCATCAGACTTCTCAACAGAAACCTTACAGGCCAGAAGAGAATGGCATGATATATTTAATGTAATGAAACAGAAGGGCCGCGAACCAAGAATATTGTATCCAGCATGATTATCATTTAAATATGACGGAGGGATTAAACAATTTCCAGACAAGCGAAAGCTGAGAGAATTGGCCTCCCATAAACCACCTCTACAGGACATCTTAAAGGAACTGCTCTAGAGGGAAGCACTCCTAAGGCTAAAAAGATGTCACCAGAGAAAATAAAATTATAGCAAAGAAAGCAGACCATCCAAATACTAACTAAAGGCAAAGAATACAATACCTAGTATATAAAGAATGGAGGAGGAAGAATAAGAAAAGAGAGAAATAAAGAAACATCAGACTGTGTTTACAATAACTTAACAAGAAAGGTAAGTTAGACTGTTAGATAGTAAGGAAGCAACCCTTGAACCTTTGGTAACCACGAATCTAAAACCAACAATGGCAATAAGTACATACTTATCAATAATCACCCTAAATGTAAATGGACTGAATGCACCAATCAAAAGACACAGAGTAACAGAGTGGATAAAAAAGCAAGACCCATCTATATGCTGCTTACAAGAGACTCACCTCAAACCCAATGATATACACAGACTAAAAGTGAAGGGATGGAAAAAGATATGTTATGCAAACAACAAGGAGAAAAAGGAGATGTTGCAGTACTTCTTTCAGACAAAATAGACTTCAATACGAAGAAAGTAGCAAGAGATAAAGAAGGACATTACATAATGATAAAGGGGTCAGTCCAACAAGAAGATATAACCATTATAAATATATATGCACCCAACACAGGAGCGCCAGCATATGTGAAACAAATACTAACAGAATTAAAGGAGGAAACAGAGAGCAATGCATTCACTTTAGGTGACTTCAACACACCACTCACTCCAAAGGACAGATCAACCAGACAGAAAATAAGTAAAGACACAGAGGCACTGAACAACACACTAGAACAGATGGACCTAACAGACATCTACAGAACTCTACACCTAAAAGCAACAGGATACACATTCTTCTCAAGTGCACATGGAACATGTTCCAGATTAGACCACATACTAGGCCACAAAAAGAACCTCAGTAAATTCAAAAATATTGAAATCCTACCAACCAACTTCTCAGGTCACAAAGGTATAAAACTAGAAATAAATTTTTGAAAGAAAACAAAAACGCTCACAAATACATGGAGACTTAACAACATTCTCCTAATTAATCAATGGGTTAACGACCAAATCAAAACAGAAATCAAAGAATATATGGAGACTAATGACAACAACAACACAAAGCCACAACTTCTGTGGGACGCAGCAAAGGCACTTCTAAGAGGAAAGGATAGTGCAATTCAGGCCTATTTAAAGAAGGAAGAACATTCACAAATGAATAGACTAAAGGCACAATTACTGAAATTGGAAAAAGAACAAATGAGGCCCAAAAGTCACCAGAAGTAGGGACAAAATAAAGATCAGAGAAGAAATAAATAAAATTGAGAAGAATAAAACAATAGAAAAAAATCAATGAAACCAAGAGCTGATTTTTTGAAAAAATAAACAAAATAGAAAAACTTAGGCCAGACTTTATTAAGAGAAATAGAGAATCTACACACATAAACAGAATCTGAAATGAGAAAGGAAAAATAACGACACACCCCACAGAAATACAAAGAATTATAAGAGAATATTATGAGAATCTATATGATAAGAAGCTGGAAAGCCTAGAAGAAATGGACAACTTCTTAGAAAAATACAACCTTCCAAAACTGACCAAACAAGAAACAGAAAAACTAAACAGACCAATCACCACCAACGAAATTAAAGCAGTAATCAAAAAACTACCCAAGAACAAACCACCCCGGACCAGATGGATTCACCTCTGAATTCTACCAGACATATAGAGAAGAAATAACACCCATTCTCCTTAAAGTCTTCCAAAAAATAGAAGAGAAGGGAATACTTCCAAACTCATTCTATAAAACCAGCATCACTCTAATACCAAAACGGGGCAAAGACCTCACCAAAAAAGAATATTACAGACCAATATCCCTGATGAATGTAGATGCAAAAATACTCAACAAGATGTTAGCAAACCGAATTCAAAAATACATCAAGAGGATCATACACCATGATCAAGTGGGATTCATCCCAGGGATGCAAGGATGGTAAACATTCGAAAATCCATCAACAGCAACCACCACATCAACAAAAAGAAGAACAAAAACCACATGATCATCTCCATAGATGCTGAAAAAGCATTTGACAAAATTCAGCATCCATTCATGATTAAAACTCTCAACGAAATGGGTACAGATGGCAAGTACCTCAACATCATAAAGGCTTTATATGACAAACCCACAGCTAACATCATACTTAATAGCGAGAAGCTGAAAGCTTTTCATCTAAGATCGGGAACAAGACAGGGATGCCCACTCTCTCCACTGTTATTCAACATAGTACTGGAGGTCCTAGCCACGGCAATCAGACAAAACAAAGATATACAAGGCATCCAGATTAGTAAAGAAGAAGTCAAATTGTCACTATTTGCAGATGACATGATACTGTACATAAAAAACCCTAAAGACTCCACTCCAAAACTACTAGAACTAATATCTGAATTCAGCAAAGTTGCAGGATACAAAATTAACACACAGAAATATGTTGCCTTCCTATACACTAACGATGAGCTAGCAGAAAGAGAAATCAGAAAAACAATTCCATTCACAATTGCATCAAAAAGAATAAAATACCTAGGAATAAACCTAACAAAGGAAGTGAAAGACCTGTACTCTGAAAACTACAAGACACTCCTAAGAGAAATTAAAGAGGACACTAACAACGGAAATGCATCCCATGCTCTTGGCTAGGAAGAATAAATATTGTCAAAATGGCTATACTACCTAAAGCAATCTATAGATTCAATACAATCCCTATCAAACTACCAACAGCTTTCTTCAATGAACTGGAATAGACAATTCTAAAATTCATATGGAACCTCAAAAGACTCCAAATAGCCAAAGCAATCCTGAAAAGGAGGAATAAAACAGGGAATTATGCTCCCTGACTTCAAGCTCTACTACAAAGCCACAGTAATCAAGACAATTTGGTATCGGCAGAAAAACAGACCCACAGACCAGTGGAACAGAATAGAAAATCCAAACATTAACCCAAACATATACAGTCAGTTAATATTTGATAAAGGAGCCTTGGATATACAATGGGGAGATGACAGCCTCTTCAGCAGCTGGTGTTGGAAAAACTGGACAGCTACATGTAAGAGAATGAAACTGGTCTACTGTCTAACCCCATACACAAAGGTAAACTCAAGGTGGATCAAAGACCTGAATGTAAATCATGAAACCATAAAACTCTTAGAAAAAAACATAGCCAAAAATCTTTTGGACATAAATATGAGTGACTTCTTCATGAACATATCTACCCAGGCAAGGGAAACAAAAGCAAAAATGAACAAGTGGGAGTATATCAAACTAAAAAGCTTCTGTACAGCAAAGGACACCATCAGTAGAACAAAAAGACATCCTACAGTATGGGAGAATATATTCATAAATGACGTATCCAATAAGGGGTTGACATCCAAAATATATAAAGAACTCATGCACCTTAACAAACAAAAAGCAAATAATCCAATTAAGAAATGGGCAGAGGACATGAATAGACACTTCTCCAAAGAAGAAATTCTGATGGCTAACAGGCACATGAAAAGATACTCCACATCACTAATCATCAGAGAAATGCAGATTCAAACCGCAATGAGATATCACCTCACACCAGTGAGGATGGCCAACATTCAAAACAGAAACAACAACAAATGTTGGTGAGGAGGTGGAGAAAAGGGAACCGTCCTACACGCTTGTGGGAATGCAAATTAGTTCAACCATTGTGGAAAGCAGTATGGAGGTTCCTCAAAAAACTCAAAATAGAAATACCATTTGACCCAGGAATTCCACTCCTAGGAATTTACCCTAAGAATGCAGCAGCCCAGTTTGAAAAAGACATATGCACTCCTATGTTTATCGCAGCTCTATTTACAATAGCCAAGAAATGGAAGCAACCTAAGTGTCCATCAGTAGAGGAATGGATAA
>JAQQAC010003584.1:14181303-14216929 GCA_029783875.1 Phataginus tricuspis | reverse complement strand
AATATCTGAATTCAGCAAAGTTGCAGGATACAAAATTAACACACAGAAATATGTTGCCTTCCTATACACTAACGATGAGCTAGCAGAAAGAGAAATCAGAAAAACAATTCCATTCACAATTGCATCAAAAAGAATAAAATACCTAGGAATAAACCTAACAAAGGAAGTGAAAGACCTGTACTCTGAAAACTACAAGACACTCCTAAGAGAAATTAAAGAGGACACTAACAAATGGAAATGCATCCCATGCTCTTGGCTAGGAAGAATAAATATTGTCAAAATGGCTATACTACCTAAAGCAATCTATAGATTCAATACAATCCCTATCAAACTACCAACAGCTTTCTTCAATGAACTGGAATAGACAATTCTAAAATTCATATGGAACCTCAAAAGACTCCAAATAGCCAAAGCAATCCTGAAAAGGAGGAATAAAACAGGGAATTATGCTCCCTGACTTCAAGCTCTACTACAAAGCCACAGTAATCAA
This sequence comes from Phataginus tricuspis, assembly GCA_029783875.1. Classification (NCBI taxonomy): domain Eukaryota; kingdom Metazoa; phylum Chordata; class Mammalia; order Pholidota; family Manidae; genus Phataginus; species Phataginus tricuspis. The sequence continues at coordinate 14,216,439 of JAQQAC010003584.1, read as the reverse complement.
GACAATTTGGTATCGGCAGAAAAACAGACCCACAGACCAGTGGAACAGAATAGAAAATCCAAACATTAACCCAAACATATACAGTCAGTTAATATTTGATAAAGGAGCCTTGGATATACAATGGGGAGATGACAGCCTCTTCAGCAGCTGGTGTTGGAAAAACTGGACAGCTACATGTAAGAGAATGAAACTGGTCTACTGTCTAACCCCATACACAAAGGTAAACTCAAGGTGGATCAAAGACCTGAATGTAAATCATGAAACCATAAAACTCTTAGAAAAAAACATAGCCAAAAATCTTTTGGACATAAATATGAGTGACTTCTTCATGAACATATCTACCCAGGCAAGGGAAACAAAAGCAAAAATGAACAAGTGGGAGTATATCAAACTAAAAAGCTTCTGTACAGCAAAGGACACCATCAGTAGAACAAAAAGACATCCTACAGTATGGGAGAATATATTCATAAATGACGTATCCAATAAGGGGTTGACATCCAAAATATATAAAGAACTCATGCACCTTAACAAACAAAAAGCAAATAATCCAATTAAGAAATGGGCAGAGGACATGAATAGACACTTCTCCAAAGAAGAAATTCTGATGGCTAACAGGCACATGAAAAGATACTCCACATCACTAATCATCAGAGAAATGCAGATTCAAACCGCAATGAGATATCACCTCACACCAGTGAGGATGGCCAACATTCAAAACAGAAACAACAACAAATGTTGGTGAGGAGGTGGAGAAAAGGGAACCGTCCTACACGCTTGTGGGAATGCAAATTAGTTCAACCATTGTGGAAAGCAGTATGGAGGTTCCTCAAAAAACTCAAAATAGAAATACCATTTGACCCAGGAATTCCACTCCTAGGAATTTACCCTAAGAATGCAGCAGCCCAGTTTGAAAAAGACATATGCACTCCTATGTTTATCGCAGCTCTATTTACAATAGCCAAGAAATGGAAGCAACCTAAGTGTCCATCAGTAGAGGAATGGATAAAGAAGATGTGGTACATATACACAATGGAATATTATTCAGCCATAAGAAGAAAACAAATCCTACCATTTGCAACAACATGGATCGAGCTAGTGCAAGCCAAGCCGAAAAAGACAAGTATCAAATGATTTCACTCATATGTGGAGTATAAGAACAAAGAAAAAAACTGAAGGAACAAAACAGCAGCAGACTCACAGAACCCAAGAAAGGACTAATAGTTACCAAAGGAAAAGTGACTGGGGGAGATGGGTGGGAATGGAAGGATAAGGGGGAAAAGGGGGCATTACCACTAGCAGATGTAATGTTGGGGGAGCACAGGGAGGGCTGTACAACTCAGAGAAGACAAGTAGTGACTCCATAGCATCTCACTACGCTGATGGATAGTGACTGTAATGCGGTTGGTGGGGGGGACCTGATGAAGGGGGTAGTTTAATCACCGTAATATTGCACATGCAATTGTAGATTAATGATGCCAAAATAATCTATATAAAAAAAAAAGAGATGATGATAATGACAAAAAAAAATTCTCTGTCTCCAACTCAGAAAGTTACCTTTATATCTTCCTTTGCTTCCTGGCAAGCCGCAAAAGCACCTGATTTAACAGCCCGACGACCCTAATTATAGACAAACATGAGGATTGAGGAGCAAAATGACAATCCCAATCAGAGGGTAATATACAAACCGAAGGCCTAATGAGATCTTAATTACTAATCATTTGTTAACTGCCTAAAAGTTAGTCATTGCCCAAACATGGGAAACGCTGAAAGATAAATACAAATGTTTAACACTTTAATGAAGATTCAGAATTTTCAATACCACTAACAGAGAACTTGTATACTTTAGGAATCTGGACGTCTTGCTTGGAAAGAAGTATCAGTTCTTTATTTATTGTAGTAAACTTTATTTCTATGTGATAACAATAACTTAGGTTTGATAAACTTCTGTGGTGTTTTAAATACTCTCCATGAATGAACTTAAAGTTCCTCAACAGTGTGTTCAGTAACACACTTGTGGTCCATGAGTGGGTCAGAGATGTGACCAGGATATTCATTCCTCAAGCCCTAGAATCACTACACTAATTACCAAATATTAATGCCATGCTGCTCCTTCCACTATATTACACTACTCTCCAGGGCAGGGATTAGATTAAAATTCCTTCTTTATACCGGAGGAACACATTTTACTTTGGATGGACACTAAGTACAGGTTAAGCCACAGAATCAGTATTATTCTAAAAAGATTTTAATAATGTTAAAACCTTAGAAATGATCTTTTCATAATTCCTATATTTATTCATTCATCAATAAATAATTACAGAAACAGACTACAGTTGAGCTTACATTCTTAACTATTCGTTGCCAAATATATTCAGTAACTTTCTAATTACTTGGACTAAAAGAGAACAGTTACAAATAGTTATCTACTACTATGATTCACATACATAAAAATCAAGTTTTAACCAATTTACTTAGGATAGAAAGGATAATGAAGACAATGGTTGTACCCGACACAATACTAAATTACTTGACAAAGGTTTAGCAAACACCTAACTTCCAGGAAGTTGATGTAAGACAGAACGATTAATTCAAGCGACGCCAACGAACCTCTTTGTCTATGGCAGTGGTGTGCAACTGGGCCTCTGGAAGCTCACAATCAAGAGCTCTCTGTAGACTATATATGACATGGTCATATGAATGGTGTTCATCATTGAAAAGGACACAGTAGTACCTATCGTTTTTCTCCCTGTTTAGAAAAAAATATACATACTGAGACACTGCAAAAATAAAGGAAAATGGGAAAACAAGCTAAAACAATATATGACACCTATGAAGCAGCACTGTGTAGTTTCTTACACAAGAAAAATACCACTGAAATTATTTTAAGTGATACAGTGCATTAAAAATCCTGATAAAAGTGTTCCTTTTTCCATGTTTTTCCCCAATTTTTTTTCACTGTGCTATGGTTGATTTTATTAAAATGATGTTTTTTAATGATTATAAATCTTATATTTCTTTTTTTTCCCCACCTTCATCAGTACTTCCCACACATCCTACCCACTCCCTATTGTCATTTGACACCTATTAGTCCATTTTTGGGTTCTGTGAGTCTGCTTCTGTTTTGTTCCTTCAGTTTTTGCTTTGTTCTTATGCTTCACAGATGAGTGAAATCATATGGTACTTGTCTTTCTCAGCCTGGCTTATTTCACTGAGCATAATACGCTCTAGCTCCATCCATACTGTTGTAAATGGTAGGATTTGTTTTCTTCTTATGGTTGAATAATATTCCATTGTGTGTATGCACCACCTCTTCTTTATCCATTCACCTACTGATGGACACATAGGTTGCTTCGATTTCTTGGCTATTGTAAATAGTGCTGCAATAAACATAGGGGTGCATTTGTCTTTTTCAAACTGGGTTCCTGCATTCTTAGGGTAAATTCCTAGGAGTGGAATTCCTGGGTCAAATCATATTTCTATTTTGAGTATTCTGAGGAACCTCCATACTGCTTTCCACAATGGTTGAACTAATATAAATTCCAACCAGCAGTGTAGGAGGGTTCCCTTTCCACACAACCTCGTCAGCATTTCTAGTTGTTTGTCTTTTGGATGGTGGCCATCCTAACTGGTGTGAGGTGATATCTCATTGTGGTTTTAATTGGCATTTCTCTGATGATTAGCGATGTGGAGCATCTTTTCAGTGCCTGTTGGCCATCTGATTTCCTTCTTTGGAGAAGTTTCTGTTCATATAATCTGCCCATTTTTAATAGGGTTATTTGCTTTTTGGTTGTTGGGGCATGTTAGCCCTTTATATATTTTGGATGTCAACCCCTTATTGGATATGTCATTTATGAATATATTCTTCTATACTGTAGGATGCCTTTTTCTTCTACTGATGGTGTCCTTTGCTGTACAGAAGCTTTTTAGTTTGATATAGTCCCACTTGTTCATTTTTGCTTCTGTTTCCCTTACCCGGGGAGATATGTTCATGAAGAAGTCGCTGATGTTTATATTAAAGAGTTTTGCCTATATTTTCTTCTAAGAGTTTTATGATTTCATGACTTACATTCAGGTCTTTGATCCATTTCGAGTTTGCTTTTGTGTATGGAGTTAGACAGTAATCCAGTTTCATTCTCTTACATGTAGCTGTTCAGTGTGGCCAACACCAGCTGTTGAAGAGGTTGTCATTTTCCCATTGTATGCCCATGGCTCCTTTATCGTATATTAATTTTAATTGGCCATATATGTCTGGGTTTATACCTGGGCTCTCTATTCTATTCCATTGATCCATGGGTCAGTTCTAGTGCTAGTTCCAAATTGTCTCGATTTCTGTGGCTTTGTAGTAGAGCTTGAAGTTGGGCAGCATCATTCCCCCTGCTTTATTCTTCCTTCTCAGGATTGCTTTGGCTATTTGGGGTCTTTTGTGTTTCCATATGAATTTTAGAACTATTTGTTCCAGTTCATTAAAGAATGCTGTCAGTATTTTGATAGGGATTGCACTGAATCTGTAGACTACTTTAGGCAGGATGGCCATTTTGGCAATATTAATTCTTCCTAACCAAGAGCGTGTGATGAATTTCCATTTATTAGTGTCCTCTTTAATTTCTCTCAAGAGTGTCCTGTAGTTTTCAGGGTATAGGTCTTTCACTTGCTTGGTTAGGTTTATTTCTAGGTATTTTATTCTTTTTTGTGTAATTGTGAATGGTATTGTTTTCCTGATATCTCTTTCTGCTAGTTCATCATTAGTGTATAGGAATACAACTATTTCTGTGTATTAATTTTGTATCCTGAAACTTTGCTGAATTCACATATTAGTTCTAGTAGTTTTGGAGTGGAGTCTTTAGGGTTTTTTTATATGCAATATCATGTCATCTGCAAACAGTGACAGTTTAACTTCTTCTTTACCCATCTGATGCCTTTTATTTCTTGGTGTTGTTTGACTGTCATGACGAGGACCTCCAGAACAATGTTGAATAGAAGTGGAGAGAGTGGACATCTTTGTCTTGTTCCCGATCTTAAAGGAAAGGCTTTCAGCTTCTCGCTGTTAAGTATGACGCTGGCTGTGGGTCTGTCATATATGGTCTTTATTATGTTTAAGTATTTGCCCTCTATACACATTTTGTTGAGAGTTTTTATCATGAATTGGTGTCAAATTTTGTCAAATGCTTTTTCAGCATCTATGGAGATGATCATGTGATTTTTGTCCTTCTTTTTATTGATGTAGTGGATGATGTTTGATGGATTTTCTAATGTACCATCCTTGCAACCATGGGATGAATCCCACTTGATCATGATGGATGATCCTTTTGATGTATTTTTAAATTTGTTTTGCTAATATTTTGTTGAGTATTTTTGCATCTTGTTCATCAGGGATATTGGTCTGTAGTTTTCTTTTTTGTGTGTCTTTGCCTGGTTTTGGTATTAGAGTGATGCTGGCTTCATAGAATGAGTTTGGAAGTATTCTCTCCTCTTCTATTTTTTTGGAAAACTCTAAGGAGAATGGATATTATGTCTTCTCTAAGTGTCTGATAAATTTCAGTGGTGAATCCCCCTGGTCCAGGGTTTTGTTCTTGGGAAGTTTTTTGATTATTGATTCAATTTCATTGCTGGTAATTGGTCTTTTCATATTTTCTGTTTCTTCCTGGGTCAGCCTTGGAAGGTTGTATTTTTCTAGAAAGTTGTCCATTTCTTCTAGGTTATCCAGTTTGTTAGCATATAGTTTGTGAAACTAAGTTTTTGTATTTTGGTAGTGTCCGTGGTGATTTTTCCTTTCTCATTTCTGATTCTGTTTATGTGTGTAGATTCTCTTTCTTTCTTGATAAGTCTGTCTAGGGGTTTTTCTATTTTGTTTATTTTTTCAAAGAACCAGCTCTTGCTTTCATTATTTTTTCTATTATTTTCTTCTTCTGAATTTTATTTCTTCTCTGATCTTTATTATGTCACTCCTTCTACTGACTTTGTGCCTCACTTGTTCTTCTTTTTCCATTTTCAATAATTCTGAATTTAGACTGTTCAGTTGTGATTGTTCTTCCTTCATTAAATAGGCCTGGATTGCTATATACTTTCCTGTTAGAACTGCCTTCACTGCATCCCACAGAAGTTGGGGCATTGAGCTGTTGTCATTTGTCTCCATATATTGTTTGATCTCTGTTTTAATTTGGTCATTGATCCATTGATTATTTAGGAGCATGTTGTTAAGCCTCCATGTGTTTGTGAGCCTTTTGGTTTTTTTTGTAGAATTTATTTCTAGTTTCATACCTTTGTGATCTGAGAAGTTGGTTTGTACAATTTCAATCTTTTTGAATTTGCTGAGGTTCTTTTTGTTGCCTAGCACGTGATCTGTTCTGGAAAATGTTCCATGTGCACTTGAGAAGAATGTGTATCCCACTTCTTTTGGGTGGAGTGTTCTATACATGCCTGTTAGGTCTATATGTACTAATGTATTGTTCAGTGCCTCTGTGTCCTTACTTATTTTCTGTCTGGTTGATCTGTCCTTTGGAGTACTCACTCCAAAGGCATGTTGAAGTCTCCGAAAATGAATGCATTGCATTCTATTTCCCCATTTAATTCTGTTAGTGTTTGTTTCACATATGTAGGTGTTCCTTTGTGGGGTGCATAGATATTTATAGTGGTTATATCCTCTTGTTGGACTGCCCCCCTTATCATTATGTAATGTCCTTGTCTCTGTGATTTTCTTTGTTGTGACGTCTATTCTGTCTAATACAAGTACTGCAACACCTGCTTTTTTCTCCCTGTTAGTTGCATGAAATACCTTTTTCCATCCGTTCACTTTTAGTCTGTGTATGTCTTTGGGTTTGAGGGGAGTCTCTTATAGGCAGCATATAGATGGGTCTTGTTTTTTTAACCATTCTGCAACTCTATGTCTTTTCATTGGTGCATTCAGTCCATTTACATTTAGGGTGATTATCAATAGATATGTACTTATTGCTATTGCAGGCTTTGGATTTGTAGTTACCAAAGGTTCAAGGGCAGTTTCTTTACTATCTAGCAGTCTACCTTAACTCACTTATTACACTATTATAAACACCATCTAAAGATTCTTTTTTTTCCCTCCTTCTTTTTCTTCCTCCTCCTGTCTTGATATGTTAGGTGTCAAAATATGTACTCTTTGTGTATCTCTTGACTGACTGTGTTGGTAGCTGATTTAATGTTGCATTTCATTAGTATTTAATTGGTCTATTTCCTTTGCTGTGGTTTTATTTTCTCTGCTGACAGCTATTTAGACTTAGGCACACATCCATCTAAAGCAGTCCCTTTAAAATACACTGTAGAGATCGTTTGTGGGATGTAAATTCCCACAACTTTTGCTTATCTGGGAAATGTTTAACCCCTCTTTCATATTTAAATGATTATCTTGCTGGGTGGAGTATTCTTGTTTCAAGGCACTTGTGCTTCATTGTATTGAATATATCATGCCACTCCCTTCTGGCCTGTAAGGTTGCTGCTGAGAAGTGTGATGACAGCCTGATGGGTTTTCCTTTCTATGTGATCTTTTTCCTCTCTCTGGCTGCTTTTAATACTCTCTCCTTGTCCTTGATCTTTGCCATTTTAATTATTATGTCTTAGTGTTGTCTTCCTTGGGTCCCTTGTGTTGGAAAATCTATGGACTTCCATGGCCTAAGAGACTATTTCCTTCCCCAGACTCGGGAAGTTTTCAGCAATTATTTCTTCAAAGACACTTTCTATCCTTTTTTCTCTCTCTTCTTCTACTGGTACCCCTACAATAAGAATATTGTTCTGTTTGGATTGGCCACACAGTTCTCTTAATATTCTTTCATTCCCAGAGATCCTTTTTTCTCTCTCTGCCTCAGTTTCTTTGTATTACTGTTCTCTATTTTCTATTCCATTTACTGTCTCCTCCACCTCATCTAATATATGTACATTTATATTTATATATTTGTTACTTATTTATATATGTATATGTATGTATATATATATATTTAGATATTTGTTTGTGTATATTTATATATATTTATATTTTATTTATATATTTATATTTCCTTATATATTATTTATATTTATTTATTTGTACATTTATATATTTAGTTTTATACATTTATATATTTATTATATATATTCATTTATTTACATTATATTACTTATATTTATATTATTATATTATTTATTTGCTTTATTTATGTTAATTATTAACATAATTTATTTATCATTATTACTTTTTGTTTATTTCTTCATTTATTTATTATTTATTTGTTTGTTTCTTTATTTATTTCCCCAAGAGAACTTCTTTTTTATTAAGGTATCGATATACACTCTTATGTGGTTATTACATTCACTGTTATTATCGAGTCCCTCCCACATCATCTAAGCTTTTAAATCCCTCCATTTTTCGTTTCATTTCAGTTACTGTATTTGTTAAGGTGTCTATCTCCCTCCTGAATTCGTCCCTTAGCTCTTGAATATTTTTTTATAGCTCAATTAGCATGCTTATGACTTTTATTTTGAATTCTTTTTCAGAAAGATTGGTGGTTTCAGTCTCACTGAGCCCTCTTTCTGGTGTTTGAGGGACTTTGGATTGAACAAGGTTGTTCTGCCTTTTTATAGCCCTGGAGCAATGGGAGTGGTCTCATGCGAGTGGCAAGGGTGTCAGCTGGGCAGACAAAGTCCCTTCCTGCTTCCCAGTCACAGTGCCTGTCTATACCAGTCGCCTGTGTGCCTGGAGTGGCCTCTAGGTTAATCCTCTAAGCTGCTGTGGGTGGGGCGGCCCTGCTGCTGGTCTAAGGTGATGGCGGGGGTCACAGGCAAGCAGCCCAGGTTCTGCCGTGAGGACAAAGCCCTTTCGTGCTTGCCAGTCGCAGTGTCTGTCTCCACTGTCTGGGCCCATTATCCGCGCGCAGGTAGTGGCCTCTGGGTTAAACCTATAAGCTGCCGTTGGTGGGGCAGCCCTTGGGATGGCTTAGGGCAATGGTGGGGATTGCTGGCAAGCAGCACGGTGTTTGCAGGGAGGGCAAAGCCCTTTTGTGCTTCCCGGTCGCTGTGCCTGTCTCCGCTGTCTGGGCCAGTTAGCCACGTGCAGGGAGCAGCCTCTGCATTAAGCTGTGTAGTTGCTGTAGATGGGGCTGCCCTCTAGCTGGTCTGCAGCAATGGCAGGGACACTGGGCTCGCGGGCAGGTGCTGGTGGGGAGAAAGGAGTAGGAGGCTGCTTATCATGGTGAGGGACCACGGCGCTGCATTGCCAACCAGGGTAATAAGGCGTCTGAAGCTCCTGAAAGTTCCCAACCTACTGTGGTGAGTGTGCTGGGACGATTTTGTCCACCTGTTCCTTCTCCCAACTCTTGCCCCTTTAGCAGCCTTCTGACTGTTGAGAAGTCTTTTAAAGCACCTGCTTTTCTTTTGTCCCAAGGAAGCTGGTTGTGAGAACCTGTTTGCACTCTTAGTCTCTGACTTTGATTTTCAGCCCCTCTAATCTCCAGAGCACAATGCAATGTGGATCTTTGCTCCCAGGGTAGATTTCTAGGGCTGGGTATTTAGCAGTCCTGTGCTTCTACTCCCTCACCACTCTGATTCTCTTCCTCCTGCCAGCGACCTGGGGTGGGGGGAATGCTTGGGTCCTGCTGTGTCATGATTTTTACTTTACCATTTTCTGTGAGATGTTGACTTCTCCCAGATGTAGACTGGCTGGTGTACTCTTACTCCTGGTCACTCTTTTAGGAATAGTTGTATTTGCTGTATTTTCAAAGTATATGTGGTTTTGGGAGGAGAATTCCGCCACACTTCTCACGTCACCATCTTTTCTCCAAATTTATTTTTGTTTTTATTTTAAGCGATACTGGTTTTATAGTACATTTAAGTTAAAAAAATATGGATTTAAAGTGTCAGCAGTACCATTTGACTTCTGGATTTGAGACAGGTCAGTTAAGCTTTCCATCTTGCTGAGAAGACAGTGACTCTACCACTTCTAAGAAGGGTATACATTACCTACATCCAAGAGAGGTATAAGGATCTTATAACAATATGTGAAAACAGCTATTATGGGCTACACAAATATCAGATGTTAATACCAGTTTTAAATAGTTTACAATATGCTTTTACAGTACACTCAATAACTCTAAGAGGCTGATTTCCTCGGGCCTCTCATAGTTTAGGAAACAGAAGCTCAAAAAGACTTCTCCATGGTCACAATGCCAAAAAGCAGTGAGAAGGAACTAGAACTCAGATCTGGGAATCTGAAGTCCTATACTGCCTACATATACACCCACACTCAAGCAACTCTCCCTTTCTAAGCATTCAGATTGCTAGTATTATGTTTACCAACACAGGTTCTTAAAGGGTTTAACTGATGTTTTCACATATTTGAAATTAAAACCTTTGTGGACCCAATCTCTGATGAACTTCACTTCCCCAAGCAATTTATAGCCCACTAAGAGTAAAAACAATACATTTAATGTCTTTATAAATTAAATTCTTAATTCCCTCTCTAAATTAAAACAAACAGAAAAACCCAGTAAACTCAAAGAACAATGGCATTTAGATTTTACAATTCTGTGAAATTCCTAATATTACACAGATGGGAAATTTTCTCACAAGGCCCAAACTATCCTCATATCAGGTCTGGAATTCTCTTTTGCATTTTTAAGAGTAAATATTACTGTCACTGAAAGACTTATGGCTGTTAGAAACTCCTGGCTTTTAGCTTAAAATGTTAAATACCTACAACAAATAATCCTCAACATCAAAGCACAGAGCAAAAGGCTATCTTGTCATTCCCACTTTCAAACCTGTTTCATAAAGACCTGAGCTAAATGGAGACACACTGTCCCAAAGTCTTTGCCTTTATTCACAAACCTCTCAGGGAACCTAGAGGTTGATCCAGGCCAGGATCAACCTGGGCAATTATGTCCTTACTGGAATGAGTGGCTGCCAGGTCCTTATAAATAATTTAGAATAAGACTCCTGAAATGTTTTCTTTTAAAAATCAAAAGCTCCTGATTATGCTCTTCCTTTGACTTAACATCTATATAGTGTCTAGCAGAGCATCTCATATAAATGGTCATTTTAGAAGTATTCCTAAGAGATAATTCTCTCTCAAATTTTCATAACGATAATAAATCAAGCAGTAAATAACAAAATCATTTTTCCAACACTTACTTTGCAATATAAATAATCATTGCTAAAACTTCTCCATTTTGAAAAATTTCCTCACCTTACTTGGAGTTCAGCAGGCAGTTCTTTCTCTTCTTCCCATATAGTCATTTCAACAATGTATTTTATCACTGAAGGGAATATTTTCCTGGCTTGGGCAATTACCTCTTCGTTCAATGGACAATGTAAATTCTGTAACAAAGTACAAAAAAGCATACTACCAAAATTGTATACAAACAAATGGATAAGGAAGATAATGTTATTAAATTATAATAATTATTTTAATTAGGTCATTACACCATCCTTCAGGAATCAATTCAAGTTGAGTTCACAAGGGTTGCTAGTCACATCAGCTCAGCTTAACTCCTGTGGCTGAGTAGGTGCTACAAATGACAGAAAGGAAAGAAGACAGAACCATGCAGCCCACCTTTTATGAACCTCTCCCTTATGAATGTTCTTCTGCCTTTCTGAGTAGCCTAATTATGATAATATCAGAGGACAACTGGTTATGCCTTATAGCTTACATAAAAATCTTTTCTCACAATTTATTTCAACTAATCCTCATAGCCACTCTGCAAGAATGGCAGAGAATTAACAACATTTAAAGGATACGGTATCTTTCCAAGGTCAAAGAGCCTATGATCATTGAAGCAAGACTAAAACCTGGGTGTCTTGATTCCTACAGAGAAACAATGTTCTTTTCATACAGAACACCACATCAATAAAAAGCTTGTTCAAACCAATCAGCTAAAACATGCATTTGAATGCTTTATATCATGAGCCATTAGGGAAATACAAATCAAAACCACAATGAGATACCACATCACACCTGCTAGGGTTACTATCATAAAAAAGGCAAATAATAACAAGTATTGTCCAGGATGCAGAAAAATTTGAACCTTAAACACCGCTGCTAGAAATGTAAAATGGTGCAGCCAATTTGGAAAACAGCCTGACAGATGCTCAAAATGTAAAAACCAGTTATCTTATGACCCAGCAATTCCACTCCTAGGTATCTATCTAAGAGAAATTAAAACATGTGTCTGCACAAAAATTTATACACTAATGTTCACAGCAGCATTATTCAGAATAGCCAAAAAGTGGAAACAACCCAAATCTCAATCAAGTGATGAATGGATAAATAAAATGTGGTGTATATCCATACAATGGAATATTACTCAGCCATAAAAAGGAACAAAGAATTGACACATTCTACAATATGGATGAACCTTGACAATATTATGCTAGATGAAAGAAACCAATCACAAAAAAACACATATTGTATGATCCATTTATATAAAATGTCCAAAATAGGCAAATCTATACGGACAGAAAGTAGATTAGTGGTTGCCAAAGGCTGGGGAGTTTGTAAGAAATGGAGAGTGGCTGTTAATGGGTATAGGATTTCTTTTTCAGGTGATGAAAATGTTCTATAATTGACTATGGGGACAATTGAATAACTCTATGAATATAATAAAAAGTACTGAATTGTATATTTTAAATGGGTAAATTTTTTTATTGTATGCAAGTTTTATTTCAATAAGCTGTTTAAACAAAGGAGACAGCAAGGAAAAAAACAGTAGCTCTTTAAGACAAAAGAAGTCCATTCAAAATTTAGTTATAAGGCTTTCAATATTAAATTGTAAACTACCTGCTATAGACTGTACTAATGAACTGTATTTTATTCTGTGGCCACCAAACCATTAACCTATACATTTACTCTTTAGCACCTAGTCTTACTCCCTGATGCTTTATGATTGCTATTTTTGCCCTCTCTTCAATATGTCACCTTTTCTCAGGAGATTTTGCTGAGAAACCTTTGTTAGAGAAATATAAAGATAGTGCCAAAGATACTAAGACCAATGCATTCCTCTTTCCTATTTTTTAAAACTTAATACATCCTTTGATTCTTCAGGAAAGTTGTCTGAGGTGAAGAGTTAAAAGAATCTACTCACTACTTCCACACTGTATCAATCAGAGGTTAACTTCTTTAGGAGAGGTCTGTTAAGTATACAAGGAACTTTCAAGGAAAGCATTTATAGCTTGAAAAGTAAGATGGTTAATGAGAGGAAACAAAAGGGCTCTAATCTAAATAGAAAAAAAATTAACCTAGCGATGTACTGCAAGACTAGAAAGAAATTACTTTTACATATACTGGAAAGGAGTTTCTCTTCAAAAGATATAGCCAAATGGTGGGTGATAGGCTGATTAGTATCACAGATCTGATTACATTTGGTTAAAGCCTATTATGGCTGGCACAATGCCATGCACCTGGCAGGGTATGGAGTTCATATTCACCAAAGAAGCAGAGATGAAACGAAATGCTTAGTACACAAGACTGTATTGTATGAGTTGATTTAGTTATGTTCTAGACATAAGGTGTCCTTTTTTCACCTTCAGATGATGAATCAGTTCCAAAATAACCGAGTTTACTTTTAGGATAAGTCTGAATGACCCAAAATCATCCTTTGTATCTAATTATAAATCCAAAGAAATCTAAGAACATCAAGACAGTTCAGGACAAATTCAGAGTTCTGAGACCATATGATTCACGAAAACCCCAAACAACCAGAACCCTATAAGGCAGAGGGAGGGAAGCTAGTTTTGCAAATTCTATGAGCCAACTAACTACTGAGGATTCTTTAGCTATTTAAAGTAAATAAAAAGTGGTCTTCTAGAATGACTACTTATGGTATGAAGACGATATAAAAATCAAGCCACAAAGCACTCTCCAATTATATATGCCAAAATATTTCAGCACCTTTAAAAAATATTAGGGGAGGAAATTAATCAGAATTTGAAGAGTTCTTTAAACAAAACAAAAATGAGAATGAATGATAAAGGTTAAAACTGGATAGAATGTTTCAGGTAATGGATATCTGTTGATATTTAATCAAGTGATAGGCATCTGATAAACATTTGTCAAATGAAGGAATAATCATTTGGTATCGGGACAGGAAAGTAAAGAGAGAAGATCAAATAAGAGAGAAGAGACAATCTAAAAGTAGAGTGCTGAATGATAAATTTAATGGGGACAAATGCTAACACCAAGGTAAAGACTCTATGAACATTTTTGGTGTTATTTTTATTTTTGCAACTTTTTATAAATAATAAACTTTTCAAATTCAAGGTTTAAAAAAAGTGTGCCACAGCTCAGAATCTAAAGATCTGCATTTCAGGCCCAATGCTGTCACTGACTAGATATGCAAACCTGAGTAGTCGCTTAACTTTACTGAGGATGTTTCTACATCTGTAAAATGGAGCTACCATATCCACTTCATAAAGTAGTAACATGGAAAAAATGATATAATGCATGTGAAAGACCTTTGTTAAACCTAAAATTACAAATGTGAGGTTTTATTATGTATCAGAAGTAAGAATAGGTAATAGGAAAAGTAGTAGGTATTCAAAAAGCAGTAATACTGCTAATGATGATAGCTAACATTTATTGACCCTTACAACATGCCAGGCATATTCTACAGCTAAGTACTTTGCATGTAATATCTCGTTTAATCCTCACAGCCCTGTGAGGAAGTTGCTATTATCTCCAGTTTAGAGATAAACAGAAATATAGAAAGGTTGAATAACTTTGCCAAAGTCACAGAGTGGACATAGTGGGATTATAAAGCAAACTGAGGACACCTGTCTTAGAGCTCATGCTGTTGTGGTCTAATGCTTCTAGTCAAGGGAAAAGAACACATTTCACTTCTCCAAATATAATTGGATTTCTTTCCGTGTAGAGTTTTGTAAAATAGAGTATATTACACATGTGAGTGATCTTTTAACACACATATAAAAAATACCAAGGATTTCTTAATGATACATCATTATCCTTTGTTTATATTGGAATTTTTTTCCACTATGGCATTAATCTCATGACTTAGTTGTTTGCTATGAATCAGTTATAGATTTTGGGGGAATCAATTTATTAAACTTTTTCTTTTTATGGCTTCCAAATTAAAAAAAAAAATCTTAGAAGGGTCTAATGTATTTCAAGGTTACTTTTAAAAGTTCACCCATACTTCCTTCTAATAAATTTATAATTTCTTTCTTGTCTAAAAATACTTTATAAAATCCTTGATATTTCAGGAATTTATCTGGCATTAAAACTGATCTTTATTTTTTTCCCTCAAAAGGGTAGCCAGTTACTTAACCCCCACTAATGCTATATTCACAAGTTTGGGTTTAGATTCTCTTTCTATTCCATTATCCACTGTCTATTCCTCTACTAAGAGTAACACTGTTTGAATTACTACACCTCTTTAGTACATTTTAAATCTGTTACACTGACACACTCATAACTCTTCTTTTCAGCTTTTCCTGACAATTCTCACAAATTATTTTTCCAGAAGAACTTCTGATTACTCGTCAAGTTCCGAAAGAATCTGGCTGTTATTCTGATTGGGAATATACTGAATTTATAGATTAATTTTGGAAAACAAATTATCTTTATAATACTGAAATTTCCAAACCAAGAAGTAAGTATGTCTTCTGATATTTTTTTCTTTCATGCCCACTATAGTTTTAAAGTTTTTTTTAAGTTGCCAGATTTATTCTTCTTTTGTTTTCCTCAATGTTTTATCTTTTTTGATAAGTATAGTGGATGGGATCTTTCATTCCATTCCATTTTCTAAAAGCTATTGCTTGTAATAGGAAAAGTAGTAGCACTCAAGAAACATATGATGAAATTCAAAAGTACATGAAAAGGATCACCCATCACAACCAAGTGGGATTTATTTCAAGGATGCAAGGATGATATAATATTCATAAATCAATCAATGGCATACACTACATCAACAAAAATAAGGATTAAACCCACACAATCGTCTCAATAGATGATGAAAAAGCATATGACAAAATTCAATATCCATTCATGATAAAAACTCTCAACAAAATGGGTATAAAGGGTATGTACCTCAATATAATAAAGGCCATATGTGACAAACCCACAGCTAGCATCATACTCAATGGCAAGAAGCTACCCTCTAAGATCAGGCACAAGACAGAATGCGCAGTCTCACCACTTTTATTCAACATAGTACTGGGGTCCTAGCCACAGCAATAAGACAAGACAAAGAAATAAAAGGTATCCATATTGGTAAGCAAGAAGTAAAACTGTCACTCTTTGAAGATGACAGGAGGCTAGACATAGAAAACCTTAAAGACTTCACCAAAAAGCTATTAGAACTAATAACTGGAATCAACAAAGTTGCAGCAGCATACAATATTAATACACAGAAATCTGTTGCATTCCTACGTACTAACAACAAACTAGCAGAAAGAGATATCAGGAAAACAATTCCACTTAGAGTTGCATCAAAAAGAATAAATACCTACGAATAAACTTAAGGATATTAAAGACCTGTGCACTGAAAACTTTAAGACAATCATGAAAGAAAATGAAGAAGACACAAATACATGGAAATCTATCCCATGCTCATGGATAGGAAGAATTAATATTGTCAAAATAACCATGTTCCCAAATCAAATGATAGATTCAGTGCAATCCCTATCAAAATACCAATAGCATTTTTCAATGAAGTAGAACAAATAGTTCTAAACTTCATAAGGAACCACAAAAGAGCCTGAGTAGCCAAAGCAATCCTGAGGAAGAAGAAGAAAGCTTGGGGTGTCCCTGATTTCAAGCTATACTATAAAGCTACAGTAATCAAAATAGTATGGTACTGGCACAAGAACAGACCCATAGATCAATGGAATAGAATACAGAGCCAAGATAGAAACCCATGCATATATGGTCAGTTAATATATGATAAAGAAGTCAAGAATATACAGCGGGGGAAAGACACTGTCTTCAATAACTGGTGCTGGCAAAACTAGAAAGCTATATCAAGGGAATTCAACTGAATTACTTTCTAACCCCATACATGAAAGTAAACTTGAAATGGATCAAAGACTTAAATGTAAGACATGAAACCATAAAACTCTTAGAAGAAAACATAGGCAAAAATATCTTGAACATAAGCATGAGCAATTTTTTTCTGGACACATCTTCCTGGGCAGGGGAAACAAAATAAAAAATGAACAAGTGGTACTACATCAAAATAAAACGCTTCTGTACATCAATGGACACCATCAGCAGAACTAAAAGCAACCTACAGTATGGGAGAATATATTCATAAATGACATATCTGATAAGGGGTTAACATCCAAAATATATAAAGAACTCATACACCTCAACACCAGAAAAACAAATAACCCAATCAGAAAATGGGCAAGGACCTGAACAGATATTTCTTCAAAGAAGAAATACAGATGGCCAACAGACACATGAAAAGATGCTCCACATCACTAATCGTGAGGGAAATGCAAATCAAAACCACAGTGAGATATCACCTCACATCATGTAGGATGGCTGCCATTCCAAAAGACAAGCAATAATAAGTGTTGGCAAGGATATGGAGAAAGGGGAACCTTCCTACACTGTTGGGAATGTAAATTGCTGCAGCCAATGTGAAAAGTAGTTCCTCAAAAAACTAAAAATAGAAATACCATTTGAACCATAAATTCCCCTTCTAGGAATTTACCTGAAGAAAACAAAATCCCTGATTCAAAAAGATATATGCACCCCTATGTTTACTGCTGCATGATTTACAATAGCCAAGATATGGAAGCAAACTAAGTGTCCATCAATAGATGAAGGGATAAAGAAGATGTGGTACATATACACAATGGAATATTATTCAGCCATAAAGAAAAAAGAAATCTGCCATTTGCACACATCATGGATGGATCTAGCTGGTATTACGCTGAGTGAAATAAGCCAGGTGGAGAAAGAAAAATACCATGAGATTTCACTTATTTTGGGAATATAAAAACAAAACAAAATGAGCAAAATAACAGTAGATTCATAGACACTGAGAAGTGACTGGTGGTAATGATAGATGAGTTTGGGTGGGTAGGAGGGGAGGGTTAGAGGGATAAAGGAAAACCATAATTCTCAATCACAATATAAGCTGCTTACAGGGAAGGTAGTAAAGCATGGAGAATATAGTCAATGATTCTGTAACATCTTCCCATAGTAACTGCACTAATGGGGGCTGTGAATTTAATAATATGAGTAACTACTTAACCACTGTATTGTATACTTTGTACATTAATGATACCTGAATAAAAATATTTGCTGAATACATTAAATGGAAAAATAATTATTTTAATATAAGTTGTGCAACCAATAACATGACTAAACCCTCTATAGTTCCCAATTCTTATTCAGTTAATCCTTGTGGGTTTTCTGGCATACAGTTTTGACTATTTTGCCTCTTCTCAAATATTTATGTATTTTAGTTTATTTGTCATTTGATTGATTTCCAGAATAATGTTAATGACAGTAGCAGTAACAATTTCCTTATCCTGTCTCTATTTATATTGGAATACACTAGTGTTTCATTATAAAGCATAATTAATGGCCAATTATACAGGAAGAAATGGAGAATGTTCTTTAAGAGAGCTACTTTCCCAAAGAAGGCCAGCATGAATTGCTTCACAGATAAATTCCAAGATGGGTTCATTTCAGAAATGTAAGCATGATCATGTTATATTATTCTTTTAAACTTGATTTATGCTGTAATTATTTAGTATTTCAGCATAACAATTATTAATAAGATTGATCTATAAAGTCTATACTTTCTTCAGATGAAGTCAGTATAATGTTAGCTTTGCAAAACAAATCTGTTAACTTTCCTGTTTTCCCCCTCTATGCTCAGGAACATGTCATGTTTTTCTTTGTTCAGTGTTTAAGTATTTGAGTGACTTTTATATATATTTTACCTTTTTATTATTAAAAAATTTAAATACAGAAAGACAGGAAGATCAGTATAATCAACACAGCTTTTACCTAAATTTAATAACTTGCTTTTATTTTTCCATATATACATCACTTTCTGTTCAAATATTTAAGGTAAAAAAAAGTATTTTGGTAGTAAGGGATAGGCGATTCAAGATGGCAGCGTGAGAGGTGAGACAGAGAGCTCCACCCAAAACCACAAACAGTACAAAAATATAGTTAATAAATACAACTAGCCTTCAGACTGCAACAAGAAAGAAGGCTGAGCCAGACTGCAAACAGACCTCACGAACAGAGCAGACTGCATGAAACAGGGTAACGTACGAAAGCCTTAATCCAGCAGGACCCAAGCCCTTCCCCAACCCCAGCTCACCAGCGGAAGAGAATGGAGCGCGGGAGGGGGTGAAAGCCTGGGACTGTTGGACATCTAGCCCTGGACATCTGCTTGGTGAGCAGAATCCTATACTGTGTGGCGCCCTGGGCGTTGGGGAGCTCGGACAGGTGGAGTGCTTGCGAAAATGACATTCCGGCCATTTGTGGAGGAGGGTATGCACACCTGGCCGATGTGTGTCAGAGGAAAGGCAGGGAGTCTGAGAGGCTTCCTAGTAGCGAGAGGGCTGCTGAAGGGGCGGGGTTTGCACACAGCTTGCAGTGCGGGAGAAGGGAGAGGTGGGCAAGGTTGTCTGGGCATGCTCTGCCCAGCTCGTTGGGAACTTTTACGAGCATCAGGTGCTCCATCCCCCTGGCTGCCTACTCAGTTCCGAGGCCCCCTCCACTGTGACACACAGCCTGCCTAGCCTTCGGACTGGCCTGCAGGCACCTGCTCGCAAACCCGTACTCACTGCACAGGCGTCAGGCCAGCCAGAGGGAGGCCCGCCTACAACAGCTACAGACGCAAAGCACAAAAGATTACCCATGTGTGCTTGGCCAACTGCCTCTGACACTGGAGACAGGCATCGCAGACAGGAAGTAGGAAACTGTCCTCCCCCCAGGCACCAGCGCCACACCCCTATATCCCCCAAACTCACTCTAGGGGCTGGGCAGCTCCAGAGACGAGTTTCTGCACACAAGTGGGCACCACACAGAAATATGAAACATCAAAAGAACATGGTTCAGACCAAACTCTCAAAAACCCCAAAAAGAGGGTCAAATGAAACCGAACTCACAAATCTTCCAGAAAGAGAGCTCAAAATAAAAATTACAAACATGCTTATGGCGGTACAGAAAAATATTCAAGAGCTCAGGAACGAATTTAAGATTGAGATTCAATCATTAAGAAAAACCATATCTGAAATGCAACATACAATGGAGGGATTTAAAAGCACATTAGATGTAGTAGAAGAGACATTAAAAGGAACAGAAATAAGAGAAAAGGAATACAAAGAAGCTGAGGCACAGAAAGAAAAAAGGATCTCTAAGAATGAAAGAATATTGAGAGAACTGTGTGACTTATCTAAACATAACAATATTCCTATTATAGGGGTACCAAAAGAAGAAGAGAGAGAAAAAGGCCTAGAATGTGTCATTGAGGAGGTAATTGCTGAAAATTTCCCCAACCTTGGGAAAGAGATAGTCTCTCAGGCCATGGAGGTGCACAGATCTCTAAACACAAGGGACCCAAGGAAGACAATATCAAGACATATAATAATTAAAATGGCAAAGGTCAAGGATAAAGACAGACTTTTAAAAGCAGAAACAGAAATAAAAAGACCACATACAAAGGAAAACCCATCAGGCTATCATCAGACTTCTCAACAGAAACCTTACAGGCCAGAAGAGAGTGGCATGATATATTTAATGCATTGAAGCAGAAGCACCTTGAATGAAGAATACTCTACCCGGGAAGGTTATCATTTAAATTTGAAGGAGGGATTAAACAATTTTCAGATAAGCAAAAGCTGAGAGAATTTACCTCACACAAACAACTTGTACAGTGCATTTTGGAGGGACTCCTACAGATGAAGTATTCCTAAGGCTAAACAGATGTCATTCAAGGGAAGACAAAGAGTACAGGATATGATTCATAACACACTAAGAATGGAGGAGGAAGAAAAAGAAGGAAAAAAAAAACCTTTAAGTTGAGTTTGTAACAGTATACAAAATAAGTTAAATCAGACTGTTAGATAGTAAGGGAATTGCCCTTGAACCTTTGGTAACCACATATCTAAAGCCTGCAATGGCAATAAGTACATACCTATTGATAATCACCCTAAATGTAAATGGTCTGAATGCACCAATTAAAAGATATAGAGTTACTTAATAGATAAGAAAACAAGAACAATCTATATGCTGCCTACAAGACACTCACTTCAAACCCAAAGACATACCCAAACTGAAAGTAAAGGGATGGAAAAGACATTTCATGCAACTAATAGGGAGAAAAAACCAGGAGTTGCAGTACTTGTATCAGACAAAATAGACTTCAAAACAAAGAAAGTCACAAGAGACAAAGAACAACATTACATAATAATAAAAGGGCGAGTCCAACAAGAGGATATAACTATTATAAATATCTATGCACCCAACACAGGATCACCTTCATATGTGAAACAAACACTAACAGAATAAAAGGGGGATATAGAAAGCAATGCATTCATTTTAGGGGACTTCAACACACCACTCACTCCAAAGGACAGATCAACCAGACAGAAAATAAGTAGAGAGACACAGGCACTCAACAACATATTAGAGCAGATGGACCTAATGGACATCTACAGAACACTCCATCAAAAAGCAACAGGATACACATTCTTCTCAAGTGCACATGGAACATTTTCAAGAATAGATCATATATTAGGCCCAAAAAGAACCTCAGTAAATTAAAAAAGATTGAAATTGAACCAACAAGCTTCTCAGATCACAAAGGCGTGAAACTAGAAAAAATTACACAAAGAAAATGAAAAAGGTCACAAACACATGGAGGCTTAATAACATGCTCCTAAATAATCAATCGATCAACGACCAAATAAAAACATAGATCAAGCAATATACGGAGACAAATGACAACAAAAATTCAACACCACAAAATCTGTGGGATGCAGCAAAAGGTGTACTAAGAGGGAAATATATTGAAAATAGGCCTACCTCAGGAAAGAACAATCTCAAATGAACAGTCTAAACTCACAATTAATGAAACTAGAAAACGAAGAACAAATGAGGCTCAAAGTCAATAGAAGGAGGGACACAATAAAGATTAAAGCAGAAATAAATAAAATTGAGAAGAATAAAACAATAGAAAGAATCAATGAAAGCAGTAGCTGGTTCTTCGAGAAAATAAACAAAATAGATAAATCCCTAGCCAGACTTATCAAGAAAAAAAGAGAGTCTACAGACATAAACAGAATCAGAAATGAGAAAGGAAAAATAACGACGGACATCACGGAAATACAAAGAATTAAAAGAATATTATGAGAATCTATATGCTAACAAACTGGAAAACCTAAAAAAATGGATAACTTCTTAGAAAAATACAACCTTCCAAGACTGACCAAGCAAGAAACAGAAAAACTAAACAGACCAATCACCACCAATGAAATTGAATCGGTAATCAAAAAACTACCCAAGAACAAAACCCCCGGACCTAATGGATTCACCTCTGAATTCTACCAGACATATAGAGAAGAAATAACACCCATTCTCCTTAAAGTTTTCCAAAAAATAGAAGAAGAGGGAATACTTCCAAACTCTTTCTATGAAACCAGCATCACTCTAATACCAAAACCGGGCAAAGATCTCATCAAAAAAGAAAATTACAGACGAATATCCCTAATGAACATAGATGCAAAAATACTCAACAAAATATTAGCAAACCGAATTCAAACATACATCAAAAAGATCATCAATCATGATCAAGTGGGATTCATCTCAGGGATGCAAGGATGGTATAACATTTGAAAATCCATCAACATCATTCACTACATCAACAAAAAGAAGGACAAAAACACCACATGATCACCTCCATAGATGTTGAAAAAGCATTTGACAAAATTCAACATCCACTCATGATAAAAACTCTCAAAAAAATGGGTATAGAGGGGAAGTACCTCAACATAATAAAGGCCATATACGACAAACCCACAGCCAACATTATACTTAACAGAGAGAAGTTGAAAGCCTTTCCTTTAAGATCAGGAACAAGACAAAGATGCCCACTCTCCCCACTTTTATTCAACATAGTACTGGAGGTGCTAGCCATGGCAATCAGACAACACAAAGAAATAAAAGGCATCCAGATCAGCAAGGAAGAAATCAAACTGTCCTTGTTTGCAGATGACATGATATTGTACATAAAAAACCCTAAAGACTCCACTCCAAAACTATTATATCTAATATCTGAATTCAGCAAAGTGTCGGATACAAAATTAATACCCAGAAATCTGTTGCATTCCTATACACTAACAATGAACTAGCAGAACGAGAAATCAGGAAAACAATTCCATTTGCCATTGCATCAAAAAGAATAAAATACCTAAGATTAAATCTAATCAAGGAGGTGAAAGACTTTTACCCTGAAAATTATAAGGCACTCTTAAGAGAAATTAAAGAGGACACTAATAAATGGAAATTCATCCCATGCTTTTCACTAGGAAGAATTAATATTGTCAAAATGGCCATCCTGCCTAAAGCAATCTGCAGATTCAATGCAATCCCTATCAAATTACCAACAGCATTCTTCAATGAACTAGAGAAAATAGTTCTGAAATTCATATGGAACCACAAAAGACCCCAAATAGCCAAAGCAATCCTGAGGAGGAAGAATAAAGCAGGGGGGATTACGCTCACCAACTTCAAGCTCTACTACAAAGAGACAGTAATCAAGACAATTTGGTACTGGCACAAGAACAGACCCATAGACGAGTGGAACAGAATAGAGAGCCCATATATAAACCCAACCATATATGGTCAATTAATATATGATAAAGGAGCCACGGATAAACAATAGGGAAATGACAGCGTCTTGAAGAGCTGGTGTTGGCAAAACTGGACAGTTACATGTAAGAGAATGAAACTGGATTACTGTCTAACCCCATACATAAAAGTAAACTCAAAATGGATCAAAGATCTGAATGTAGGTCATGAAACTGTAAAACTCTTAGAAAAAAATACAGGCGAAAATCTCTTGGACATAAACATGAGCAACTTCTTCATAACCATGTCTTCCCCAGCAAGGGAAACAAAAGCAAAAATGCACGAATGGGACTATATCAAACTAAAAAGCTTCTGTACAGCAAGGGATATCATCAGTAGAATGAAAAGACTTCCTACAGTATGGGAGAATATATTCAGAAATGACATACCAATAAGGGGTTGACATCCAAATTATATAAAGAGCTCATGCCCCTGAACAAACAAAAAGCAAATAAGCCAATTAAGAAATGGGTAGAGGAGCTGAACAGACACTTCTCCAAAGAAGAAATTCAGATGGCCAACAGGCACATGAAAAGATGATCCACATCCCTCATCATCAGAGAAATGCAAATTAAAACCACAATGAGATATCACCTCACACCAGTGAGGATGGCCAACATTCAAAACACAAACAACAACAAATGCTGGCAAGGATGTGGAGAAAAGGGAACCCTCCTACACTGCTGGTGGGAATGCAAATTAGTTCAACCATTATGGAAAGCAGTATGGAGGTTCCTCAAAAAACTCAAAATAGAAATACCATATGACCCAGGAATCCCACTCCTAGGAATTTACCCCAAGAATACAGCAACCCAGTTTGAAAAAGACATATTTACCCCTATGTTTACTGCAGCAGTATTTACAATAGCCAAGAAATGGAAGCAACCTAAGTGTCCACCAATAGATGAATGGATAAAGAAGAGGTGGTACATATACACAATGGAATATTATTCAGCCATAAGAAGAAAACAAATCCTACCATTTTTGCAACACCATGGATGGAGCTAGAGGGTATTATGCTCAGTGAAATAAGCCAAGCTGAAAAAGACAAGTATCAAATGATTTCACTCATATGTGGAGCATAAGCGTAAAGAAAAAAGAACTGAAAGAAAAAAACAGCAGCAGATTCATAGAATCCAAGAATGGACCAACAGTTACCAAAGGGAAAGGGACTGGGGAGGATGGGTGGGAAGGGAGGGACAAGGGGTAAACAGGGGCATTAGGATTAGCAGATGTAATGTTGGGGGCGGGCACGGGGAGGGCTGTACAACTCAGAGAAGACAAGTAGTGATTCTATAGCATCTCACTATGCTGATGAACAGTGACTGTAATGGGGTTGGTGGGGGGGACCTGATGTTGCACATGTAATTGTAGATTAATGATACCAAAAAAATAATGTGATTGTTGTTCCTCATCAACTTAAGTAACAATCTTTTAGCATTCATTAACAATCATTGTCTAAAACATTTCCTCAGGGCTTACATAATGTTGATTTTTATAATTCTTTTATCCTTGCTTGTTAACTAGCATTCATCTAGAAAGAGCTGTACCTCATGAACTCGAAATACTTATTTACCATAAAATACAATTGCTGTTAAAAATGATAAATGCTTAGTTCATTCCCTTTTAGTACCAATTTTTACAGTTAGGAATTGATATAATAACCACTGCCATGGAGACAGTTTTTAAGTTCGTATATAAATTTCATTAGGAACTAGGATTTTTATAAATTCAGTATGATTCAGTCAATCAGAGTGGGTTTTTCAAGCTGGGTCCTAGGTTCTTTTGACGCAAATCCACCCTCAGAAGCTTACCTATTCCCTGACTCAGATCTGAAATCAGGCATTTTTACAACAAGCTGATATCTTTTATTGGGGAATGGTACTTAAGACATGAAAATCTGGACTGTAGGGGTGTTCACTGCTATAGGGTTATCTGGAATAGTTTAAATTTAGAGTACTACAAAACTATTTATTCCTAGCAGTTTTGAAAAGGATTTCTCTGTGAAACTATTTGAGCATGGTATTTTTTAGGAAGTACTTTCTTAAGAAAATTTTCTGAATTTCTTCAATGATTATTGACTGTAAAGTTTCCTCTCTGTTTTTGAATAAATGATGGCACTTTATACTGTTTGTTAAAATAATCCATTTTCAAATGCATTCGCACAGAGTTATATAAAGAGCATCTCATAATCCTTTTAATTCCTTCTGTATTGATTCTATGGTTATTTCCCTATCTCCTTTTTAACTGTCTATATCTGGATTTGTTAACTTTTTTTCTTGATTAGATTAAATAATTTCTTGACTTTTCTTTAAGAAAAGCAATTATTGAATTTATGTGTCAATTCTTGTTTTTGAATTCATTACATTCTCCTATTGATTAATAATTACTTCCATTTGCTTTTATAGGTTATATATTGTTTACTCTTACTCATCAAAGTGATTGCTTAACAAAAAGTATTGTTTATTTTTTCATTGTGAATTCATTCCTTTACAGAAATAGAGGATATAAGTATCAAATCCTTAGTCTAGAGTGAAATAAAATTTCTTACATTTAAATATTATAACATAAAAATCAGGATTCTCAATAGAATTCAGTTTAACCCATACAAACAACTTTTATTTCTACGTAATTTCATCAAACTTAAAATAGCAATAAAAAAATACATATATGTTCTTACCTCTTTCGTAGTACCTACTCTTCCAGGTTCATGACTTACACAAAAAGGGCCAGTTTTCCACGCCTCTGTGTCTCCACAGTCACAAAATCCTCCTCCAGTAGAAGTATGCATCTGATAAATGAAAAATGAGTTTGTCTTGATTTTAAAACATATTAAAAAGCAAGGAGACATGATAAAGATGACACAAACCATAAATGCTCCCCAAACTTCAACCTTAACTGCCTGTAATATAATAGAACTTGGACATATCAAAAACCATTCTGATCATTAACAACAACAAAAAAATCGTGGATACGTAATCACAATAAAAGCAGACCTTCAAAATTGATAAATATTAAAAACATACTCTAATTTTTAAATAACTAAATGGAGAAGAACAGGTTGTGAGGTGTGCCAAAAATCTTTACAACATCCACCCAGAATGCTTGAGTCATGAAATTTTGTGATTAAACAGACTTTTAAAAATCATTATAATGGCACTTATATAGTACTAAGAAATATATAAAGTATTTTCATCTATATGATGTCCCCTAGCAACTAAAGTATTTATAAATTTTTAAATATACTAATCCAGACAGACAGTGATGACAATGGTCCATTTCTGAATCTTCCCCCAAACTCCCCCCCTCCAAAACATACAATGAACAAGCAGAGAAATAAAACCACACATGATCCATGTTTGCAGCATTTCTAGAAGACAAAAAATAAATACCATGACATTTAAATAACTTGTTCCATCAGAGTTCCTACTGCCTTATCATTTCAAGCCTGTGGATGTAGAGAAGAAGAGAAGGGACCTTAAGAGACTCCATGAAAGACACACCAGAGGGATACAGAGGACTTAGATGAAGCACAGACAAAAATCACACCCAAAAAGAGAAAGCCCAGTGCTCAGGGACAAATACTGAACACAGGTTGGGACTTGGTGGTTCAGAAGGGAACGGATAAAAAGTGGCAACCTCAGAAAAGCACTGCTTTTGAAAGAAAATCAAATACATTAAAAAAAGAAAAATAGTGGTAAGCCCTTAAAGATGTGGAAGTAAAGAAGGAAATAAGGGGAAATTAAGGCTCCTACAGAAATGAGAGAAACATTATGTGTCAAACTCTCCTTTCATCTCACCACTACCACCAATAATATTTATAAAAGAAATTACACAGAAGAGGGCAGAACTGACAGAAGAGAGCACTTGTGAACCCTGTCCACAAAATGAAAAAGAACAGAAAAAGACCATAGCCACAAAAAACTATTAAAAAAAAAAGACAGTAATTCAAATAAGAGCCAAAACCCAACACAAAGCTGAAGAAAACCATAACATAATACTCCAAACTGAATTACATGGCCTCAAACAAGCATTTGGTGATAAGAAAATCCTAAATCAGGTTAGGACATCTTCAGCCAGAAATAAAGAAACTAAGAATAGCAGTAGAAAAAAAGAAAAACAGGAATAAATAAATTGAGACAATAACTTAGAAAAAAATAGAAGAAAATGAGAAAATCATTTAGAAGTGAATTCTAAACTACAAGGTGTCCAAGATAGTAGACTCAAACGAAAAGTTAATACATAGCATTGAAACAAAGCAGGAACACAATCAAAAGAATGAAAATGTGATACAGTGTCAGAGAAAAAAAGACTGAAATAGAAGACAGGAATATCACGGCAAACAAGTGTAACTTGGATCACCAAGGAAGAAAATCCAAACAGTAGAACAGAGTTAATATTTAAAACTGTAATCTAAGAAAATTTTCTGGTAATAAAAAACCTGACTCTACACACTGAAGGGACCGTGAGTAACTGAGAAGAAACTCACCCAGTATGATCAACTATGAAATATATCCTTCTAAAACTATTAGACTTTAAAGGTAAAAGTCCGGAGGCCTTCGGGTAAAAAGATGAAATAACATATGGCAAGAGAGTTAAACTGGCATCAAACTTCACAATAACAATACATAAAACAAGATAACTTTCATTTTCAAGGAAAGAAAATGCAAGACAAGGATTTTATCTCCAGGCAAGCTATTAAAGTACAATTGTGAACATGTCAGAACTTAGAGAACATTGTATATATGCACCCTTCCTGACAAATCTACTTGAGCAGAGATAAGCAAATTTCTGTATAAAACAATGGACAGTAAATATTTCAGACTTTGCA
This sequence comes from Phataginus tricuspis, assembly GCA_029783875.1. Taxonomy (NCBI): domain Eukaryota; kingdom Metazoa; phylum Chordata; class Mammalia; order Pholidota; family Manidae; genus Phataginus; species Phataginus tricuspis. Next base: position 14,187,775 of record JAQQAC010003584.1, on the reverse strand, counting down.
GGTCATACAATCTGTTGAATAACCCAATTCTACTACTGTAGTACAGAAACAGCCATAGACAATAAATAAATGAATGAGCATGGCTATGTTCCAACAAAACTTTATATACACTGAAATTCTAATTACATATAATTTTCATGTATCATGAAATATTATTATTTACTTTTTCCCAATTACCTAACACTATAAAAATCATGCTTAGCTTGCAGACAAAACTAAAACAGGCAGTGAACCAGATATGACCTACAAAACGTAGTTTACCAACCCTTAGGATGAGCTCCATCTGACAGAGATGACTGGGGAAACTTCAGAAAAAAGGACACATGGTGAACATTTTACATATTTAATTGTAGAGTATAAATATAATTTAGTTTTATGTTTCTAATTGTAGAGAACAAAACGATGTTGAGGACGTGGACAGAAGAATGCAAACATTACATGATCTCACAATCAGAAATACAACTGAAAAACGGCAGACACTGAAACTAATATAAGATCATCATATCATATAAAAGAGGAGGGAGTATTGCGGGGAGGACTTCCAGGAAGATGGCGACGTGAGCAGGGCGGCAGAAATCTCCTCCCAACACTATATTTATCCACGAAAACACAGCAAATAAAACTATTCCTAAAAGAGAGACCGGAATACACAGGAAAGGGCACAGCGTGCAGCTACACCTGAGAGGACTCGGCACCCTGCGAGGCGGGTAAGATACAGAAGCCGCAACCCCTCAGGACCCGAGCGATCACCCACCCCAGTGCACCGGCGGGAGGAGAGGATTCAGACTGCGGTGGGAGTGGAAGTAAAGGCCCGTGAAATAACCAGCCCTGGTGATCTGCGCAGGGAGCGCTGACACACATCACATGGTGCAGCAGAGATTGGAGAGACACAGGGTACAGGATCTGAGCGGGAACGTGCCAGGTTGCTTGCAGCCAGCTCCGGGAAGGAAAAAAAAAAAAAGAAGAAAAGAACCCACTTTTTTCAGTGATCTTAAAGAGACAGGAGCCCAGTGGAGGACCAGATCGGCCTGGCACACTCAGCCCAGCAGGCTGGGAGTCCTGGGGGCTTCGGACCACTTAGCTGGCGACTGGGAAAGGGTGGCCACACTTAGACTTCCCACAGAGCTCAACAGCCTCCCATTCATTCCCACCCTGGCCAGAGCTATAAAGGGCTCTGCAGAGAGGCGCGGTTACGGCTCTGCAATAATGGAGCAACAGCGCCACCTACAGCAGCCCCACAGAATCCACTTCCGGTGGGTGTTTTTTTTTCTTCTCTCTTTTTTTTTCCTTTCTTTCTTTCTTTCTTTTTTTCCTTTTTAAAGTCATAAAGAGCCCAGCTGACACACGTGGCAACTACCAGCAACCACGTCTATAGCCATGAAAAGACAGAGGAATATGGTACAGACAAAGCTCCAGACCCAGACAACCCCAGAGAGGAAACCTGAAGGGATGGACATGCACAGTCTTCCCAAAAAAGAACTCAGAATAAAAGTCATAACCATGCTGACGGATCTACAGAGAAATGTGCAAGAGCTGAGGGAGGAAGTCAGGGAAGTGAGGAAAGACAATGCAGAAATGAGACAAGCCATCGATGGGCTTAACAGCAGACTGGATGAAATGCAAGAGACTGTAAATGGAATAGAAATCACAGAACAGGAATACAGAAAACCTGAGGCAGAGAGAGATAAAAGGATCTCTAAGAATGAAAGAATATTAAGAGAACTGTGTGACCAATACAAATGGAACAATATTCGCATTATAGGAGTACCAGAGGAAGAAGAGAGAGAAAAAGGGATAGAAAGTGTCTTTGAAGAAATAATTGCTGAAAACTTTCCCACACTGGAGAAGGAAATAGTCTCGCAGTCCACGGAAGCCCACAGATCTCCCAACACAAGGGACCCAAGGAAGACAACACCAAGACACAAAATAATTAAGATGGCAAAGGTCAAAGATAAAGACAGAGTATTAAAGGCAGCTAGAGAGAGAAAAAAGATCACCTACAAAGGAAAACCCATCAGACTATCATCAGACTTCTCAAAAGAAACCTTACATGCCAGAAGAGAATGGCATGATACATTTAACGTAATGAAACACAAGGGCCTCGAACCAAGAACACTGTATCCAGCACAGTTATCATTTAAATATGATGGAGGGATTAAACAATTTCAAGACAAAAGAAAGTTGAGAGAGTTTGCCTCTCATAAATCACAACTACAGGATCTCTTAAACGGACTGCTCTAGAGGGAAGCACTCCTAAGGCTAAAAAGATGTCACCAGAGAAAATAAAATCATAGCAAAGAAAGCAGACCATCCAAATACTAACTAAAGGCAAAGAATAAAACACCTAATATATAAAGAATGGAGGAGGAAGAATAGGAAGGGAGAGATAAAGAAACATCAGACAGTGTTCACAATAACTTAATAAGAAAGTTAGGTTAGATTGTTAGATAGTAAAGAAGCAACCCTTGAACCTTTGGTAACCACGAATCTAAAGCCAGCAAAGGCAATAAGTACATATCTATCAATAATCAACCTAAATGTAAATGGACTGAATGCACCAATCAAAAGACACAGAGTAACAGAGTGGATAAAAAAGCAAGACCCATCTATATGCTGCTTACAAGAGACTCACCTCAAACCCAAAGATATACATAGACTAAAAGTGAAGGGATGGAAAAAGGTATTTCATGCAAACAACAAAGAGAAAAAAGCAGGTGTTGCAGTACTTGTATCAGATAAAATAGACTTCAAAACGAAGAAAGTAGCAAGAGATAAAGACAGACATTACATAATGATAAAGGGGTCAGTCCAACAAGAAGATATAACCATTATAAATATATATGCACCCAACACAGGAGCGCCAGCATATGTGAAACAAATACTAACAGAATTGAAGGAGGAAATAGACAGCAATGCATTCATTTTAGTACACTTCAACACACCACTCACTCCAAAGGACAGATCAACCAGACAGAAAATAAGTAAAGACACAGAGGCACTGAACAACACATTAGAACAGATGGACCTAACAGATATCTACAGAACTCTGCACCCAAAAGCAGCAGGATACACATTCTTCTCAAGTGCACATGGAACATTTTCCAGAATAGACCACATACTAGACCACAAAAAAAAAACCCTCAGTAAATCCAAAGATATTGAAATTCTACCAACCAACTTCTCAGATTACAAAGGTATAAAACTAGAAATAAATTTTAGAAAGAAATCAAAAAGGCTCACAAATACATGGAGACTTAACAACATTCTCCTAATTAATCACTGGGTTAACGACCAAATCAAAACAGAAATCAAAGAATATATGGAGACTAATGACAACAACACAAAGCCACAACTTCTGTGGGACGCAGTAAAGGCAGTTCTAAGAGGAAAGTATTTGTAATCCAGGCCTATTTAAAGAAGGAAGAACATTCCCAAATGAACAGTCTAAAGACACAATTACTGAAATTGGAAAAAGAAGAACAAATGAGGCCCAAAGTCACCAGAAGGAGGGACATAATAAAGATCAGAGAAGAAATAAATAAAATTGAGAAGAATAAAACAATAGAAAAAAATCAATGAAACCAAGAGCTGGTTCTTTGAAAAAATAAACAAAATAGATAACCCCCTAGCCAGACTCATTAAGAGAAAAAGAGAATCTACACACATAAACAGAATCACAAATGAGAAAGGAAAAATAACGACGGACAACACGGAAATACAAAGAATTAAAAGAATATTATGAGAATCTATATGCTAACAAACTGGAAAACCTAGAAAAAATGGATAACGTCTTAGAAAAATACAACATTCCAAGCCTGACCAAGCAAGAAACAGAAAAACTAAACAGACCAATCACCACCAACGAACTTGAATTGGTAATCAAAAAACTACCCAAGAACAAAAACCCCCGGACCTAATGGATTCACCTCTGAATTCTACCAGACATATAGAGAAGGAATAACACCCATTCTCCTTAAAGTTTTCCAAAAAATAGACGAGGAGGGAATACTTCCAAATTCTTTCTATGAAACCAGCATCACTCTAATACCAAAACCGGGCAAAGATCTCACCAAAAAAGAAAATTACAGACCAATATCCCTGATGAACATAGACGCAAAAATACTCAACAAAATATTAGCAAACCGAATTCAAAAATACATGAAGAGGATCATACACCATGATCAAGTGGGATTCATCCCAGGGATGCAAGGATGGTACAACATTCGAAAATCCATCAACATCATCCACCACATCAACAAAAAGAAGAACAAAAACCACATGACCATCCCCATAGAAGCTGAAAAAGCATTTGACAAAATTCAGCATCCATTTTTGATTAAAACTCTCAACAGAATGGGTATAGATGGCAAGTACCTCAACATCATAAAGGCTATATATGACAAACCCACAGCTAACATCATACTTAATAGCGAGAAGCTGAAAGCTTTTCATCTAAGATCGGGAACAAGACAGGGGTGCCCACTCTCTCCACTGTTATTCAACATAGTACTGGAGGTCCTAGCCACGGCAATCAGACAAAACAAAGATATACAAGGCATCCAGATTGGTAAAGAAGAAGTCAAATTGTCACTATTTGCAGATGACATGATACTGTACATAAAAAACCCTAAAGACTCCACTCCAAAACTACTAGAACGAATATCTGAATTCAGCAAAGTTGCAGGATACAAAATTAACACACAGAAATCTGTTGCTTTCCTATACACTAATGATGAACTAACAGAAAGAGAAATCAGAAAAACAATTCCATTCACAATTGCACCTAAAAGAATAAAATACCTAGGAATAAACCTAACGAAAGAAGTGAAAGACCTGTACTCTGAAAACTACAAGACACTCCTAAGAGAAATTAAAGAGGACACCAACAAATGGAAATGCATCCCATGCTCTTGGCTAGGAAGAATAAATATTGTCAAAATGGCTATACTACCTAAAGCAATCTACAGATTCAATGCAATCCCTATCAAACTACCAACAGCTATCTTCAATGAACTCGAACAAATAATTCTAAAATTCATATGGAACCACAAAAGACCCCGAATAGCCAAAGCAATTCTGAGAAGGGGGAATGAAACAGAGGGAATTACGCTCCCTGACTTCAAGCTCTACTACAAAGCCACAGTAATCAAGACAATTTGGTATTGGCACAAAAACAGACCCACAGACCAGTGGTACAGAATAGAAAATCCAAACATTAACCCAAACATTTACAGTCAATTAATATTTGATAAAGGAGCCTTGGATATACAATGGGGAGATGACAGCCTCTTCAGCTGCTGGTGTTGGATAAACTGGACAGCTACATGTAAGAGAATGAAACTGGACTACTGTCTAGCCCCATACACAAAGGTGAACTCAAGGTGGATCAAAGACCTGAATGTAAGTCATGAAACCATAAAACTCATAGAAAAAAATATAGGCAATAATCTCTTGGACATAAACATGAGTGACTTCTTCATGAACATACCTCCCTGTCAAAGGGAATCAAAAGCAAAAATGAACAAGTGGGACTATATCAAGCTGAAAAGCTTCTGTACAGCAAAGGACACCATCAGTAGAACAAAAGACATTCTACAGTATGGGAAAATATACTCATAAATGATGTATCTGATAAGGGGTTGACATCCAAAATATATAAAGAAGTCACGCAGCTTAACAAATAAAAAGCAAAAAAGCCAATTAAGAAATGGGCAGAGGACATGAATAGACACTTCTCTAAAGAAGAAATTCAGATGGCCAACAGGCACATGAAAAGATGCTTCACATCGCTATTCATCAGAGAAATGCAGATTCAAACCCCAATGAGATATCACCTCACACCAGTGAGGATGGCCAACATCCAAAACACAAACAACAACAAATGTTGGGAAGGATGTGGAGAAAAGGGAATCCTCCTACACTGCTGGTGGGAATGCAAATTAGTTCAACCATTGTGGAAAGCAGTATGGAGGTTCCTTAAAAAACTCAAAATAGAAATACCATTTGACCCAGGAATCCCACTCCTAGGAATTTACCCTAAGAATGCAGCCGCCCAGTTTCATAAAGACAGATGCACCCCTATGTTTATTGCAGCACTATTTACAATAGCCAAGAAATGGAAGCAACCTAAGTATCCATCAGTAGATGAACGGATAAAGAAGATGTGGTACATATACACAATGGAATATTATTCAGCCATAAGAAGAAAACAAATCCTACCATTTGCAACAACATGGATGGAGCTAGAGGGTATTATGCTCAGTGAAATAACCCAAGCGGAAAAAGACAAGTATCAAATGATTTCACTCATATGTGGCTTATAAGAACAAAGAAAAAAAAAAACTGAAGGAACAAAACAGTAGCAGACTCACAGAACCCAAGAACAGACTAATAGTTACCAAAGGGAAAGGGACTGGGGAAGATGGGTGGGAACGGAGGGATAAGAGGGTAAAAGGGGCATTATGATTAGCAG